>JAVLUX010000012.1:45104404-45359404 GCA_032164185.1 Moxostoma hubbsi | reverse complement strand
TCAGGTTTCTGAGAATCCAAACATTTCCTTATTTTCACCCTATCTTCACATGAATGTGATTTCCTTGCATCTTGATCTTCCAACGCCTCAAAACATTCCCTCAAACCTTCTTTACTCGAAAAACGCACAGATAACTCCGACAGTACGAAGGTCCCCGAACAATCGACATATGACCGTGCAAGTATGAAATTAAAAAGTGCATCGTATGAAACCCGACTCAAAATGTTTGCCTAAGTTAAATAGGAAATGAAAACCAGCCTTTGCGCGATTCATTTGAACTTGCCCAAGAAAGTGTCCAAGAAAAAGAGTCTTTATCAAGTTTTGCAATGGTCAGGATGTGCGTAAAAATCCACAAAAAGTCTCAGATGGTTGATACTGTAGTGTAATTAGTCTTGGTCATGGAGAGAGGGACGCAAATGATATCCGCCGAACGGTGTTCCTCCAGTGTGAACGCTCCGTCGGCGAGGTGCTGTGCGTTTGCGGCGAGTCTCCGTCCTTGCCGCGCTATCACTGATCGAGCGCACAGCGCGTTTCAGAACCTCCTCTCTTGTGGACAGCGCCAAAGCTACAGCGCTCTGAATCTACTACAGCGCCTGCGAGAAACTGTCAATCAAAACGAGTCTACCTATCCGGGCAATGCACCTCTGCCGTCACCATCTCCCTGAGTCGCGCTCAGATAAAGACGACACCGATTGGCTAACACTGACCCTGTGTGAAAGTGACGCGCTGTCCCAGTTGTGCGCCGACAAATAGGGAGTCTTGACTCGTAAGCGGCTCTCGGCTGATCGCTGATCCCATGTTTAATTTCAATTAAGGGAGAAAAAATGTATAGATATTTAAATATCCGTTTGAACTCACTCATCTAATAAATAGTTTATAATTAGCAGATGCTTCAAAATTGAGACTGAAATTCCCATTGGCTAATGCATAAATATTGCTTTTGAACACATTCGCCACATTTTCATAAATGCAGAGAAAACAAACGAAATAATACTTTCACACTCAGTTTCGTGCTCTATTTGCATGTCGTTTTAGATGATATAATACTCTACACTTGCTTGTGCAATTGCGAGTGCAGTTTGGTGTATTTCTGGTCAATTTTAAAACGCCAAAAATAGATGTTAACGGTTTTAATGCATTTTTGCTACAGTTTGAATGCGATGTAGCCTATTCATTATTATATATATATATATATATATATATATATATATATATATATATATATATATATATATATATATATATATATATATATATATATATATATATATATCGATTACATGATTGATTGTTGTTCATGAGCTTCTATAAAAGATTCATCCCATTTATTTGTATTTTAGGAACATTGGCCATCACGTTACCAGTGTTGTTCTTCAACGTTTTCATGGCAGATCATTTTCCATTACCATGATGCAGCAAGTGATATTAAGTTTAGTTTGTTTGGTAACTAGTGTGCTTTCAAATCTAATTGTTTGGTGGCAAGCACACCAGTGTAAAATAAATAACTCATATTCAATAAATAACAAATATGAAATATGCATTAAAAAGCGAATAAGAGGTTATTGTTTCTGAACATAATTTAACATTGAACTTATTTATTTATTTCTTCGTTTGTTTATTTATTTATTTAATGCCAGAAAAAGCCATACTTTAAACTTATTCGATTTCTAAATAAAGTATGTATGCTTGGAGCCTATATTTGCACAATAATTGACTGCTTATTCGATCGAGTGATTGTTCTACCCATTCATATATCAATTTATTTAATTCATTTTTTTTTATATACATACACACACACACACACACACACACACACACAAACAAACAAAAAAAGTGTGGGTTGCTTCCAAATTCTGCACAAGAATAAAAGGACATCGGTAATTGTTTCCAAAGGTTTTACATTCTGTGATCTGAGATGTTATTTTTATTACATATCATTAAAATAACACTTTTATCTTTTCTTTTAATCTGTTCTAATTTGACAAAGGCCTATTTAGATAATGTTTAGTTCACCATAAATCACAACACGGACACAACAATCTTACATGCCTGTGTGTCAGAATGATATGCCTGTAACAATTGCATCACTAAATATTATATATATTTATATATATTTATATTATTTTCAAGCGCTTGAGAAAAATCCGTGATTTTTTAAAATTTTTATTTTTTTGCAAATGTTGAAAGAGATCTCTGCGTCTTGTGTGCCATCAGTGCCACGAGGGGGCGACCCTTTGGTTCGTGTGAAGAACGAGCTCGACCACGTCAGCAGCCACAAACTCACGCACTCATACACAGTAACCCAAAGTAGCCTAATTAATTGTAGACGTGTATTAAAGTTAAAATAAAGATATGCCTATTTGCAGGTATTTACATTTATGATTTGATATATAATTAAAATATTATCAAGTTACTCAGGCCCATACTATGAAGTTAAATGTGTGATTATCAGTAACCTTTTAATGATTATGACCTTGCGAGCTTGCTTTCAGAAGACACACCTCTCTTACAGAGCACACCCCTCTCAGAGTTTCATTTGATGTATTACAATGTGTCAGAATTGCTGTAGGGATGATTATTAGCCCGTGAAAGTCAAACACGGCTCACAAAAATACAATTATTCATAAATATTATGACATTATGACCATTTATAGATTGCAACAACTTTAGACTTATTTTAAGCCCTCTGTCGGTTTTATGGAATCCATTTTCCCCAAATTTTTCAATTTTCATCTGAGGCCTTGTAAAATGCTCATAAATGCCTATATTCTGCATTTTTAGTGTAATATTGGATTTGAATGGTTCCTCAGAAGAAAATGTCGGTGTTTAAGTTGATATATTAAATATGCAAAAAAAGTCAAACTAAAAACAGCCAATCATGTACAGAAATTCTTGTTGCTCCAGGCTTGGAAATTTGGATATAACATCCTTCAGGATTCAATGCATGTATAAAATCATTAACATAATCCATTAGTGAGTGTTTTTAAGATTCGAGAAAAATGTAAACAATGATCATTTAGGAAACTGAAAGTAATCACTTGTAGGTAAATCTAGTATAAGTAAAAAGCGCAAAGATTAATAATAAATAGTGCATATTGACTACAAAATTAAGTGTTCAGAATATAGACCCATATCGCCATTTAAACAGACTAGAAAATAAAAAGCTAAATCACAGTTAAAGTCAAGAACATGGCTTGCATTCAGCTAAGTTGGCGGTATGTTTCAAATGAAACACACTGAAACAGTGTGATTATTTGTCTGGAATTTCTAATTAAAAGTGAAAGGAAATGCATTAATTCTTGAACTCATTAAAGTTATTAAAACTGGCTTTTTTGAAGACAGAAGACTTTCTCGCCAGATCTTGGCTACCTCCATCAGTCACAAGGTGTACGGGGGGCTACTCATCGACGTGTCTTTTGTTTACATGAAAGAGAATGGCGAAATTGAATAAGGGGAATAAAATAAAAAGGTGAGATGAGCCAACTGAACCTATAGATAAAATGATGTACAGCTACTACAGCAGCTTTCAACTGGTACCGTTCTGGTACCATAAGGACACAATATGATGTTGTTTATGTCTATGGAGAGATACAACGGGGCTGCACTTCTCCTTCTTATATATAGTTTTGTACTCACATGAGTCATGACAACAGTCAGTTTTGCCTACAGTGACGTCTGTCTCACGTCATGCATGCAAGAGTAAAAACAAGCTCAAAATACCGTCTAATTGTACATTCAACTCTATAGTATACGTGCTATTGCATTGGGAGAGCTGCAGTTTCTACAAACACTGAACTATTTTTGAGTGTTATTGAACCCATCAAAGAGTTAAGTCATGCTTCTGAATTATATGAATAAAACGTCTGTTCCAAAAGAGACTCCGTTGGCTAGCCACTTACTCTCCAAGCTTTTCCATAAAGAGCACATCTTTCAAGGACCTCGTTGTTTCAAAGATACCTTTTCTTGGTTTTCGGCAACAAAGTAGCCTATGCCTCATCCATTTTCTATTCTGCTTAAAACGAAACGTAGGCCAATCTGGAGGTTTTCAATTTAGTTTCTGATCATTTCATTGCATCTTCAGATTTGATTTGGGTAACAGGCCCAAAGTCCAGCATACTTCAAGCTCATAACACAGCTTCATGTTGGCTGAAATGTAGACTTCATGGGCCATCATAACGTGCAGTTCTAAATTAGCACTATAAAATAATAAACAAATACATAAATTAAATCAAATGAAATTTAGAATGTCACAATGGACCACCAACAGTCATGTCAGTGCACCAAGGACAAACACCCAAAACTCAAAGCAGTTTTATACTATATCTCTGTATGGAAGTTTTACAAAGGCAAGTATAGCGTTTGAACAAGTCATTGTATTTGTTAGTTTAGTTTTCTAACAGACAGACGCAGTTTTATTAGTACTTGGAACAAACAACAGTTCGGCTGAAATAGAGAAACAGACAAGGCCCTACCCGACCGTCCGATGCGTAGAGATGGACCCTTTTGGTCCAAGTCCATGCAGTGGCAAGGTTGGACAGAGGGATTGGGGGGGTGGGGGGTTGGGGGGCAGAGAGAACAAAAAAGGGTGCCTGTCCAATATCCTCTGTTGCTGTTCTGTCTGCTCTTTTTTTTGTTGTTGAAACAGTGGTTTTGAGGAATAGTTTGAAATAATGTGACTCTCCCGCTCCCTGTTGCGCCGTTGCAATTGTTCACTGGAGTGAGACTAAACGTTTTAGGTGGAAAAGAGACTCTGAAGGAAGCGTGAAACGATTATGGGGCAAAGTCAAGAAAGAGCCGCGCGCTCCATGTGCGCTCATGTCCCCTCTCTCTCTCTCTCTCTCTCTCTCTCTCACACACACACACACACACACACACACACACACACACACACACACACACACACACACACACACACACGCAACCCGCTCTCCCTCTTCAGATATGGGCAGTGCGAATACGTGGTCGCGTATCTAATAATTTGCAAGTAACTTTCAAACATAACTTTTGCTCTCTCTCTCTCTCTCTCTCTCTCTCTCTCTCTCTCTCTCTCTCTCTCTCTCTCTCTCTCTCGATGACAAGCAAGTAACACTTCATAATAACTTATCATATAACATCTTTTTTACGCTGTTCGGTAATTAATAAACATGTAATAAGACTTAACAGTATTCATTCAAATTTTAGGCCTATAATTAAAATATGCATTAAAATTGCCAAATGGTATAGACTAGTCTAATGTAGGCCTAATCATGTTTGTTATTGTTGTCGATAATGATAAGTCCATTCATTGTTACATATTGTTCTAATTCATAGCCTAACAATTTTATGCAAATTTTAAAGCAATTGTTAGGCCTATAATTTGTTGCAAAAAAAAAAAAAAAAAAAAAGAGTAGAAAAATAGGTGTCCAGTTGGAGAGGGCCTCGTCGTGGTATTTATTTGCTTTCTTTAAATAATATTTTTTTGTCAACAAAATAAGACTTATGCATCAGAATGCGTTTGCTCTTTTTTTAAATTTTTTTTTTATTGTGCTTTTTTTATTATTTGCAACAATGCACGTGTACGCACGCGCTGGATGATTTGAGGTCTAGAGGTTCATGAGCGACACAGAAACAATTGAGCGCTGAACAATGCGATAGACGCGCCGTTCAGCACTCTCTCTGACCTCTACTCAGAAAACAACAAATGTAGCTCATTTAATCGCGCCTCACAAAGTCATGCTCATTGACAGAGACGGCTAAAGGCAGAATAATGAATGAAGCTTTAGACCTTATTCATTTAATATGGAGTGGCCTGTGGCTCATTTCAGATTTTAGATTTGAACCCAGAGGTCAACTATTTAATCAACCTACAGTAGGCCTACATATATATATTTATTTATTTTTTTTATTTATTTTTATTATTATTATTTATTTATTTTATTTATTTTTTTGCGCATGAGTGGAAATGGACTATTTTAATTTGCTGAATAAATAAATGGAGCTGCTGTTTGAGGATGTGCCACACTGAATTTAAAACATGCCCTATTTGAGATCGGTTCTTATTATGAAGCTCTGATGAGAGACGTGAGCACCAGCGTTACTGTGCAGGTGGCTGTTGTCACAGTGACCTAAGGCAATGTAACCACCGCAACACAAGCCTCTCCGCTCGAAGATCAAGGGGCAAACTTGTCTACACAAACTTACATCAACGTCCTCTTTCTTCCCCTTTCTCCCTCCATATCAGCTCCTTTAACACTTGGGACCACGGAGCCGACCCTTTCATTCATGCATGGCACGTTCGTGGATAATCGACTTTATTATTATTATTATTATTATTATTATTATTATTATACAGTTTAGTTTTCATATAATTCTTATTACTTTTTTATTTTTATTAAAAATTTTGATCTGCAAATCACAGGGAAAAAATAAATAAAAAGTATAATAATTATTTTCATTTTTTGTCAATGAGAAAAGTACCGCGTTGAGACTTATTTTACTCAGATCTGAAAGGCATAATATAACCCATATGTAGACTTTAATATTTTATAAAGATATGCAACATTACATTATCGCTTAATAATGCATAGCCTACTTATAATATTATAATAATTATTGTCACGTAATGAAATATCAAAATTCATCAGACAAAAAAAGACTAAATTAGCGAGTTATCATCGAAAGAGCCCTTAGAACTTTCTGGCCCTCACAAAAATGTAGCATATCATAGTTTTCTTGCCACATTTATACAGTTATTGCACTGTGATGCATTGCAACGAGCACCCACATAAAAATGCACGAAAAGAAAAGAAAAGAAACAATGTTAAAATATGTAAAAAAAAAAAAAATAAATAAAAAAAAAAATAAAAGTCGTAAAAATGCTGAAAACTTGGCAACAATAAATGCAGTAGGCCTATAGTCCCATTCGGGCTATAAATAAACGAATAAAAATAATATAAGAAGAATAAAAATCTGCAAATGTTTGAACAGAAGAAACTAAAATGACAATGAATTATAGAGGTCGTTCAGTGAGATTTCATGCATTTTTCTGAACATCAGACTTAACGTGACACGGATGCAAAATGTGCTGTTTCCTTCTCTTGTTAATTTAATTAATAAAGTAATTAAAGCGCGGAGAGTTTTGGGTTAGGGGGAATTTTGGCTGTTGCCCTGCTGGAAGCGGAAATAATCGCTGCTTTAGACCGAGACGAGAGACTGAAAGCGGACAATTAAAACAAAAAGTAAACAAAAACATTGAGGAAATCAACAACATTAATGAGGCCTCTATTTTTAATCACTCATTTGTCTCTGAACGGTGTTATTAAGTGTTGCCTAATGAGCGAATAATGTTTATTTTTCTTTTCTTTTCTTTCAGTATTTACTCACGCAACCTCTGTTGAACTTAATGTGAACACCTAATATGTTGGCTATCCCATTAGTATATTTATTTATTCCTTTTGTAAAATTTGCAGTTTTCCGCCAAAATACCACAGCAACTATAATTATTTATTTCAACGATAAAACTGTGAAAAGAAGATGTAGCCTAAAGCCAACAGTGTCAAAAAATCAGAAAGCTTCACTGTAAAAAAATAAATAATAATCCTGTGTTTTTTTTAGTTTTTTTTTTTTTACTATTTTTATTTTCTTAATTTTTTTACAAAAAAAAAGCAACAAACAATTTTTATAAAAAGAAAGAAAAAAATCTGCAGCTGTTGTTGCCAGAATAATTATGTTAAAACGACAGTAAAAATGTAAACAACTTTACAGAACAACCTTTTTACAGTTTAAAAATGTTGTAATTTACATGACCACGCTGGCCAAAAAAACAAAAAAAAACATTTACATTTACAGTACAAAACATCATAAACATGATAGTAGCATGCTGAAATTATTATTATTATTATTATTTTATTTTGTTTTTAATTTTTTTTTGCTTTGTAAGGTAATGTTAATCACCGAAACATTTACAGTAGAGCACATGATCAAATAAAGTTCACCAATAGTGGCTCTTCCAGGAGCAATGACCAATAAACATGTAGAGACACAAACAAAATAATGCAGTAAACATGAACTAAACTACATCAAATATAAACACAACACACCAATGTACATAACTGATATTAAATATAAAAATAAACATAATTATTCCCATTAAATATAATGAAATATGATGTGTCATGCAGGGAATTGTGGGAACACTCAATTATTGTTTTTACTGTAATTTTAACAATCATTTACTGTAAAAAGTGAATGTACTCTGTTGTTAAACAATGTAAATTTTGACCATTAATTATTAAGGAAAATCACACTTTTTACATCTAAAATAAATGCCATTTGTAGAGCATTTTATTGTAAAAACTACCATATTGTCTTTTAAAATATGTAAAAAAATAAAATAAAAAATATTACTGTATATTTTGCACTTAATATTCATTCATCAATTAACGTTTTATATCTGTAGCATTTTTGCAGTCCTTTTCTTTTTTACAGTGATTTTTAAACAGTTTGAAGGAGAGTCCCTGTTAGTTTATTATAACAGGTTAACTGTTAACTGGCTGAAATTATGGTTACAGTGGTTTTATTTTGTTGGCAATCAGCCTACTTAAAATAGCACAGTCTTAGTGAAATGGGCCAGAAATAGCTGCATTTGGTGGAATGACAACATCCAAAAGAAAAGTGCAATGATTTTCAACAAAGATTTTGTTTTGTGCTCTTTTTTCTGTAACAGAGCTTTTGTCAATTCTCCGCAACCAAATTTTCCACCTGGGCTTATTTTACATGACTACATGCTTAATAAAGACAATATTTACAATTTAAAAAAAAAAGGCTGGTTTCAAGTGCTCTGGTATCGTTAAGAGGAACAGTGTCCTCATTATAAAAAATACTACGTTTTAAAATCTGTTTTTAATTCAAATATAAAAATCAAATGGGGAATTCTCTCATTTAACACTTTAAGTGTTAACGTGATAACAACTGTGAAACTCTAAACCTCATCAGAAAATTCAGTGCCAGGTCTAGGCCTGTCAACACTTGGCACAACACCAGACCACACAAAGAGGACATGGTTTCTTCTGTGACTGTTTTGTTCCAGATCTTGTGACATGTGTAGTGACATGCTGGGGTCAAACTGTGCCTTGACATTCTGAGTGGACCATCAAAAAAAGAGACAAAATTTCACAATGGGCAAATGACACCAATGTGCATAATAAAGTGTAAGAAGGCCCTGCACGGATCTTTTTCATGTGTAATATATTATTTATTATTACTACTTAGTATTACCAGATCATAAGTGTGTCTGGAGCACTTCACATGTTATATTGGGTTTCTTTTGGAAAAGAACATTCTAGGCTGTTAGAGTGCTTCTGTTAGAAAACCGCTTCGACCAGCCCGCTTCCACTGCCAGATTCCAATACAGCAATAAAGCTATTATGTTTGTATATAACACCCAAATAGACATATAACTTTCAATGCCACGATAATTGTATGCTCAAATATTGATCATAGCACAGTATGGGTCAATGTTACAGATGAATAACACACCGAAGGTGCAGACTGTGGAGACATCAGCACTATAAATGCAGGGGTAGGTGAAGGTGGCCATTTGGCTTAATTTCCCAAATGAAAATCTTTCTCATGCAGAACAGTCATGTGGAATCAGATATTGGAATGGGGAGGCCTGCATCCTCGCTGGTGACTCCATCTTCAACGCCCGACTGGTTTGAATTTGTGCAGATTAACCGACGAACAAGTGCTTCCCTTTTCCTTTTAAACAACAACGGTAATTATGATCAACAAATATGTCCAAAATCAGACTTCTCATGTGGCAATTTCTGAAGAGCAGCCATGCCTTCAGTTTTCCAGCTTCAATCACTTTTCCTAAATTTTTCCAAAAATGTGGTATACATGGTGGGCTTTTGGCTTCATTTAGGAAATGTAACCTTTTAAAAGAAAACAATCCACTGCTTTGATGGCCTTTTCTGACACTGACACGCATGGAGACGTCTCCAGAATCAGATGGCATTCACACAATGATTCCCACATCAGTCGGCATGCGTCACTCATGCCATAGGTTTCAAGAGATGATAAAGGTAGGCTGGAATTTAACAAATATAGAAGAAAGAAACAAAGAAAGAAAGAAAGAAAGAAAGAAAGAAAGAAGGAACGAAAAGCACAAATGTGTGCATGTGATTCATATTTAGATATGTTACCTGTTAAGATATGTAAATGTGGACCTCACAAGAGGCCAAAAGGCAACCGATGAAAGATTCTTTGGCATTTAATGTTGATTACAGTCAACGAGATAGCAAGAAGTTCACACATGAAGTAAAATGGCAAAATATGAAGTGCCAGTAATATGTTGCTTATGTCTTGGATAACTAAATGCCAAGAACAAATGAAATTATTTACCATTCGACATTTCACAACCTGAAGTAAGCATGCCATGTCCTAAAAAAGGCTAAATTATGACTTATTGAACATGACAGTCATGAGGGGTGTTCATGGTTCCTCTCCATTCATTCTCATGACAACAAAAGGACTTTCTGACTTTGATTTGAGGACAAAAAAATATTTATATGTGATATAATAACTGCCTCACTGCTTGCTAAGAAATAATAATAAAAGATTAGTCTGTGCCAAACAAGGGTGGGGGATGGGATTTAGGGAGTTTGGGCAGTGCCTAGAATCATTTTCCAAATATTTCCCAAGCTTTTGACACCCTACTCACGGTCCAATGAAGAGACAACCATTTGCCCACGCTAAACTAGATTTCTTTTCAAAAATGTCACAATTTTAATGAGTCTTTGTTCTTCGTTATGATCTAAAATGTCCTCGTTTCACACAAGCAGAAGAATTCATCTTAGAGTCAACTCATATTGGTTTCCCAAAGCCATTGCAACTTTGCCTAAATAGGCCAATACTTGAAAATGATCACAGATTTGCGTTCAGTGTTGCGGTGGCCTCCTCCTTGGAGCCCCCCCACCAGGTAGCGCCCTAGGTGACCGCCTATTTCGCCTATGCCTACAAACTGTTTACAATCATGCATTTGGCAGAGGCGCCTTTAATCGAAGGGCGTAGTCAGGGAATTGCTTGTTGGTGGGCCTCAATAAAAAAGGATGGGCCTAGTTTTCGGCAAAAGTTTTGTTTAACCAAATTTTCCTTGACGATAGAGAACCGCCGCATTCAAACAGTTCTTTCACACTTTCAGAAATGTTTTAAATATATATTTGAAGTCAAAGAATAATCTCTAATTTTTTAGGTGGGCATGGGTCTAATTTGGGTGGGCACAGGCCTACTCCGGCCCACCCTTGGCTATGCCACTGCTTTAATCCAAAGCGATTTACAGTGTGTGGCATGTAGGCTATACATTTTTTCAGTTTGCATATTCCCTGGGAATCCAACCCATGATCCTGGCATCGCTAGTGCCATGCTCTACAAGTTGAGCTGCAGGAGCCATAATTTAATAAATAAATAAAATTATTTAACCTAAAACGTATTTTTTTTATCTGTTTGCATCCAAAACCTATTAAATAGGTCCAGAAGATGTGGCTCTAACTACTGGAATTTTATAGATTACTTTTATGCTGCCTTTATGTGCTTATCGGAGCTTCAACATGTTGATACCATTCTCTTGCATTGTGAGGATCTACAAAGCTAAAAATCTTAAATTGTGTTCTGCAGAAGAAAGAAAATCAAACACATCTGGGATTTGAGGAGGGTAACTCATGAAGGAATTTTCAATTTTGGTTGAGCTATCCCTTTAAATGTTGCTCATCTTTCCCAGGGAAAAAGAATAGTCGGCCACCCATTTCTCCGCCCCTCCCCCTCTGGAGCCCGGAATCGAGTTTCCCGTGTTGCCTTTCGAAAATCTGAAACGTATAAACAGGTCAGATATATTATTCACACACTTAGAAAACGCATAAAAAATGTGTCCTATGGTGTGGTTGAGTTTTGAACCACCGGCGATTATTTTAAAAACACTGTCGTGTCCGTGTATTAGTAGTAAAATTTCAGCCGGCTTCCGTACATGAATACACGTGGGTGATTGAGCAGCGCTTGATAGCACCGAGGCTAACACACGTTCATACCGTTATAAATGGTCTAATTAGGTTGTTAGTAGCTTCTAGACTGTTAGATGGAAAAGAACTCAGTGATTTCTCCCAGATGTTTATTATTCTGTATCCTTGAGTTTTTCCGATTCTACACCTTTCCAGCTAGCCAACTGCCTGTTTTGTTGTTGTTGTGCAAAGTTATGAGTAAAGTTTATGTTCATGATCTTAACAGCCGTTTTATTACATTTTAACTGATACGATTATTTATTTGACTCTTATACTGCTGTCAAACGTACTAGAGTATAAACAAAGTCCGCGCATGACGTAAGCTATATCAAAGTCTCTCTAGCAAGTCAGGTCATCTTTGGGACGCTCTGGTGAGACTATTTCCAGTCATGCCAGTGCAGCTCGTATCTACTTGAATGGGGAAAGATTGAAATCTCCTAAACGATTGGTCAATATTACGATCAAAGGACACATTTACAATGAGCAGTAAAATCTGACAATACTGGAATCATAAATTGTGCTGCTTTGCCTCATATTACGTTCAAAAAACGCAATTTTGCGGCTTGAACAGCTAATACGCATGCGCACTGTCGAAATGATTTACACGCGATGACTGCATCTAAAAGGTTATTGGCTCTTTTACTTGTAAGGCGGGACTTCCTTTCTAAATCCGTTGACCGTTGGGTGTTCCAATTTTTAACATTAATTTTAATAGAAGTCTCTGCTAAATTATCTCTGGCTATATGCCATGTAGATATTTAGATATTAACTACTAAACAGATCAAACGTCCGCTTAATTGATCACAAAGCAGTAAGCTGACCATTGACCAGTGGTTTTCGAATCAGGGGGCTGTGAGGGAGTGCTAGGGGGTCCACAGAAAATTTCAGAGAAGAATAAAAAAAAAAGTTAAAATGTTCTGAATTTGACAATTACTGATTCATTCTGAAATCAAAAGGTTAATCGTGGTTATTTTGCTTTTTCTATTGACAGCCATAGTTTTAACAGTTAGAAATGAATACAAATGTACACATAGGATCATAATATACCTATTTAGCTCTGCTTTTTGGGGAAAAGTGTTGTATCTTCCTGTGGATTTTCTTTGTCACTGTTGCCTTTAACTGGCCCACAGAGGTTAGGGTTGTAATAAATATAATATTACTCTAATCGTGGCTAGAAAACAGATCAACTTAGCCTAAAACTAAGTACAAATTTTCTAGATATATTTTAATAATTTGTTTCAGCTTTATTACAACGACAATATAGAAGCCAATTATTCATTTATTGTATTATGCATTTTTGTTCTAGCACAATATAAATAGGTGTTTATACATGAAAACATGTAGCTATTTTTATATTTTAGGAACAAGTCCCTTGCAAGGCGACCATCATTTTTTTTGTGTTCCTGGGTATCAAAAAAGTTTAAAGTTAAGTTCTGTTATGCTGTTCTCTCCATCCCCTTATTGGTGATGATGCTTTAAGAAACTGGCATACAGTTGATAACAGTGATTGACATGCTACATTGTGATTATGTTGTATGATGCCAATGTGATCACTAAATTGTTTCATAATGCATTAATAATGACTCATGATGAAGTTTATGGCTACTCTCTCTTTAGGGCTCTCCTTGAGATGTTCTCGGTGTATCAGGAGAGGGACGATTACGAGGATGAGCTGTATCAGGATGAGGCCAACTCGGATTTGTCCGATGCTGACAGTGATCTGGAGTTCCGGCTTTATTCACAGCTGCATTACAGTGCTGAGAACCACGAGGACTTGACAGAGGTCCAGTCAGCAAGAGCGCAGACTCAACCTCAGCAGAATTCCTTGGCTCCTTCTCCTGCGCCATCTGATGTCATTGTGATTGACTCTGACCCAGATGCTATAACGGTCTCAGACAACACAGAGGAAGATGAGAGCGTGTGTGCTAAGAAAGGTCGAACATCAAAGCACTGTAGCCTGGCACACATTAAGTGGCAGCCCTGTGGCGTTCCTTCAGCCTGTCCCGCACAGGCTCGAACTGGAAGGAGTTCCTCTGATGATGTTGTGGTGTTGGATTCTGAGTCAGACGAGAGCTCGGATTCACACTCAATACCTCCTTATGTGGAGGATGTGGACTCGGACTCGGACTCGGATGGATTGGAGAACTGGATGATTCTGGGCGGGGACAACCAGGATGGAGATCAGAGCATCCAGCTGAACCTGTCCATACCAGATTACCTTAAAAGACAGGGTAAGACTGTGTGTGCGCGTGTGTATGTGTGTGGGATTTGGTTTTCACTGTTATTTGCTTCAAATACCAAGCAAGAAAATCAAGATATAAATGATAAAGAAGCCACAAAAAAGGGTAGAATTAAAGGTGCATTCAATCATTTTTTGTTTATTTTGCTCTTGAGAAAGGCCTTAAATGGCACAAACAGCATCATATAGATTCATTGGGTTTATATTTAAGCCATATGTTCTGTGCGGTGATTCCGCTTTGGTCTGCAGGTGACTAGCACCGTTTAAAAAGTCTGTCATCATTTACTCACCCTCATGTCATTTCAAACCTGTATGACTTTCTTCCATGGAACACAAAAGGAGATGTTTCACTGCTCTTTTCACATGGTCTTCGGTAGTGGCTGATGTACATATTCATTAGGATGTGTGTTTTTGTTTTTTACATAATTGCAATTAATATTTATGATATAAGATATGTTGTTGTATTTAATGTTTTTAATGAATGGTATTTATTTTTGATCATCTGAGCATCTAGAAATAGTTTTTTGGACTTAAAGGTGCTGTGGGAAATAAAACTAACTTAAAGGGATTGTTACCCAAAAATGAAAATTCTCTCATCATGCGCATACCCTGATGCCATCCCAGATGTGTATGACTGACTTTTTTCAGCAGAACACAAATGAAGATCTTTAGAAGAAGATAGAGCTCTGTCAGGTCCTTATAATGCAAGTAAATGGGTGCCAGCACTTTGACGGTCCAAAAGTCACATTTAGGCAGCATAAAAGTAATCCACACAACTCCAGTCGATCAATATATGCTTTCTAAAGCTAATCGATACGTTTGTGTAAGAAACAAGTCGGTAATTAAAACATCAATTCCGAATTCTCATGTGAACTCACCGACACGTTTATGTCAAGAGACAGCTACGTGATGCGTCAGCTACTGGCAGTAAGCACTTTTTAAAAGTTAATAACGTTTTAATTATCGATTTATTTATTTTTATACACAAACATATTGATTAGCTTTAGAAGGCATTCATTGATCGACTAGAGTCGTGTGGATTTTATGCTGCCTAAATGTGACTTTTGGACCGTCAAAGTGCTGGCACCCATTTATTTGCATTATACGGACCTGACGGAGCTCTGTCTTCTTCTAAAGATCTTCATTTGTGTTCTGCTGAAGAAAGAGAGTCACATACATCTGAGATGGCATCAGGGTAAGAGAATAATGAGAATTTTCATTTTTGGGTGAAGTATTCCTTTAAAATTATTTCTAAAGGGCTAGTTATAATATTCATGAGGAAACCACTTTACTGAACAGGAACTGTGCTTCTATAGTAAATATGTTTGTTTCCTTCTCCATAACAGATATTGCTTTTCTTTTATCAGACTCTTAATTATTTAGGAATCATTGTTATTCTAGGAATATCTGAAGTCAAACCATGCCAGTGCTGCATTTCCCATAAGCTTCGCAAGCTTAAGTTGATCATAGAGACTATTGGTGCCAATGGTTTCTATGATCTATTTAGGTTTTTGATGCTTTCGGGAAATGCAGCCCAGTTTGCTTCCTAATCTCAGACATCATTAGAACAGGAAACTTATTACAATAACTGTCTTCATAATTTATAAAGGTCCAGACTTTTATTCTACATTGTAGCCTTCTTGCCCTTTTGTTTACCATTGTTGGCTCCTCAATGGTTAGTTGGAAAGTCTTTGTTAAAAATAAACTGTTTAATTGTTATGAAAAAATAATAGCCTTAACAAGTTGTTCTCAACGGTAAGGTATGGGTAAGGGAATGAAGTAGGGGGTGTTCATCAAAAAAAGGTTGAGAACCACTGGGCAAAACACATTTAAAAAGTTAACTTTTTAAGCTAGCCTATGTGCCAGCTTTGTGTAAAGAATAGACTGAAATTAAGTCGTCAAATCTCATTTGTTCTTGAAAATGTGTTGCCCAAGGTTCAATGACGTTAAACAGCATTGGCTCTCGCATGTAGTGGTCGACCGATATGGGGTTTTCAATGGCTGATGCAGATACTGTATGAATGAAGATAAACATAATACAATTTCATAACAGCAAATCAGATGTACACAAAGTTTCTAAAGTGAAAGAAACACTTGTTTTATTCAATATTTACTCAAACTTGCATAAACTTCAAAAGAAAAAACGACGACGATAGCGTGAAGCCTCCACATGCGCTAGTTCTACGCGGTAACGTGCTGAACGTGATAAGTTGTGTGGATTGACGGTCTCAGACGTGGAGGCAACTGATATTTGTCCTCTGCCACCTGGATTGAGGCGAGTCACTACACCACCACGAGGACTTAGAGCGCATTGGGAATTGGGCATTCCAAAATGGAGAGGGAAATTTGTGTGCATTTCCCAAAAGTGCACTTTACACGAGGACTTGCTACTCCCGAAAGTCGCTGTCCTTGTATGTGAAGTGCTTAAATGTGACCGTGGTGCTGCTCATAACTTCATTATATTTACGCATAACTTTTTAAATAATAACAAAGTGTAGCTAGATATTTAAATTGTACTAGGTGTCATTTTGCCATTGTCCTGCTGGGGACTGCATAAGTCTGAGCCATTGCGATGCATTTTTAAGTACTACTTAAGTTAGGATGACTTTGGGAAATGGACCGCAAAACTAAGATGAATCGTAAAATGGTTTCTACTATCTACAGTACTTAGGCTTTCGATGCTTTTAGGAAACAAGGCCCTGGCCAATATGTTGCTCTAGCGTTGTCACTACGATTGCGACACTGCAAGTTGAATGTGGTCAAGTGCAAATGAGATTTGAGATTTGAACTTAAATCGTGGTCTGTTCGTCACACAAAGCAATTGGATGGCTGTTGGATATTGGACACGAGTTGTATGGACTACTTTTATGGTACTTAAGTTTATGTGCTTTTGTCCTTTTTGGAGCTTGCTAGCCCCTGGTTACTATACGCTTTGATTGTATTTGAAAGAACTGCATGTACACTCTAAAAGAACATCTCATTTTGTGTTCCACTGAACACTGTGCCACTAAAGTCATATGGGTTTGGAATGACATGGAGGTGAGTAAATGAAGTTGCCATTTCTGTTATCTTAACCAAATTGGAAAATTAAGTAGGGTAAAATCTTATTTAAACTTTGAAATCAACAGAAAATTTTAGCCTTTTGAAAAATCAAAAACAACGACAGGTTACGGCATAAAATGAATTGGAATATTGTACTGTATATAATATATTTTATGATTCTGCTCTTTTTTTTATACGTCATTAATCAAATAAGAAAATCTTAACTCCTTTGTATTAAAGTTCTCCTTTGAAGCACACAATATGCTCTTATGGATCATCAGGTTTTGCACAAACTTTTGGATTCCATGCCAGCACGATGGCATGTCCTCATTAATGCAAAAACGGGTCATACCAAATAGTAAGACATTTTTAAATTCATGTAACAAGTATGTGTAATTTATTGATCTTATTTTATGTCAGTCTCATTTGTATTCTGTTATTTATTGTGTGTGTGTGTGTGTGTGTGTGTGTGTGTGTGTGTGTGTGTGTGTGTGTGTGTGTATATATATGTGTGAGAATGAATGGGCCGTCTAGAGGGACTGCAGGCCAAAGCACCTGTGGTCTCCAGGCCGATGCAGCATGTGTGTTGTTAATGTAAGCACAAATTTGTGTTTACCCCCAAAGCACCCGGCACTTCACTGCCTTCCGGGCTGTATGTGCATCTTAATCACTGAATCTGATGTCTCATCCACATGTATTTGTTGTAAAGTTACTGTGCGAGTGTGCATGTTTGTGTGCGCAGAGCAGGTGTGTGTGTGAGCACATGCATCCAGCTTTAGGTGTGTAAAGTTAATTTGCATGCGTGAGAACATGCAGGAAAAGCAATGAGGGAATATTTCTGTGTAGGTCGAGGAAAAAACAAACAAAACATAACAAACCTCCTGTCAGAGAGCGAGTGAGGGAGAGGGAGACTTTAATCATAGATGAATAAAAACGACTTTGCAAATCTCTCCAGATCTACACATTAGATTAACCTGCAGAGCTCAGCAAAGCAGCAAACCCCCTTTTCTCTCTTTTTCCCTCCATCCTCCCTGAATGCGTTGTCCTCATTTCCATTCGTAGACTCTTTTCTCTTCCTTTTATTCATTTTCTGCTCTCTCCTTCTCTCTTTTTTTGTCTTGTTCTCCCCTTCAAATACAGAGCATTTCATTGTGTCTTTTCTCCCTCTCTCTTTCCCTCCATCCCTCTCTCTCTCTGGCTCATTTGAATGGTGGCTGTGGAGGAGTCTGTGGGCTGGTATTTCTGCTCTGTCGGTCATGCCTCTCACACTCATGTGCAGAGGGGGCCTTCTCCTGCCCCGGCCTGCCTTTGTTACCCAGAGAGAGAGATTCAGTGGAGGATGAGAGAGGGAGAGAAAGAGAGGAGGGGTACAGAGGGATAAACAGGGGGTGAAAAAGCAGCATCTCTCTTTCTCCTCTGTGTCTCTGATCTCTGGGGCTTGACCCCGCACTCCAAAACATGTGGGTCACACAGGGAGGGGAGATGGGAGGAAGTGGCTGGAGAGGTTGCCCTCTGTCTGTGTGTGTGTGTGTGTGTGTGTGTGTGTGTTTACATGTCTGAAAGCGAGAGATTTTTGCTGCCGGGTTAACTGTGGTAGAGGGGGACAAAAGGATGGTTCAGAGGAGAGGTGAGGATGCATTGTAGGTAATGAGGGTTAAGAACCAGGCGATAGGGTTTGAGTATGTGGGACATCCAGATATATTATTTTTGTCCTCTAAGTTTGTGCAGCGACACTGAACTTTTAAAACTATATTTATATTAACTTTCAAGCTCTAACATAGTGATTACAGTTATGGCTGCTGCAGTTAACTAGCCTTAAAATAGTGTCAATTTTCAGATTTCCATTTCGATATACCGGTTGTCCGGTTGAATCAAAATGTTCAATTTATATTCTATTACCTTTTTTTCCCAGTGGATGAGTATTGTAACCAATCTCAATGTTCATCGAGTACATTAGCTTGTCTGTAATGGTACAGCAAAACATAATGACTTTAATGCTTTTATATTTTTTGAAGGAGAATAGTTCAGCATGATTACATAAAGAATACGGCTTGCATTTGCCCCACACAAAATAAGCAATTTAATGGGAATTCAATTAATCAAAAGTATTCATTAGGATTACAATATCAAGGGAAGTAATGGTCATTATTGTGAAGCCCTCTATTGGCATATATGCCACTTTAGAGTGTTGGCCAGGCTTTATCGGCAGACATTTGGCTGTTTTAAGATTACCCACATTGGCCGATAACTGGGTTCTCTTGGCCCGATCAACAGAAACTATAGTTCCCCTTTGATTCATAAAAAAAACATACAGGTTTTAAACCCCAAAAAGAACCAATATGGCAGCGGCCTCAACAATGAAAGGTAGTCAACCATAATTCTGTTTGATATGCCATTTCATTATGCCATTGTTGCATGGAGTGCTTTCTTTGTAGTGAGGAATGTTTTGCTGTTAGCAGTAACAAAAGCGTTTTAGTGTTATGAACGTTGCCATAGAAAATAATAACTTTCCAAGGTCCCAGGACGTTAACGGCACCAAGAAGAATCGCTGAGTTGCCATCTCATAATTACAGTAATTCACAACGTGAACACAGCATAAATATTATATGAAATAAGCATTTCATTTGTTATCATTCATTATTTTATATAAATATTCAGCCATTAAAAAAAAAATTGTATTTTTGTCCACCCCTTCTCTAGAATTTGAGGCTTAAAATGCTCAGCCCATGAACTAAGGATGTGGCAAGTATGTGATAGACAAGGGAAAGGATGTGTTCTAGCCATTTAAAAAAAAAAAAAAAGAGGACAGTAGTTTTCTATTTAACAAGGAACATGTGTTAAATTGAAAGAGGATGAATTTGAGTATAAAGGCTTCGAAACACAATATTGCATGCATAGGTGAAAATAAACATATGCCGTTTCATCCAACATGGCCTGAAAGTCACCTACATATATACTCCCATTATTGTCATATGCACTCCCCATAAGAAACGAAGGACAGAGAATGTGTGTTAAGTGTCATTGTGTTTGTGATGGACTAGTAAAAAGCTTCAGACAGCAGTGACTAATTTTATTTGAGCACACAGTCACGTTCACATATAAATCCAATTCTCTTCTCTTGCTTTATAACGTGTGATGCGTGTCTTCTGAACAGCACACACACTCAAATCCAATTCTCTTCAGTCGTTATTGTTGTTACTATATGGCAACAGATTTACACACACACACACACACACACACACACACAGTGGGTGAGTTGTTGAGCCTTCTTCAGTGGTCACACTTTCTTTTTTCTTCTCCCCTTTGTGCTTTTTTTAATTTCCTTTTCCCCCTTTTTTCAGTGTTTTTCCCTCCCCTTTTTTGGTTCTGTCTGTTTTTTTTTTTTTTTTTTGCCCTGTGAACTCAAAACTTTGTCATTAGGCTGGACTATAGCAGTGGCTGCAGATGGGCATTAGTTTATACTGAATGCATGAGCGTTTGAAAGAAAAGAGTCTTTGAGTGTGTTTGATATACTGCAGGGTAAAGGTAAGACATTAGATATCTGTCTCCCTCTCTTTTGGTTTCTCCTTTCAAGGGTTCCGAAACGTCATTATGGCTTGTTTGTAGCTGTTTGTGTGTGAACATTCGATGCAGTCCATTGTGGTTTTAGCTTTGTTTCTGGATAAGTCCATGTTGACGCCACTGCCATCTCCACAGTAGTGAGCGTGGCCTTGTCGCCCTCTGTATCCTATTGGATGTAGTTTTCTCTCTCTCTCTCTTTCTCCTCTTCCTCTTTCTACATCCTTATATTTACTTTCTCACTCTCCGATATCTCTCCTTGCTTTAATGAGGCCACACCCAGACTCTGACGAAGATAACTGACAGCTGTCAATCACATTGGCTACCTTTCCCTCTCACTTTGGCTTTTGCTATATTCTACATTGTTTGACCTTGGCCTTTCGTTTCAATGGCCGGTTTCACTTGAAGTTTATTTGAACGAAACTGTATTGTATTTCTCCAGCACGTTAGGGAAGCCATTTTTGCTCTAATCGTGCTATGATGGTTAATTATATTCTTTTTCTTTTGTAACCTTTTCTTACAAGAGAGCCATTCATCCAAATGTTGTTTATATTGGAAATGCCAAAGGCCTTCTAATATTCCACTATATAGTTCCTCATTAGTGTGATATGAATGGAAAAACTGGTCATTTTGTGCACGCTTGTGCATTTGTATCATTTCTTTTTGTTTTTCTAGTTCTCTGAGATCATAATGGTGTTGCAGCCCATGGATTTTGAGCACTTGGATTCAGCAGTCAGTACTGATGCACTTTTAAGTCAAGGTTTGATGATTGTAGTAATTGGGTTTGCAACCAACATTCATAAGCACCCCTCTAGTGTGTTGCTTTGTGTAATTTCCACCATGTTTTTGAGTGTGCGCTGATATTTAATAGCATTGAAGTGCTTGTGTTTGGACAGGAAGGTGAGGGGAGACTTCTGTGAGTGTGATTGTGACTTGTGAATATGCAGTCAATAGCAGAATGTGGAAGTGCATCATTGTGGATGGGTCACAATGCTCAAGCTTGAAGTGCCAGCAGTTCGGCCGCAGAAATGGGAGCATGTGTTGTGTAACTTGTGTTGCTAAGTGCTAGGGAGTTTTGGTGTTTTATCTGCAGGATTTGTGAAGACTACATACTACTGCATGATTCTAGTTGGTGTGTGTGTGTGTGTGTGTGTGTGTGAGTGAGAGAGAGTTACTGGTTTGAGACATGGCGGCTGTGTGAGGTGATATGTGTCTGTCTGTATGTGTGTGAGAGATTGGAGGGTTTTTGGGGTTTGTTTGTGTGTGTGAGACTGGTTTTGTTGGTGTGTGTGTGGCAGGGATAGGCATCAGCTCTTATCTGGGCACAGCAGTGCCACTTCAGCTGAAACACCACACCCTTTTCTCCACATGGTGTATTTTAACAGACGCCATGCCCTCACACAAACACAACATAAAATCACAGCGAAAGGCATGTTTTTTTCTGCAAATATTTTTAGATAAGTCTTTCAAGATTCATTGGTTGTACTTTATTTTATGAATGTATAATAGTTACTTGGTTTTAGTCATATATATATATATATATGAAACTGAGGGCTCCCACGGTCATGGAAAAATAAATGGGAATTTTAAAATTGTGATTTCAAATTCTTTATAGTCAATGAGTTTTATTTTTTTATTTTTATCTAGTTGTAAATACTAAAAATTGTGCTTTTTTAAGTGCAGTGTCTATATAAAATGAGTTAAAAAATAAAATAAATAGTAAGTAATCTTGAAGAAATGGAAAAGTCTTGCATTATTCTCAAGCTTTTTGACCAATGTTTTTCCAGTAAATTTCTTCTCAGTATTGTCAAAAGATTTTAAATTTTGCAAAAATGGCTTATACTGTCAGTTTTTACAAGTATAGTTGTAAGTTGAATTGTATAATTGTAAATAATTAATCTTTTTATAATCATTTACTTATTTATGCATTTATTTGACTGTGAAATGCGTTTAATTGAGTTTGTTTGTATATTGACTGAATTTCATGGCTTATTACAACAATTTTAGGGCAATTCTGTTGATCCGAAAATGTAGTGACAGCACGACGTGCTGAACTTTTGCTTTAAATCGAGAGGATCTCATCAAACTTTTCAGAGAGATTGCACATTTTCATCAGGTTTACATCCGGCTTCTTGGCGAGAGCATTTCCATCAGCTCTTTCTTCACGAATGGCCGGTGAACTACGTTACGAGTGTGGCCAGTGTAATCCTGTTTGAAAAGTCTGTGTGTGTTCCTGGTTGGACGTCTGGCGTTTTGGGTGGGCTCTGCATGGGACAGCAGGTATCCTTAATCATGTTATAGGGTGTTGGGTGTATTTTTGAAAAGGGGTTTGCTGGCAAGCTTCCATTCCAATTTCATACTAAATGGTCACACACCAGGTTTGATTAGAGAAAGCAAGGCCGGGAACCAAGCCCTGCTCCATTGTCATAGTTTCTGCTATTGCTGCAGAGCGGCAGGTCTGCGCATTTAAACTCGGCAAAGGCGTACGTACGCACGCAAGCCGCGAGACTTTAGTTAATCTGTTGAAGGATTTAGTGGCTGCATAAATCAAATTATCGTATCTTTATAGATAACGTAGTCTGCTCCAATTGTTCCCACACTAGATCAATACACCCTTTTGCTTATAAATACTAAAATAAATGTTCCCTTTACAAAAATACATAACATTTAAAAATTAGCTTTAGTTTTTTTCCCCCAGTCAATTGATCTATTCACTAGTCCAGTTTATGGCCTGGTATTGAAGTTATTACAAGATATTTATTATGATATTATTTTTAATATTTATGAGAATAGTCTCCAAGAGTGGGTTAAATCGGACTGTTATATCTGTTCCTCTGTAATTATCTTCACCGCACAAAGATGCAGCCTCGTCCCGGAAAACCTCAAGTCCAACATCTGTGTTTGTTTTTGCAGGTGCTCATTTGTTTTGATGCGAAGGTTTTTTTTTTTTTGTTTTTTTTTTTTGCAATATAGAATATTTGTGTGGGCTGTTTTCTGACAACGCGTAGTGGAAAAAGTCCCCCCACCCACTAGATACTGTAGTACATTCCAGACACTGAATTCACGGTTTTTCACAGAATTATTTAAATGCGATGACAAGATAGATATTTTGTTTTTCTTAAGAGGAATTGAGACCAAGATCATTTGTAATTGGCTTGAGGTTTGGGGCATACGAGCAGGTTTTGAAAAAGCTTCCATTGCTATGACACTGTGTCCATACCATTGCATGACCCTAAATGGAGAGACAATGTACAGAATAAAATACAGAAATTAGTAATTTAGTTTGTACGTATTGAATCTAAATGATATTCTTAATTCAGAGTAAAATGTAAATGATGGTATTAATTCATAATGTTGGTTTAATTGTAATCCAAGCCAGTATATTACAGTTAGAAATTACTGGCACATGGGTATTTAGTGTTTCCTCCTGTCTTTGTTGTGTTTTTGTCTTTCTGTGGTTCTGGCCCTCATAAGTTGTGTCTGTGTGCTGGAGGGAAACTTCAGTGAGGGGGAAATTGCAATTGCAATTACCAGTAAATTCCACTATAATTAAGCAGTCATTTAATATCAAATCAAATTATTGCCTCGGTGACAAAGGACAGAGGCACCCCATTGAGACCTGATTAATTCTTTTTTTTTTTCTTCTCCCCTTTCTCGCTTCCGTTCAGCACAACTGTAACTTTCTTTTAAATCATTCTGTCTTTTTGGGTGGGGTGTTTGGGTTAGGGGTATTTATTAACATTGAGCCAGGATGATGATTGCTTAGCTGTTTGGGCTTTAGCCTATTAGACTATAGAATTATAAATATAATTTCAATATAGTGGTAAAATGCAGAATGGGGGAATATTTCGCCTCTGTTTTAAATTTTGTGGCTTTCTAGGTCACTCACTGAACCCTTCCACAAAATACTGATAATGCTTGCAAACATGTTATTCTGATTTGTCCAACTTTACAGTGCCTTTTCTCAATAGCACTGCATTTATAACCGCTGCTATCCGAAGAGATTGTGGTTACTTACATGAAATCAGATATTATATGTGTAATTTAAGTGCAAAGGTAAAATTGAATTGCTTTGTCGTTGGTCGTCTTTGTGCTTACATTGTTATGGAAATGCATTACAAAATGCAACACGGTTGATTTTCTCTTGTTCAGACATTGTTTAAATCGTCCAACCGAAATAATTCTTTATACAGTTCAGAAGCTGTGAAAATACTCCTAGTCACTGAAACGTCCTGTGTTGTGTTACTTTTGGAAAGTTCTGGAAAGTCATACTTATTCTATAGCCTTCATAGGCATATTGCCTTATTTGTTTATCTCATTTAATTAATTTGCTTGTTTGCTTATCTGTCTCTCTACTAATGAGAGGTAAGATGTGTGTGTGTGCGTGTGTGCGTGTGTGCGTGTGTGTGTGTGTGTGTGTGTGTGTGTGTGTGTGTGTGTGTGTGTATATATATATATATATATATATATATATATTTAATTTTTTTTTTTTTATGTGAGCCGGTCTGTGTCTCACTGTTACTAATCTCTAAAGCTTTCTTAACTCCCTCAGGGACCTTCCGGAAAAGCCACCTCACTATTATTAGGGTCTCTTTTGCATGTTGAGGGAGCTGCTTAGTGTGTGTGTATGTGTGTAAGGGGGCAGTGAGTCTGTGTGTGCCACAGCAGTTTTCCTTTTTGTTTGTGACAACCGATAAACTTAACTTGTGACACAAAAACAACTTTTACTGCTTTTACTCCCATCTTTAGAATGCTACAAGGCAGATAGAAAGAAATAAAGAAAGACAACTGATTAAAACTGTTATAGTTGTAATTAAATTAGATTCCTATACACTCATTTTTGTTTTGGCTAAATAAAACTTCATGGATGAGACGTTGCATCTTGACACGTTGGACATTTTCAGAGTGTCCTAGTCTCACAAATTAGCTTCTGGTCAAACCAATTAATAAAAAATAAGGCTATTCATGCTTCCTGTTCTGAGAGTCTTTGTTTAGTCTGAAATGTTCACAACGTATTATTTAGGTGACGTTAAGTGTTGAGACCACACAATTTGAATGCTTAGCTTAAATCAATAGTTGATTCATATTGGGAGTGATTTTAATTTAGATGTTTTATTGTTATTCAATGAAGTCGGCAGAGGCTTTGGAAGCCTTCTGTCTTCTCTGAAAGATTCATGTATTTTTTACGATACATATCAAATAATCCTCCAACATGCAGAAATAATCAAACCTGCCTTCATCCGCTTGGTTTTTAAGCTCAGAAATTTCCAGTCGGAACTTGAAATGACATGGAGATGTAAAGAGTTGAGTTTTGTCTGTTATCTAATACGGCCAAAGCATACAGTTGGTTTAGCTGTGAGCTCAGATAGCCGACATTGGTGGAATGAGGCTGATATGTTTGCGGGCCGACTGTCGGGAAACCATTTAACTCATATCATACTACCTCTTCCCTCTATTTACTGTCACTGCGATTGCCGCATACACCGGACATATTGGCAGTTTACCTGGCTGATAAAACCTTAGTGTTTTAGCTAGCTATCTTCTTCAGTATCTCTCAAGTTGGGGTTTAATTATAATGTTATATAAAATGAAGCCTAAATATTTCCTAGAGTAAATAATAGTGGTGGCAGTTGGATTGCTGTTCTGTTATTTGAAAAAAAAAAGTTAAAAAATATTGTGAAAAGATTAATTTATTTCAATTTTTAAAGCTTTATTTATAAATTGGTTCTCTTTTAGGTCTGAATTTTTATGTACCTTTTTTTTTGCCTTTTGCAAATTGGAAATTATTGTAGGAAAAAGAGTGGAATTGACTGGAATTGAACCTGCTTCACCCAAATAAGCTCCGCAGCTCAATGTGTCTTGAGCATATGCGCTTACTGCTAGGCCATTGATCTGTACTTTATTTCAACCATGTTCTGTTTTTATATGTACCTCTTTTTAATCATCCCAGCTATTCCTATTCCGGTTACCTTACTAGTTTTTATTTATTTTATATTTTTTTTATCCCATTTTCTCCCAATTTGGAATGCCCAATTCCCCCTACTTGGTAAGTCCTCATGGTGGCGTGGTTACCTCTATTTGAATGGTGGAGGACAAGTCTCAGTTGCCTCTGCTTCTGAGACTGTCAATCCATGCATCTTTTCACGTGGCTCATTGTGCATTACACCGCAGAGACTCCACATGTGGAGGCTCATGCTACTCTCAGCGATCCACGCACAACTTACCATGCACCCCATTGAGAATGAGAACCACTATTCGTAACCACAAGGAGGTTACCCCATTTGACTCTACCCTCCCTAGCAACCGGGCCAATGTGTTTGCTTAGGAGACCTGGCTGGAGTCACTCAGCACACCCTGGATTTGAACTCGTGACTCCAGGGGTGGTAGTCAGCATCAATACTTGCTGAGCTACCCAGGCCCCCCCCATTTATATAGTTTTTAAAGGTAAACAGTTATATGCTTAGTAGGTAATTAGCAGATCCATGAGCACATACAGTTGGGTCTGATGTTGACTTTGTACTGATATGGACTGAACTTTACCTCTGATTATACTAAATGGCAAATGGCTTCTACAAACTGATCTTATTTGACAAATCCCACAAGTCAACTCTTTTCTGCTTTTCTCTGATCAACTTTCAAATAGTATTTTTGCACCCTTGAAAGCCACTTTTTTTTCTTTTGATGTTTGTGATCACTGAGTGATGTCATCCTCACTGGCACACAGGATTTTAAAATCTTATATTGCTCTTGTGTACCCAAGGTCAATCAACAGGACATGTTTGACACTATGGAGTTTTGTGGATTTTAGTATATGTCTGTTAGCTTTGAGACTATAATATGCTAATGTTCTTGTCAAAGGTGGCAAAATTTACCTTTTTCAATAGCACATATACTCTCATTTAAAATGTGCTGTCTTTTCTGAGAAACAGACCAAAAAAAAAATGACTCCTGCACTCAAAGCATATAAATAATTTTGGCCAATCATTTCACTCATGTCAATAGAAATTTCCTTTCTCAGCTTCTTCTGCCAATTCCTTCAAATACTTTTTTAAAGCTACCCCTATGATGCCAATATCTCTAAAAATGTGCTGCATTGATGTTCCCATAAATCCTTGGCACCCAACCTCTACAGGGTAGGTGGCAGTCCTTCATCCATTTTCCCTGCACTCTGCTGTCAGATCAGCATATTTTAGCTGCTGCTTCTCATAAGCTGTCTCCAGACCCTCTTCCCATGGATCAGTAAGCTCAATTATTGCTATTGTCCTAGCTGAAGTCAACCACAACACTACATCCGGCCTCGAGGAGGTAATGGCAACATCGGTAGGAAATTTTAGCTGCTGGCTAAGGTTGACCATCATTGTGTGGCAACTCCCTTTTTAACAAAATCAACACCCTGCCTCTGGGCGCCTTTGCTTGCCTTTACTCTATGCAGCTCTAGGATCTCTGCCCACTTCCGCAGGACCCGATCATGCCGCCACCTGTACCATCCTTGTGCTAGGGCTTGCTTGCACCCAACCAATATGTGCTGCAAGTTTGCTCTTTGGGCCTCACATGATTTTGTTGGCTTAATTTTCATTCTGGCCCATGTCAATAGCACTTCCAGCCTTTTCAAGAGCCAGATTGTACATGTAGCAATCTGGAGAATGCTTGTGACAACATCCATATAACAGCCAATAGAGCTGGCAATCTCACCCCAGATTGTGCACGGATACCTCGGACCATTTGTCTTGGACCAATTAGGTTGATTTAGAACGCAGCCGTGAACAGGATGAGATAGATTGAACATTCAATCGCCATTCCTTTTCCAGTGTCGGCCATCGAGGTTGTGTTGTCCTGTGTTGCATGACATATCTTCAAGTCCCCATAGTAGCTGTCTACCAAGCACCTAATGCACTTTGGTACATGGAAAAACTTCAGTGCATAGATAAAAAGCTGGTGTGGAACTGATTCAGAGGCATTCATTAAGTCCAGTCAGACTACGTGGATGTCTTTCTTGGCAGACTAGATCTACTCCCGTATTACTGATGCATGTTTTACGCACCCAGGAAAACCTGGTATGCCTGCCTTCTGGCAGCTTGTGTCTGTGTATCCATTCTTGAGGAGGTAGTCAGATATCCTCCTTGTTATCACCGAAAAGAAAAGCTTTCCCTCCACATTCAATAGAGCAGTGCTCCTTAACTGACTAATGTTGGTGGATCCCTACTCTTTGTGTATGAAGATGGCCACTGCCCTTCACTACTCAACAGGGATGCACTGCTTCTTCCAGGCAACATTCAACAGTCTCCACAACATTTTAAGAGCCATGGGTCACTTCTTATTTATACAGCTTGTATTTTATATCATTCGGGCCTGGGGCTGAAGTTGCCCTGGCTTTTTCTACCACCTGCCTCACCTCACTCAGCTTAGGTGGATCTACTTCAAATTCCACTACTGGCTCTACTGGCCATGGGACATATCCAGGGGAGCCAAGTGGGTTGTCTGTGTAGGGGTCACCAAGTTGCTGTTCCATGTGTTCTTCTAGTTCCTTTTTTGCCATCACCAACTTCCCACTCCTCTTTTCTTCCAGCAGGTTTCTGGAAAACTTAAAAGGATCCTTGGTGAATTTTGCCTTTCATGCTCCCTCTTCCTTCTCTGCTGTTGGATTCACTCTGCCCTCCTCAAGACTGCTAATCTAGCCCTTATGCCATCCCACAATACCTTCAAACCCTCCTTCTCTTGCTCCTCGGCCTTCCTTCAAGCATTACAAAGCTGCCTTCGCTTTTTCACAAACTGAAGCATCACCCCTCTCCGACCCGTCACCCTGGGACCACTGCTCCTTACTACTATTTCACCAAATCTGTATGTGCATTCTTCGTACACGATATTGCTAAACATATTAAGCTTGTCCTCCATCCTTCCAGTAATTACATGCTCCAAGGTGTAGCACAGGTTCTCATTTAGTCTGCTCCATGCATCCTTATAATTAGATCTTAGCCTCTTGATTAGCCTCCTTCTCCCTGGTTTCTTCTAATTTTAATGTCGTCCATTGTCTGTGGATTTAAGGTTGTCTCTTCATGCGGCTCACCTTGCAGTCTTGACCCGTCCTGCTGGCAGTACTGATCTTTTTGATGCTCCTCCACAACAGTGAATTCAGTAGCGCTTAGGTGCTCAACCGTGCTCTGTATCCTTCTTGTCTGACCTGCTGCTGCAGTGCAAGTTTGTGTCTGGCTGCTCCCGCAACACTTCATCCTTCCTTGATGAATCTGCCGGCCTTTGCAAGTTGTTCCCCTCATCCACCCGCAACTGCATCTTCTAAGGATCCTTTGCTCATTATCCATGGCCATTCCAGTCATGTCCATATTGTCTGTCCTAATTGGTCCATCTTCCATCCTGCTTCTCGGATGACCACTGGGCTGTTTTCCTTGAATTGTGCTCGTAGCTGTCCCCTAAGGGTGTCCCCTGTATATGAACCTGTGGGTAAGGTAACTAGCCTGCCCACCCCTGTGCTGAATATCCTTCTGTCAGCCAGTCTTTCCTGACCATCCCCCAGTCTTCCCTGGACTCCAACTGCCCTATTCACAGTAGTCACTGGTTTCCCAGAGAACTGAACAGATGCGCAGGTAGCTGTAATAACCTGCCAGGCCGTATTGCCTGCTGCACCTCCACTAGTACCTTTACCCCATCAGGCGGAAGCCACCTATCTTCAATGTTTCACCCCATTAATCCCAGAACATCTCCTGGTGGTGGGGCAGCGGTCAGGGACATCTCCCTGTCACTCCCCGCAGCTGGACACAGGGTCCCTTCCAACACCTCTCATCCATGCCTTCCTATCTAGACATCGAAATAAAAACAATTGAAAAATATTGACTATTGATTTTAGAATTTAGGATTCGCATTGCTTCATGGTAGTGTATCTTATTTTCTTATTGAACATGTTAAGTACACAGTCTTGTACCTTTTGGGTTTTTTGTCTGATTTTTCAAACAATTTTTAGAGTGATTTTATAAAAACTTTTATGAAATCCATATGAAAATAATGAATGGGAAAAATTCTTCTTTAAACTAGTAGCAAAGTAGCAAATCATGGCTTATTGCTGTACTGTAAACTGAAAGAAACAAAGAAGCGGTTGTCCTTTAAAAAAGAAAAAAGTATGAGCCTTGATATCTCCCTCTCCAACTTCCTGTTTCAATAGGAAAAATGATAGTACAGGAAATAAAACTGCTCTTCAAGTCATTTCATGAGGTCTTCAAGCAATTCAACTTAAACAAGACACAAGGATGCACTATTTTACCCCAAAGTTTTATTTGACACAACAAAGCTTTTTGCTGATACTTCATCAAGGTAACATTTCAATTCAAAATAAAGTGCCAGTAATGTCTACATTTAGGTTATACCAAATAGGCACATATGAGACAGTTATGCCCAGCACCCATCAGAGTATTCACTCTGTATTTTGGCCTCCAGAGTGAGTAGGGCATAGTGATGCTCACTTTGGAATGGATTTTGCTCTCTATCTATCTATCTATCTCCATCCCTCGCTCTCTCCCTCTCCCTCGTTTTCCTGAAGTGCAGTAATCAATAGTAATTGGGTTGCTGTTGCTGACCAGCTTAGTGGCCTGATGGACCAGCAGAAGGAAAAATGGAGTGTGTTTACGAGGTACTGAGCGTGACTGACTTTCCTCCACAAATCTCTCCATATTTATTCAGCATTAGGCCTAATCTAAAAATCTTTCTTTCTCTAACCTCTTTTTTTTATATATTTTTATTTTCCGCTTCTTTCCCTTTCTGTTTCTGTCATGCACCAAAGCGAGAGCGAGAGAGAGGTCTAGAATGTAATCCTTTTTGAGGCTAAACCACAGGTACTCTTTGATGGAATTTGGAATAGATTTTTTTTCCCAATAAGGCTTTGCCTTAAGTGACTACATTCAAATAGAGATATATTAGTGAGAGTATTAGGCATATGCTTAGGTGTATTAAAGAAACATCCCGTTGTTCATATTAATATGTTCAATTCAGTTTGTCGATCCCTTTGGGTGTAATGGGATTTTCTGATGTATGGAGCAAGGGCACTTTAGGTATATATATTCACTCCGCATGGTAAGCTTCCTCTGGCAGGTCACTTTTTAAACCTGAAAAAGGTTGATTTATAGTTTATTTATTTTTCGTTAAGTAAGGATTAAAGGAATAGTTCTCCAAAAAAAATTACAATTCTCATAATTTTCTCACCCAGATGTGTCATGTCATCCCAGATGTGTACGACTTTCTTCGGCAGAGCACAAAGATTTTTAGAAGAATATTCCAGCTCTGTTGGTCCAAACAATGAAAGTGAATGGTGACCAGACCTTTTGAAGCTCCAAAAAGCACATAAAGGCCACAAAAAAGTAATCCATATGACTCCAATGGTTAAATCCATGTCTTCAGAAGCAATAAGATGGGTGTGGGTGTGAAACAGATCAATATTAATATAACATGAATTTAACATTCACATTTGGGAAGTGAAAGTGCACATTTAAGGTAAAAAAATAATAATGTGGGTTTCTCACCCACAAAAAAGATTCCAAAGCTGTCATTTTGCTTCCACATTTGCTCAAACACAAGAATATGGGACAAATAATTCAATATTTACGCCATACTCCATAGAATTAAAAACAGCACTACCTTCAAAGCACTATAACTAGTTGTTTCATAGGCCTGAACATGTGTCATTTATCTGTTACTTACTTATTCTATATTCTGAAACAGTTTTCTTAAGACACATGCAGATAATGCCAAGAAAAATACACTTTCCTGTTAAATTAGTAGTTGATTTGGGAATAGAAACAATGTTTGAGTATTACGATGAACAGTTGTGATTGATTCATGTCACAAAAGAACATTGTTTTGCCATCTGGGATGTGGATGGAGAACAGAATTATGGGATGTCAGAGGTGAGGTCTGAGGATTTATCCAGTCTATTGTGATCATATTAAGTGCACATTCAAATGGGACTTGTCAGTGGGGTTCTTTTGTGGATGTTATTACCTGTCAAAGACTGAGAAAAGTCAAATGGAGGGATGAATTTGAGGAATGATTTGTCATCTCATGCAAACTATTTTATCTTTTCAATTTGAATATACATTAATAATCACTGTAAATTGATATATATTTTGAAATCTAACTGAACATTAACGATGCTAAATTAAACAAAGAAAAAAAAAGATCAGGCAAAAAGACTTGCCCTGTTAATCAGCGTAGACTGTAATGGAGGAAAACAGCCGAAATGGGCAAACTAACTTAATGAATAAACAAGAGACCCGATAAATGAGGATTACGAGCGGGAGAATGAGAAAGAGGGAAAGGGAGGAATACCCTGGGGAAGCGAGTGAGGTGAAGATGGACAGGCAAGCCCTCTCGTTACACCTTCTCTCCCTCCTCCTCTCTCTCTTTCTCTGTCGCTTCCTTTAACCCCCCTTTCCCCCTTTTCACCCAGCCATAGCCCCACCATCTGTCCCTTCTCTTCCTTATGCCTCCGCGCCTGACGTCTCTCAGCCTTTATTTTTTTTTATCTCTTTTTGTTTGATGGAATTTAATGTGACCGTTTAAAGAAAAGGCATCCTCTTAGTTTGCTCTTTGCGTTATTTAAAGTTGTTAAACTAAACCACCTTTAATTTAAAATTTACCATGGTTTACTACAGTAACACTAACTGTAGTAATTTATATGGTATAATTAAACTATGTTGTGTGAACAGAAAAATTCAAATTCATACTTGAAGGATTAGTTCACCCAAAATAAATTCTCTCATCATTTACTCACCCTCATGATATCCCAGATGGGTATGACTTTCTTTCTTCACCAGAACACATTTGAAGGAAAATAGAGAAATATCTCAGCTCAGAAGGTCCTTAAAATGCAAGTGGATGGTGATCAGACTTTTGAAGCTCCAAAAAGAACAGACAATCAGCATAAACATGATCCATACGATTCCAGCGGTTTAATTAATGTCTTATAAAGTGATACGATCACCTTTTGTGCGAAAAGATCAACATTTAATTACTTTTTAACTCTTAATCAGCTCTTCTGTTAAGCAGCAGTATGCGTGTGTGATGTAATCATGTCGGTACGCGAGACATGCGAGAACTGGTGCATGTGCGTCACAGCCGGAAGAGCAGCGCTGTTTACAAATGAGGAGGAGGAACACTGTACAGTAGCTTGGTTGGTTTTGATTTAGATCTGTATTTATCTGTTTCTTTACTCACAATGGTGCATTTGTGTGCTTATTACTGGTTTTATTAGGGCTGCACGATTTGGACAAAAAGTCATATTGCGATTATTTTGAAAAAGATTGCGATTTGAACAGCGATTATGATGGTAATGTTTTCCACATGTTCAACTGCAAAAAGGCTACTGGGGTTTTCACTCTTGAGCCCTCTTAAAAAGAACCAAACTGAGACCTTTTTTCAGCTCAACCACAAACATATATCCATTTTTGTCCATATACTTGAATATAAGGGATGCTTCAATCAGGATTTTAACATCAATACCGATCTCCAAATTTCTTTTAATCTCATCAATCGATGCTGATCATTGAACTTTTATCAGCAGCTCTTTCAAAACTGGTTATATGTACGCTTTCTGCTCATGTCACTGGTAACTACATTTCCCTGTTGGTAAAACCAAGTTTTTGCTGTCAAAAATAATGTTGGTTAATTGTATAATTCAGTATATACAAAATATAATTTTAAAATATAAATGTTACTCTTTATTCTAGGCCTTAAAACTAGTAGGGTTATACAAACTATTCTTTACTGTATATAAGATAGTCCTAAAGAATGAGACTTAATGTCAAACTGATGTTGAACTGATAACCCATTGTTGAAATTAAAGATAAAGTGAAAATGTTGGTTAGTTTGTCACCATTTCATTTAATTATTTTTAGTCATTATTTTATTATATTTAATTTAGCAATGCATTATATTATAGTAACTCAATATTTGATATAGATTTATTATATGTATGTTCCTTCCTTTTCATTTTGTTGGATGTTGGTAACATTAGTTCCGCTTTCACTTGTTTCTGCGGGGAGTATAATAAGTGCGACACGCTCTCTCGTGTGACGTAAACAAATGACCGGAGAATGAAGAGAAGTTTCTGGACTCTACAGGTGTTACTGTTAATGCTGTTTGCTCAGCAATCATTTAATAAACATGTTTGATTTATACCCCATCTTGTATTCTGCGTTATTATTATGATACATATGCCTTGCGGAGACTTGAGATGCTTCTACCGCAGATAATAATATAAAACGCTTCATGCAGGACGCGCATGTTTAAAGCAAATAAAGCGTTTGGCACACATAAGCTAACGGAACCGAACTCTGAGCACTTCTGTTACTCTTAAGCATGAGAGGGAGTTGTGGAGCACAGCTCTGAAAACACTGTAACAATGCTCTAATTTAATATAGCCTGGACAGAGCAGCGCAAATAAACTTAGAATGGAGCAGAATATTTATTTAATTAAATCGCAGCCCTTTGCAATTTAATAATCGCACAAGGTCATATCGCGGTTTCGATTTTATTGCGATTAATTGTGCTGTCCTAGAAGGAATCGTATCTGGCGTTTATGCTGGCTATCTGTGATTTTTGGAGCTTCAAGGGTCTGAACCACTTTCATGCATTTTAAGGACCTACTGAGCTGAGATATTTTTCTATTTTTCTTCAAATGTGTTCTGGTGAAGAAAGTCAGTCATACACACCTGGGATATCATGAGGGTGAGTAAATAATGAGAGCATTTTCATTTTTGGGTGAACTGTCCCTTTAATGTTCTTTAAGGGGGAGTGATGGAATGTGATTAAATTTTATTGTCAGTTAAGGCAACTATTTATGTTTTATGCAAATAGTTTGTTTTATTGAAACAATAGGAGTATTCAATGCAAGTTAAGCTCTATTGACTGTGTCTATCATCGATTTCCACAGACTATCATTTTAATTTCATCCCATAAATTTTTACTTTAGTTCCTCAGTTTATAAAAACAGTTAATACAACAAAATGTTACAAATTACATGTTTGCAATTGAAGTGTAAATGGCATACGGCATACAATAATTGCCTGTAAATCTTCTATTGAAAGTGGATTTCTCTCTACATGCTTCTTAAACTTATTAGTTAGTTAGCTGAACTTGTACTTCCCCCATAACATTTCATTAACCCTGAGTAACAGGACTTCAGGCTAAAAAACAACAACTACGGAGCCATTGACTCCTAAAATTAAATATTGCCAAATTACAGAATTGCCTGATTTAGATTGTTATTCAGAGGCAAGATGGAAAGCTGAAGAAAAGATAAAAAGGTGATAGTAAGTTTATTTATGTTTTAATATTTTTTAATATATGTAAGGGTTAATGTACAGTCCGCCTTTGTTATCGCAAAATAAACCCTGGCAGGTTTACCGAATTATCCTGCTTATTACACAGCTACTATCCAAAATAATAAATAAATACATGCATATAAGATATTGATTTGCATTGAAATTATGCAATATGTGAAAAGAAAAGAGGATACGCAGCTGCAGAATACGGTTGTCAGACCTGTTTTGAGTGCTTAATACAGTTACGTTCACACACAGTTCGGTTATTTTATACTTTCAGGTCTCACAACCGCATTCTCAGCAAACCTGTGCTGTGTGAATTGAAATGCATTGGACAACTATTTCTCTGTCACATCATTTAATGTGAGGGAGCCACGCTGCACTGTACACACGTGTTTCATGTGAGGTTTCGTTAACTCACGGAAATGGAAATATTAGTGGTGTATAATCCGAATATCAAAACCCTGTTTACCCCCGTGCGACACAAAAGCTGCGCTCTGCATGTAGTTAAAAAGCATTAAAAGCTGCTGTCGGTTAATTGTGATCTGATGGACAAACTCACACCTCGATTGGACTTGTTTATTTATTGACATTTACAGATATGGGGCAAAATAGGCACACTTGCAATCATTTTCAATACTGTATATTACATTATAAATGCTGCAAAGTGAAATTTGCATAAAATGACCAGTACATTTTCAACAGTCGATCATGAGCGGTCGCATGTCATTCAATGTCCAGTATTGGGCAAATCTGGTATTTATATATATATATATATATATATATATATATATATATATATATATATATATATAAACAAACTATTCTAGTGACCCCGACACTCAAAATGAACATGAACTTATCAATAAATATTTAAATAGTCTCGTAATATTTGTAAGTATTATTGCAATTAATTATTCTAATCCACTAATTAATGATTATAAAACTTATGCCATTCATTGTTTTTTAATACTGCATTTAAAGGAATAATTCATCCAATAATAAAGATTCTGTCATCATTCAGTCGTCCTAATTTGTTTTTCATAACACACACGTCTTTCATTAGTGGAACTCAAAAGGGGATGTACGGCAGAATGTCAGCCTCCGTGACCGTTCTCTTTCATTCAAGTCAAACAGTTTTTGAACAGCATGAGGGTGAATAAAAGATGACAGAATTTTCCTTATTGGAGAGAACCATCCTTTTAAAACTTTTACTACTATTTTAGAACTGTGGGTCTATTTTTTAAAAGGGGCGTGTAATGATGTATTTAAGAATACTTGTTTTTACCTTCCAATTCATTTAATGTCTAGTTACATTAATCTGCTTTTTTTTACTTTTGGGAATTAGTCTTCCTACTGGAATCTTTCTACTGGAAATATTCCTTGACGCTCCATTTGCGGAAACGCCACATTTGTAGTGTTTGTTTCCACGCAACGGTTATTTTTACACACACTGCCTGCTGTCAGTCTGGTGGAACTGAAGCCCCACCCAAACTCATATTTTATTCCAGGTTGTCCGAGCTGAACAGTGTAGGGTCTCCACCTTTGAGAACGTCCTCCCAGACCCCCCCCCCCCCCCCCCACACTCCCCCCGCAGACTTACAGCTCTCTTGTGGGAACAGTAGAAATAATTCCCCTTTGTCTTTCATTATAATTCAAGACTGAGAGATATCATTTTTAATAATGCCAGCTTTATTTTTCCTAGTCTAATTTGTGTGGTTATTTTCAATGTGTGTGTGTGTGTGTGTGTGTGTCTTCTGTTCCCACCTGTTTCATATCCAACCTATATTGTTACCACACTTCTAGAAGTCCAATGAATGGTTACGGGCAGAAAAGAAAAAAAAACAAACCAAATTAGAATCTTAAAGCGCTGTTATTTAATTACCCCAATGGCTATGGATTTACTGTGTGTGTGTGTGTGTGTGTGTGTGTGTGTGTGTGTGACTGAAGAGGGCGATAGAAAGGGCAGGATTATTCTGCTTTTTCAATTTACAAAAGCCCCGCTGTCCACACACACCCCCTAACACCCCAGACCTATAACATACACACACACTTCATCAGGCCCCCAAACCCCTGGAAGATAAAACAGCATTATGGTAAACTCCACTTAATGACAAATTTTTAATTTGCTGAACACGGCTGTCTCTTGCATGCCCTGTGTGTGTGTGTGTGTGTGTGTGTGTGTGTTCCCGTTTTAGTGAGTGAGCGAATGAAAGGGAGGCCTAATTACAGTGTGGGTTAGATGGGAGGACGAAAAGCCCTCCTCTCCTCTTATCACGGTGATAAGGGGAAGGGAATGTAGCCGATTAATGATGGTTTTTATCTCTTTTCATATAATAACAATAACAATCATGAAAAGTCGATCTGCCCCTGAGCCTGATAGAAAAACACTCCCAGAGGAGAATTTTCATCAGAATGAAATTGAAGTCGCAAGCCAGTGGTTTTATTAAGTATTTCATTTTTCCTCCCATTTTCTTGTGCGTTTCATCGTATGTGTAAGCAAAATGACAGTCCCTTAACTGCAGTCGACCAGTACAACCCAATTGCTAATATTTATTTTCAAAGAGAAAATTCTACTTCACTTTTAGAGCCATTAAACGGTAATTTGTCCTCATTAAAAAAGTTTTACACAAAGAAGTATTTATATAGTAGAAGTATTTGTATACTTCTATACTTATATTAATACTTATATAATTAATATATATATAGTACTAAAAACATTTTCCGTCATGAGTATGAGGTGAAGATATTCGTATCAGTAACCTAGTAAAAGCTGCTTTATTTTACATGGTGCACGTCACCTCACGACAGACATGTAACGCTCACATGAGCCGTCAAATAATACATTTCATCTCAGTTAACCCCCTGTTATTGGATACTTCCACTCGTGGGGCGCAAATGCTTATGCGTCATTGACAAATAAGGTTGACCGGTGAGTTATAAATAAGAAATCATTTAAAAGTCTAATTTAAAACACATTTTTGAAAAAATTGTCATTACTCCAATAACCGAACTAGTAGTGGAAGTTTGGGTTGCAATGGAGGATGCTTAAACAGTGGTTCAAAAAGTTGTTTTACACATATAAGAGTTTTATGGGCGAAACCCTGAAAATTGTTTGAGTTAAGAACATTTACATGTTGTAACTGTACATTTGTCATAGCAATATCTTACCTCCTGTTCTCCTTTTAAAGAAAGACAAACGATTTCCTCTAACTGCTCTCTTGGCCATTTTTGCAAGTCCGCAAAACGTTTAAAAACTTGCATTACCTTCAGTGGCGTAAGTTTGATGTGAACAATAAAAAGGACTAGTCAATCCATCATTGCTAAGCTCCAAAATACCTTTTTGCTGGTGTTTTCGTAACCGGCGCCTTTTCGCACTGGAGAGAGAGCTTGCGCACTCAACGTTGCCAGATTGCATGACTAAAAAGCGTCACACTGACCGAATATTTTCAAATTGTGCAAGTGTACAGATCTGATTGGGGGATTTCACCTCTTGAAATCTGGCAACCCCAAATGTGTCAAACTAATTCTGATTGGCTAATCGCCAATATAATTACAGTCTGTTATTTATAGAGTTCAATATTTGACTTGCATTATTAGTTCTAAGTAGTACATGACAAATTATCTAATGGGGATGGTAAGGGGGGATGGGGCTTTTACAAGGGGGATGCTTTTTGGTATTACTTGCAACAAGGGGGATGTCACCCCCTAGCAACCTCCTCAACTGAAGCCCTGTGGCTGTTACAGAACACTTTTGCCTTTGTGCAATGCTGCATCTATTGCGCTTGGTGTCTGTATTAGTCCAAAACAGCTGCCATAATCAAGCAGTGCACATACATAATTACTGAGTGCACCACACTAATTTACTATGTGCAATTTCAGCATTGGAATATATAGCAAGCACAGTTCTGTTGTCCCTCACAAAAAATAAACCACCCTAAAAATAGCAGCTATTGGCAACAGCATGAGGATTCAGCATCACATCAGCGAGATCTATCAAAAACTAGTTTTGTTTTTCGTTAACTTGACATCAGATTACCAAGTACAAAGAGTTGTGTTGGGTGTGTGCGCACTTGCGTGTGTTTTTCTCAATCCCATGTGACTCTCTCCCCTTATCTCCTGTCACTTACCCGTCTGCCCCTCTGATTGGAGCGTATGGTTGCCATGTGGTTGCCATGCTGTTGGCATACCGCGCCCTGCTGGGCGGTAATTGGGCCCTCTCTGGGTTGCAAGAGCCAACTGCACGTTGACAGACAGGTTTGGCCACCTGCCCCACCTCCCCCTTTAAATGGGGTGTCGGTAGTGCCAGGAGCATGGCAGCACATACTCTGTGCCATGACGAATTTTGGTTAGCGGGCACTGATTTGGACACTTGCCCTAATTTGGTGTTCTACCTGCAGAGTTAGTGGAATATGGACTGATTGTCAAATTATTTTGCAGGGTCGACAGTGTCTTTATTGTGCATCTTCATTAACACGCACAACGGATTGGCCATTCAAGACTTGCACACAAATTTTGCCATCATGCCAGAGCCCATTATCTGTCAAACATATTTTATTAGACTGTGGTATTTCTAGTCCTCCGAGAAGTTTGTTTTGTAATGCTGACACTCTTGAATTATTATTATTATTATTATTACTTTTTTTTTTTAAGTCAGTCCAGAATCGGGTTTTATTAAAAATGGCTATTCAACATCTTAAATAGGTTTTAGTTGTTTTACTTGTTTTTATACATTTACCCTGATTTTGCCATGAAAATAGCCAAAGAAACTGGAATGGCGTTAAAAACAAACAAACAAATCGCCAACCCTCACACTCGTGCTGTCTGAATGAGGATATACCATTGGCTTCTATGGTTGTAATTTAAAGCCCTTTATAATTACTATGGACTAATGCTAACTTTGCCAACCTGATGTCATAAAAATTACATGATGGTGGCAAAATGAAATTACGTGGTGCATTAAGAGGCAGTCACACTACGCTTTGAGCACAGACATTTTTTTATGACAACGGACCAGGATGTGATGCCACATGGGAAGGCTTCTGTTGTAAGTAAATAATAAATCACAAATAATATATTATATTAAAAATGTGCAAATATATTGTCTATTTCCTTTCCTGCAACAATAAAACATGCAGATTGTATTCATTGTATTGAGCCAAGAGGTCAGCATGTGACGTTTTGATCTATTGGTCATGCATCTTCTCGTCTTACGAATTTGCGGTTCAGTTCATCTATCTCAAATTTTCAATAAGCAGCATAGTACGATATCTGAATATTGATCGTTAAATCCCAAGATCCATCTCTTACTGAATGTGGCAACCCTCTATAATGCAAATAAATCACTTGCATATGCAAACAAATGTTGCGTTATGCCACTAAAAATGTCTGTAATTAGCCACTGGCTAATTAAGTAGTATAGTAGCGAAGAAGTCCAGAGTAAAAGTTTGGTTTTATTTGTTCTATGTGTGCAATGATTAGATCCATGCAATCTACTGTATATGTCATTGAATAATGCCTCTTTTAATACCATTTCTATTCTTTTCAGTCAGTTGTTGATCAATAACAACAAAAAAGAAACATTTAATTCTCATCACACATGAATGCACTAAAAAACTATGCACTTCCTCTCCTGGCTGATGCTTTCTTAAAGAGATGATACAGATTTAGCACGTGTTCTACATATCAATGTAAATGCATGTAAATAGTAGGAATTTTGCAAGTAAACAATAAACTAGAGCAGCAACAACTAATCGATAAAATCGTTATTTATCATTAATGGTAATCATCGCCAACGAATTTCGCTATTGATTGGTTGGATAATTGCGATGAGCACGGAGAAGCTCTGTCAGTGACGGCACTTTGCAGCCCATTGAAAATGCGTTGCATGATAACTCCCTTGATAAAGAATGGAGACAATTTGAAGCTGAAAAAACACAACCCAAATTGTCCAGCGCATGAAACACTTCAAGGAAGATCATAATAAGCATGCAGTTTAATGTGGAGCAGTTGCTGCATCAGGTGCGTTGAAAGTGTGCTGTTTGATGCATTTTACTGCTATTGTTTATGTTGTGTAATATATATACATGTTATGAATTCAAAGTCAGGTGCGTATCTCTATGCATTTCACAGGAATTTTCTGGAAAAGTTGGAGAAAAAAAAATGTGGGCAAAAGTTTGGCCCATCCATTTTTATTGAGGCCCACCCTAAAGTAATTTCCTGGCTATGCCCTTGGAAAGGGAATGAAATCATTTTGATTTAACTCGTGCAACATCATACTGTGCTTTCAGTTTCAGTGTAATCAATTGTGCAGATTTCATAGATATCACGCTGATGTCTCGGAGGTCCAATTGTGCCAGTTTTTAAAATGTTTCAGACGATTTCTCCTCATCCTGTCAGCGGATGTATTACAAGAAGCAAAAGTGCTGTTTTCAGCATGAGAGTGAATTTGATGATTGTACTGTATAAAACTGGATTTAATGCTGAATATAATGTATAATAATGCTAAGGGTCCTGATATTTCATAGTTCTCCTGATAATGCCAAATGTCTTATTTCACCATAAAATTTATACCATGACAAACATTATTTTACTGGATAAGCATATACATATTTTTTTGAAAAGAATAGTTTAGAAAAATGTAATCGGTGTCAATACTATTCTGAAACCTACAATATTAATTTAACAAAGTTATGTGAGAGTATTGAATCGTACATGTAGTACTGTACAATTCAGTACCGTTTTAATAAATTACAGGAAATAAAATTTAGGTGTTTATCCAATTAATCGAAGAAATAATCGGAAATTAATCGATTACCAAAATAATCGTTTGTTGCAGCCCTATAATAAACATCTAACAAAAATCTATATGCAATTTCAAGACATCTATTGATCGATTAGACTGAATTAAAAAAAATAAATCAAAAGCTAAAATGTGACCAATATGATGAAAAACGAATGTGCACAAAAATGTAATTGTACCCAGAAAGTGGGGGTGTGACGGTTCTCTGTAAAAAATAAAATAAAAAAAAACTAACCGCACGGTTCGCCATCAAAGGTTCAGTAAGCATTTGCACCATGGTTCATCTCAAGTTTAATGACGCATTTGGATCATACAGTTTGGCAAAGAAAACAAAGCGCCAAATAGACACGTGCCGTTTCAACCTCCTCTAATGCACCTGTATCGCTCTGTAGACACGCTCTGCCTGTTTCAGGTGGGTCAACTTTCTACAGAGAGAAGCTGTCCTATTAAATCAGTTGATGACATCACAGTTCTGCATGCGTTAGTGTGAAGTTGAAAATGGCAAGCTGAGAAAACAAGCTGCAAGATAGATAAGCTCCTGTGTCATTCAAGTCTCCTGTCTGGGAACTTTTACTATTTGCAATCATAACTGTGATGGTCATAAAACCTTTAAAAATCAGGCACTGTTTGCAGACATTGCTTGACGCGAGTGCCGTATACTGGTAATACATCGATGCTTGATTTGATTGTTTACGCTGACATCACCCGAGGTTAGATAGCACGTGGTGCGCACGGCCACAGGTGAGCCCGTAACTGTACACAGACACACTACCTTCCGTCTTTAAGGAACTCGGTGCTAGTTCGGACTGACGTATTACAGTAACTAAAGCGCTTGGAGTGTTCATTGCCAAAGTTATGTTGCCCTACTCCGTTGATGAAGATGTGGGATTTCCGCGTATAATTAAAACACTTGTTGCTTTATGAAGTCCCTTCTAGCACCCATTTTAAGAGCAAGGTTTTTCCTTCTATAGTGATGTACAGATTCTGAACATTGAATGTATGTTGAGTATGAAATGCACTTTATTTTGATGGATGTAGCTTAAATGCAGATATTAAGTTACATGTTGAGTTTACTTTTTTTTTTTTTGTTAAGGACACTAATGAAAATTAACCATGGTTTTATTCAGTAATTCTATAGTAGCCATATAGTAACCATGGTTTTACTATGGTAATATTGTGGTTGCCTTGACTGAAGTAACAATGACGGCTGTCCCCATTGATTTCTTGGCAGAAATCATAGTTTTGATACAGTTAACCATGGTTTTACTATAATATTGGAACCATGTTAATTTTGTGGTTACTATGATTTTACTACAAATACCATGGTTAAACTATGGTTACTGTAGTAAAACCATGGTGATTTATAGTGAGAGCAAATCTTTTAGTATGTGTTACTAAATAGAATATTTGTATTTTGGATTTGTCAGTAATATATATTCTTTTTTAACATAACATATATTAAACCATACCGAAACCGTGACCCTAAAACCGTGATACAAACCGAACCTTGAGAAATTTGAGCCGTTTCACCCCTACTAGAAAGGTTACCTACACATTTAGACTTATATTGGTTTTAAATCAAGCTACTAAAATAATTACTACAGACTAAACTGAACCCATACCTTTAAAGAAAATGTGTGTTTTATAATAATAATAATTATAATGATCAAAAACGATTTACTTTAAGAGGTATTTTTACATATGAGGAGGTCCCTGGATGTCCTAAAAGTAGGATGTAGCTCAGATTTAGCTAACTTTTATGGTGAGTTTTGGCCACAATGTATAAGTCACAGACCTGTTGGGGCTGTGGCGCAATGTGTAACTTGCGTGCTCACAACGTTAGCTCAAAGTGACCCAGGTTCAAGTCCGGCCTGTGTTATGTCTACTGTTTTCCTCCACTGTCCTATGAACAAAGGCTAGAAAGCCCATAAATAAAATAACTTCCCGTTATCTCATGGCGATAACGGTGTAACACTACTTTGAAACTGTTTGTGCTTGTGTGCGCGTGTGTGCAATAGAGATATCAGTGTAATCCTTGTAGCAGGGCTCCACTACAGTGCTGCAAACATGAAGACTGAGCATGAAATGAAATGTGCCACTGTAATCCATAATCGACCTGTTCACGTATCGACCGAGAGGCAGAGATCTCTCTCTCTCACGCGCTTTCTCATTTCATCTCGGCCTCAACATGTCTGTCTCTTTCTGCTTGATTTCATGTCCTGTCCTCTCTTTCCGCATGTTCTGTTTGTGATCCAACCGGATGCTTGAATTTAGTGGAGTGTGAAACGGTTGCGAGTATGTTTGTAAGAACACATATCTCCAGTCTCTTGTAGTGAGGTACCCTTGTGTGTGTTTCTTTAAAGTGTGGTATTGTTACACTCTGTTTGGTTTTCACACTCACATTCACCACTGCTCACCTAACTCACTGTGGTCTGTTCACGGACCATGATGCATTTCACTGCACCGCTCATTTGAATTCTGCCTTCCGACTTTTACGTCAAGTAGAGGTTAATTGCCCATGTAGATATGAATCTTACACTTGCATGAGATGCACTGATCAAGCTTTTTTCAATATTGATCCTTTGCATGAACTTTGGCTATTGGCTATTTACTTAATTTCGAATAGAGATTTGAACATGCATTGTATAGACTACTTAATGCTGTTTTTAGCCTTTTTTTTATGGCTTGCCAGTAACGACCATGCCTAGAATTTCGTTTGACCAACAGCCTTTTAAATATCCAGGTATCGAGTTAATCGTTTCGTCCCTTATCATTATACAAGGCCAAAGGCGATTAAAGAATGGCAAGAATGAACAGTGCGGTGAGAGCCGTAGCCTAGTGGTTAGCGTATGGTTCCCATGGTGCTAATGCAAGCGATTCAAGTTTTGAACTGACCTGCAACATTGCCCAATTCTATTCCGCTTCCCTCCTCTCTTAATTTCCATTTTCATAAAAGTGGCAAAAAGGCCAGAAAAATATTGAGCCGAGCGAAAGGGCTGAGAAGAAGGTATGAAAGACGTTTTGAGGGATGGATACAGAGAGGAAATGAGAGAGGAGATTATTAAGCTGATGTAGGAAGTGGAGGAACAGGAGAATGGCTGTCCGAGAGGAGTGAAAGAGATGCCTTTGGTCAAGCAGGCGCGAAGGCGCTGTGTGTGTGTGTGTGTTTGATCATTCTTTGATTGGATTATGGTCTGCTCTGGGCAGGATGAATAGGGACGTAATACGTTTGCTCTGTGGTCCATGTCAAGTATTTGTCGGTCGGTCTGTGAGGGCCACTGACCCCCCATGTCTGCCCCTTTGTGGGGCATCTACCCTTCTCCATATCACCAACGCACTGACCTCTTGACGCACGTAGCCTGCAAGAGTTTACCAATTTTACCAAGAGTGTAGCTTCTTTTTTTGCAAAGTTGAGTTTGTATTAAAACTTCAATTTATGTTGCGTTTGACACTGTAGACATGATTCTAATGGCTTTGTTGTAGCTATTTATAAATGTTTGTTTTACAGAAACAGAAGCCTGAATGAGTTGAAAAACTGGTTTGCGCAACATTCGTCTTGGTCAGACGTGGCATTCAGAAGTTCAAGAGTCCACATTGAAAATCTGGCATTCAAAACTTATTTTAAACCTGAAAATATATAAATATCATTGTTGTAAGCTTTTTTTAAACAGCGAAAGAAATGTTGAAGATTCTGCACTATTCCTAGGTAACTAATCAAATTGGTGACTTGGACCATGAGTGGAGCAAAATTTACTGGTTTTCTCTGTGACAGTGTCACCCATAAATCCAGTTTCAGATGAAAAGTGTGAGATTGCACATATGCATGAGACTGTGAGTTTCGGATGCGCTGAGTGGGTCGAACCGAACTCTTCCGTAGGTTTGACATTGCTGATGAATTGTGCGGCTAGAACAGTGTGTGGGGATTGGTGGCTCACTAAACAGGTGCACAGCACGTTCTTTATTAATGCGCCAATAACCAAGAGAGCAATCGCTTTTTCTCAATGTCAATGTTTCTGTTGTCAGATTTTAAAGTAACTGTTTCTGTTAAAATTCGTGGCCAAAATTGTTGACATTTGTCCTCTTGTGGCCGAATAAAAAAGCGCATTTAATGGTATTTTGGGACGAAAATTTTCAGCAGACGAAATTTCGGTGAATACCTATTCCAGTTCCCTTGCTTCCATTGAAGCACTCAATGACACATTGTTCGATCATTCTGGGCTAACATCAGGTTTTGCACAACCTTGTGGGATCCATGCCATCTCAAATGAATGCTGTCATCAAAGGGGGGCATACCAAATACTGCCAAACAGAAGCAATTTTTTCATTGTACGTTCAAGCAAACGCACACACCCATTGGTAATTAGCAAATGTTTTTTTCAGTCTGTAGGATTTCCAAACATGAGAATCATTCCTGTTTGTTAGTAAATCCAACTTAGAACTAGAATTTGCAGTTTCAGTGAGCATTTTGTGAACAGCTCATACCAAACTTAGACCGTCGAGAGTTCATTGGCTCTTTTTGCACCTGTAAAGTGCTTTAGTGGAAAAGAACCAAAAGTGGGACACTAAACATGAGCATCTCTCTCTCGTTCTGTCTCTTTCTCAAACGTATGCACTCACACACAAAGGTACACGAGGTCGCACACACTCTGGCTCCGTTGTTATGAATGGCTGTGTTAATCTGACTGCTGGCTTCTCTTCTGCTCTCTTTGTCCGACCGACAGCCCAGTAGCAGAAGTCAACAGCACCACACAAAGGTCCTGCAACCCCCTAAACTGGTTAACGGCAGGGTCTGTGTGAAGCTTTGATCAGATTTATTTTTAAATTCAGGCCCATTTTCCCCTCTCCCTATGCTGGGAGTCTGCTGCAGGACATTGAATGGTTACACTTGAGGTAGGTTGTTAAGGGAAACGAATGCAGGGAGATGTGCTCAGGAAAGATATGTCACTGGTTCAGAGCCATCCAACAAGTAACTAGTAATTTCAACCTGGTCTCATAGTGAAGACGTGACTCTATATACATTTTTGTAAAAATTGTTATATGTGTCTCCAGGTACAATTCCCTGCAGTTTCCAGGTGAAATTAACACTAGAGGCGCTAGAGGCTAGACTCTTTTTACTCTAAAGCATCTTTAGAGTAAAGAGAAAAATTATACATTTGAATACTTGTATTACAGACCCACCTACATATACACTTATTCTAACATGATTAGCTTGTGCGCTAGCTCACCTGATAGAGTGTTGGACTAAGAGTCGAAGGACCACGGTTCAAGTCCATTCATGAACTCAAGTTGACACGTGACATTACAGAGTCATAGAAGTGGCGTGTAATTCTGTGCATGACAATTTATCAGTCAGTAATGAATTATAACCAATAGAAAACAAAGATACAAATGAAGTAATCAGTGCTTTTATGTTTTTATCAGTAGTATCAAGTATTTTGAAATTGAAAAAAGTTATGCAATGTTACAAAAAACGACTTTTAAAGTTCTGGTCTTCACTGTATGATATGTAATAAAGTAATACCTTTTAAAGCTACTAAAGTTATCCAGCAAAAAGCAGTGAGTGGTTTTCTTTTCAGAAGATGTTAAAGAGGTGAGGCAATCGTGTTATCGTATAAAGGGGCCTCCGAAAAAAGCCTAGTCCTTTAAGAGCAATGATGGGTCGAGGCTCGCTAATTTGCCAACAGATACTTCAGTAAATAATCCAGTGCTTTGAGAACAATGTTCCCTGAAGTCAAATTGGAAGGATTTTGGACATTTCACCCTATTCAGTGAACAATATAGTTAAAAGATTCAAGGAATCCGTTCAGATATAAGTGTGTGAAGGGCAAGGCCGAAAACCACTTCTGAAGGCACGTGACCACTTATCCCTCAAATGTCTCCATCTTAAAAACCACCATGCATCTGTAATGGATATCATGACATGGGCTTGGGAATACTTTGACAAACCTTTGTCTGTCCGCACCATTCGCCATTTAAGGCTTTACCATGCAAAGCAGAAGCCATACATCAACACTGTCCAGAAGCACTGCCGACTTCTCTGTGAAGTCTGCCTCATCTAAAGTGGAACATTGGAATTGTGTTATGTGGTCTGACAAGTCCACATTTCAAATAGCTTTTGGGAAAAACAGCCGTTGTGTTCACCGGGCCAAAGAGTCAACTTTTGGGGAATTTGGGTTGTACATAAATGACTGTGTTTACATTAATGCCTCCGAAAGATTTTTTTAGTTTATTTTATTGTTTAGGTATGTATCTGCAATACTGCCACTCCATGAGCATGTTGTTGTTGTTTTTTTTTCTTTTACCCACCCCTTGCTGCTACCGGGTGTACTAGTGGGTGCCCTACAAACTTTTATTCATGTCTACCTGCATTGCGAATTGGAATGCCGCTATCAAATCCAATTCCTGATGGGAAAAAAAAAAGGCCCGTGGCAACTCTCTCTCTCTCTCTCTCTCTCTCTCTCTCTCTCTCTCTCTCTCTCTCTCTCTCTAAAGGGAGCTTGTGTTTATGGTTGATTCGTTTTTTTCTTACACATTCACTTTGTTCTCCATGGACCCAACGATGGTGGCCGGTGCACACCAGCTTCCTTCTCTCTCAGACTATTAGTCAGCTGGAATTCATAAAAAAAGAATTTCTTATTTTTATTTGTTGGCTCTATGTTAATTAGCATACCTATGAGACATACAAGTAGCATTTGTCGCTATTCCCCTCTCCCTTGCTCTACTTTCCATCTCTCTTTTGTTGTTTCTGAAAAGCTAAGGGTTTTTTTGTGAAGTTGATTATGGCGTACTCTGTAGCGTCCCCTCTGGTTGTGGTGGTGGGTACACATACATACACCACAACTTCACATACATTTTTTTTATAAAGTGTATAAGGGGGATTTGACTTGAACACCCAGTAGATTTATGAAAGTAATATTTATAGGATTTAATTGCATTATAGTATCTTTATAGTATCTTTGGTGTGTGTGTGTGTGTGTGTGTGTGTCATTGTGAATTGGCCTGACAGGATTACCATAGTGAGGTCCTCCTTTCTCTGGCTTTGTGTGATTGCTGGGCCATGACTGACGAGGCATTTCCCCCACGTAGAGTGTGTGTTTGAGACAGAGAGGGAAGGGGGGGCATCAGGATTAAAGGAAATGTTTCCTGTTTATTGTACTTGGGGTCCTCTGGGATGTTTGGGGGCCATTGTTGCAATGTGTTGGATGTGTAGATTAAAAGGCACACACACACACACATTTATATGCATAAATGCTTCTGTGCTTTGTTTTCCTAATGTCCATTATTATTAATTTGGGTATATGTAATTTGAGTGTATCTGTAATTTTGTGTGCCTCTGAATAATGATTCTTCGTGTCTGTGAGAATATGATTTTTTCAGTCAGTGTAATTTCTCATCAGTTAGTACACCCTTTGAGAATAGTGCTGATCTAGAATCAGTAATTGTTGGCATGCTGCTGAATTTGATGACACTGGTCAGCAATTATTCTCTGAGAGGTGTGTATTTTTCCATCACTTTGGTCTCTTTAGAATTTGGTGTTTATGTATGTGTGGGTGTGTTTGTGGATGTGGTGCATTTTAATGTTGTGTGAGTTTGGTGTGCAGCTGTGTATAGCTGGAGTAACTGTCTCTCTGTCTCTTGAGAACAAACTAAAAAAGGTCAAATTAGGGTAGTGGGCCTCTTGTTCTATTTGCGCACACACACACCAAAATCTGTTCTATTTTATACAAAATTGCTTAAATATTCCATGCTTTTGATTTCAGAATTGTATGTTTTTCTCATGTACTGATTTTTGTCATTTTTTTTAAATGGTAGATGTCCCAGTTCAAGGGAAGAAACAGGGAAAGAATTGGTCTGTTTCAGAAAAGGATAAACAGGTAATATTATATTTTTCATATCTAAAATCAATAAAAACATAATTCTCTCTCTCTCTCTCTCTCTCTCTCTCTCTCTCTATATATATATATATCTTAACAGAACAAGTTTTTCTTGTAAATATTGTCTTTTATATGAGTTTCTAATTGCCAGGAGGTGTTACTGTGTGTGTGTGTGTGTGTGTGTGTGTGTGTAGGCTCAGATCTATAATAAAGGGTTTGGCCCGAGGCGTCTTTCAAATCGTTACTACACTGAAAAATCTGTCACGTGTCACAACTGCAACAAGATCGGCCACCTCTCCAAAAACTGCCCCACACCAAAGGTAATTCATTATCCACCCTTCACTCTGACTAACCACACTAGTCACCTGGCCCACAGTGAGGGGTCAGGTTCCCCTCATATCTGCTCAATATTAGATACATACCTTCAAGGGTTAGTTCACCCTAAAAAAAGCATGCACTCATGATGACTTTTTTCTTCCATGAAACACAAAAGCAGATATTAGGCTTTATTTTATTTTGCACAACCGCAAAGTGATTCAACATAATTAAAGACCTTTCAATCTCTCCTGCCTGTTGTTATATAAGCAACTGTTGGATGATCAGGACACTGTCAGAGTTGTCCTAATTGTTTGTTTGCGAGCAGAAGGTGCCATGCTGCTCATTATGTGGTATTCGGGGACACTTGGCGAGGACCTGTCCAAACCGTCATTGTTCAAACTGCTCGCTGCCCGGCCACACCTATGACGACTGTCTGGAGAGAGCTTACTGGCAGAAATGCTGCCACCGCTGTGGCATGACCGGACACTTCTTTGACGTGAGTAATGCTTTGAGTGTGTTGGGTGGGCCTGGCTGCTGTTCATGTGTTGAACTGAGATGTGTGTTTATTTATTGCATTGTGTGTGCGTGTGTGTGTGTGTGTGTGTGTGTGTGTGTGTGTGCGTGTGTGCGTGTGTGTATCTCCTGGGCCATTCTTTCTCTCATTAAGACAGACGCTTCACAGGCTGTGAGTGGGACACACGCTCCACTCGTCACCCCCAACAACAAACCCACTGAGAGAAAGCGGGGGGGGGGGTGTACAAGACGAAATATGACTTTTAGAAACAGGAAAGACAAGAAAAGAAATAGCTTCTTAAAGCAATGCTTGGAGTCATATGTTTATAATGCATAAAAGCACACACTCCCCCAACCCCCATGTTATAAAAGCTAGATTCAGTTTCTGTTCATCTTGTCTTGTGATTTGGAAACCGTTTTAATACAATTTTGGCATAGTTTTAATTGAAATGGAATTGGCCCCATTCATGCATAACATGCTGACAAACAAACATTTAGTATTCGGGCGTAGTTAAACAGTCCTATTGCAAGATATTTCATTTCATTCTGAAATGTAAAGTTCTGATTGCCTAAACTCTACCTTCTGGCCACATCACACGTTTAATCGTAAGGTTCATCATCAGTGCAAGACTTCTAGTCACTGATAGATCTCGAATATGCATTGAATATAGAAAAGGAGCTTGCCTAGTTGATCTTTCCGGTTAAACTAATAAACAATTCTTCAGCCGCCAGCACAACACAACATTTAATTATGCTTATAATCTATAATTACGCCGGTCTCACAAACTGCTATGTGGTGTTTGTTAATGAACTCTGAGAGTTAGCAAATATCAGCCGGTCGTAACGGGAAAGCGTTAACTTTCCAGTGTCTGGCTCGCTGTAACACACTTCTTCATAATGAAGGACCACGGCGCTTGATATTCACATTTACATATTTGTTACATGTTAGCTTGCTTTTTTAATTACTGGTTAAGAAACTATCCTCAGAAAACCGTTCTATCACAGATAAAAAATGGACATTTTCTATGCTTTTTTTATTATTCACCTACATGTTTTTCCTCTTATCATTGTATTCTCACTATTATATTTGAACTTTGCATTGTAACACATATTGAAAATAAAAATACATGTTAATTTGTGGCACATTTGCTATTTAATTGTATCTTGTTTGCTTGTGAAAATAAGAACTTTGTGGCAATTCCTCCAAATGTGCGCCTCAGGGGTTTGTCGACACTAGTTTTGTATTTCTAAAAACCGCTAAAAGCTCATTAGATGACTTGAAGAAAATAAACCTTTCTGGTCATCAGAACAGCACTGAAGACTGAAGTCAAGACAAAGATAACTTGCTCAATATACCCAAACAAATTTACAGAAACTTCTTTTCTTTTTTCGTTTTTCTCCACAAATTGGAGTGCCCAATTCCCAATGCGCTCTTAAATTCTCGTGGTGGCGTATTGACTTGCCTCAATCCGGGTGGCGTAGGGCGAATCTCAGTTGCCTCCGCGTCTGAGACCGTCAATCCTCATCTTTTCTTGTGGCTTATCGAGCACGTTACCGTGGAGACCTAGCGTGTGTGAAGGCTTCATGCCACTTGCCGTGCGCCCCATCGATGTAGCGACCTCGAGAGGTTAACCCAACGTGACTCTACCCACCCTGCAACCGGGCCAATTTGGTTGCTTAGGAAGCCTGACTAGAGTCACTCGGCATGCCCTGGATTTGTCTTTACTTGCTGAGCTACCCAGGCCTCAGAAACTTTAAGTGATTCATTGATCCTTTTTATCTGCACTCCACAAGTTTATCAGAGTGCTGTGTATATCAGAGTGTTTGGTTTTTAGTATCTACAGAGTGGAAATATGTTTTTAATGTCTTCTTTGCTGTGTTACAACTCGTCACAGCGAGTGTGGGAAAGAAAAGCAGATTCTTAAAGATTTTAAATGTTTCCTTCAATACCCCCAGCATGATAACCCTACAGGGGGTGGTAAAGCCTCTCCCACCCCCTCTCTCTCGCTCTCAGGTGGGGTTAAATGGAAAGATAAGTGTATAAATGAGTCTAGCTGCTGTGCCCTCAGCAGTTTCAATTTTCAGAGAGCTGTAGGAAGCTCACAGGGCAAATGTGTTAACCACACTCGCTCTGTATCCGTTGAGATGGCTTGAGCATCAACAGCGAACTGGGAAACCCTCTTCTCATCCACTCGAATACTTTTCACTTTCGATATATTTTTCTCTGTCCATCCTTCAATAAATATCAGTACTGTTCACTAGTAGTTTTCTAACAGGTTCCTGAAACTATTAGGTGACTTCTGCTGAAGATTTGATCAAAGAGGACATAAAAAAGCTTGGAAATAAATGGATATCAAAAGGGAGACTAAATCAGATGTGTAGAAGTAGTAGAAATGAAGATAAAGAATAGGTCTCAGTGGATGTTTTCAAGCACCCCATGCTCTTTGTTTATAAGGAATTGTCATGCAAATCTTTGATTTTAACGGTGTGGTGGTTAATTGTTTTTAAGGTTTTGACTTTCGTTTTTCTTTTGTCTCTCTCAACAGGAGTGCCCGGAAATCTGGAGACAGTACCACATCACGGTAAGCTTTGCGTTTGTCTGTCAGTGTGCTTATGTCACACGTTATGTCTTCAAGGGCTATTCCTGGTTTAATACAAGTTAAGCTCAGTCGACAGCATTTGTGGCACAATGTTGATTACCACAAAAATTATTTTGCATTTTCCCTCCTTTTCTTTAACCCTTATGGTGTGTGCCGGTTATTTTGACCCGGCCGATTTCTTGTTTTTGTACTATTTTTTTTCTTTTTGACTTAATTAAATTGGAATATAATTCCTTGAGTTTGTTCAGATATCTGAAAACACAAAATAATTGACAATTTTCTTTAAAAAAAAAAATGTTTTGGGGTGTGGGGGTTTTTTCACTTTGTTACACTTGTCCTGTTTTCGGTCAAATATGACCGGCCAATGAAAATGAATGGTTTACACTACAAAATACAGAAATATTAAGTGTTCAGGAGCATCTAAATCCTTTAGATGAGTACATCTGTGCATTTGCACACAGGAAGTCTTCAGACTTGTACACACACACACACACACACACACACACACGCATTGTGTGTTGAGCGCCCTCTTGTGCATCATCTTTCCATGTACATTGTTTGAAAAATATTTCAAGATCTACCTATCATATATATTGTCAGGGTACCCGCGGATCTTTAACCTGTTGATACGCAATCCCCCCGCAAGCGGTAGTGACGTCACTCTGCTTACATTTAATATATAATTTACCATCTATAAATGTAATTAATGTTAACATTATACATCTTTTCAAAGGTCTAAGGATTCAACATTGATACCCGATCTCTGTTTCACGATAGCAATGCTCCAGAAACAGCAATTTAGTTATTTGTGCAGGAGTACAAATGAAAACATGCAATATCAAAACGGGACTTCATACCTTTATTATGAAAACATGATCGTCAGATGAATCCAGTTCAACACACTTGGGTCAATCGTCCATGACAAGCGTTCATTGAAAAACATCCAATAGCACTTTTTGTCCATTTAAAGTGATTCATTTGAGAAATATTGATATATTCTCCATTGTTTACATGAGATCTCGCCTGAAAGAATTACCCTTCATCAACAAACTACTCAATCTGAGCAGCATTCATGTTGTAAAACTGTATATGATCTTGTATATTAGAGTCTCGTAAACAAAATGAGCCTGTCTCCAAAGTCTATTTTTAAAAATGGAGCATAGTTTTATTCATAATAGCCAAGCAGTGCAGTCAGATTTAGTGTCGTCTTGAAAGGCGGAGCCTTAATTTTACTTTGTGCACCGGCAGCGATTTAACCGAGATAAAAGCTGCAGGAACCTCATTTTTTGTTGGATCATCTTCAAATTTGAAACGAAACAACTTCAGACTATCGGCTTTGAGAACATTGTACTTTTATTATTGTTTTTGTAGATTATAAAAACATGTTCAGCACAAAATATTTCCATTACTATAATCTTCAGCTTCTCTAATATAAAAATAAAAATAACAACACTTATTAATTCTGAAACTTGGGAAATAAAGCCCAAAGTGTCTTCTTTCATAAGATACTACATCTGTGTCCAGTAAATACAATCATTTAAGTTCAGGTATGTCATTTTCATGGTTTGTGCTCAAAAAGGGGGTGCGCATCAACGGGTTAAAAAGTCTTAATGTCTTAAATTCAGTTTTCCAAAATTTAAGATCATAAAAAGTCTTAAATATCTTAAATGATACAACAAAATCTTAATTTTTATTTAAAGAGGTCTTACATTTGGGGGCGGAAAGACAGGAATCAACCAATTAGAGTCACGTTGGGTTAACCTTCTCGTGGTCACTATAAAGTGGTTCTCACTCTCAGTGGGCGCGTGGTGCTGCAGAGAATAGAGTGAGCCTCCACACGCACTGCGTCTCCGCGGTAACAATCTTAACAAGCCATGTGATAAGATGCGCAGATTGATTGTCTCCGACGTGGAGTCAACTGAGATTCGTCCATTGCCACTCGGATTGAGGCAAGTCACTACACCACCACGAGGACCTAGAGCGCATTGGGAATTGGGCATCCCAAATTGGGGAGAAAAAATTTATAAATACATTTTCAAAAAAGGAGAACAAAACCATAGACATAATTACTAAAAAAGATAAAAAGATCTAATGCAATATTTTGTAATAATATATGCAATATGAGAGATTTATAAACAATCTTATTGGGTCGGACATTTTTGACCGGGAGCACAAAATGTGTTCAAAAACGAACGCATCACATAAAGCAAAAATCAAGGTTACAGCGAGGCACTTAAAATGAAAGTGAATGGGGCCAATATTTTGAGGGATTAAAGGCAGAAATGTGAAGCCTATCATTTTATAAAAGCTCTTGCATAAATTCTTCGGTTAAAACTTGTGTATTATTTGAGCTGTAAAGTTGTGTGTGTGTGTGTGTGTGTGTGTATATATATATATATATATATATATATATATATATATATATATATATATATATATATATATAATTTTCATGGTGGTTTTAGTGTACTGTGTTATATCGTCATGACGGCGAAGTAGAAACTTCACACATAAAATGTTAGTAAGCAATTTTATTACTCTAAAATCATGTTTACACCATATTGTTTACATCTTGTGGCTATACTTTTGAAACGATATTTTAACATTTACAGATTGGCCCCATTCACTTCCATAGCAAGTGCCTCACTGGAACCCAGATTTTGGCTTTTTTTAATTTTATTTTTTTAAGAAAACTAAGGGCAAATCAAATTTTTTATTTTTTTGTAATGAACATTATGCCACAAATGCTGTCGATTGAGCTTATCTTGCATTGAACCCGGAATATTCCTACAAATGTGTCAGTGGTTCACCCAAAAATAAAAACACTCTCATAATTTACTCACCCTCATGTTAGTCCAAACCCTTGCATGATGTTTTTCCATGCAACACAATATTAGATGTTAGGTAACATGTTAGAGCCTGACAGTCTCAGTCACCATTCACGTTCACTGCATCTTTTTCCATACAATAAAAGTGAATGGAGTCTATCATTCTGTTCTACGACTCTTTGTTTTCCACGGAAGAGAGTAACTCATACATCAACATAATTTATGATGACAACAAAATTATATGTTTTATTTTATGTTGGTTTGTGAGAGAAAAAAAAATTCACCTTTGGGTGAACTATCCTTTTAAGCATCCAAAATTAAGAAAAAACATGTTAAACCAGTCAAAATGAAGAGTAGTTGTTGTTGTGCAGGACAACACTGGTGTATTTATTTTTTTTGTGTGTTTTACCAAACCTTTGTGCACTCACATGTGTATATACACGCACACACAAACTCATCGTGAACATTATTAGCCACGATTGTGACTTGCAGAGAAAAGGCTCTCTGTGTCCTGCTGCTTTGCCTTTTGTGTGAAAGCGTATCAGTGGTGGACTCCTGACAGTGTGTCTAAGTGAAGTAGAGATTAGCTTTCATACGCCAAAAAAAAGGCCTGCTTAAATAACTATCCTCATGCCGTCTACTACAAGTGTCACCGCACTCTCAGAATAATGTTCTTCGGTTAATACACCGGATTTTAAAACGTCTAAGGGCTATTTTCTAAGAACACGTGACTCCAAAACATGCCTTGATTTGTTTATATGTGCATTTTATTTGAGTTGGTGTGCATGTTTGTGTGTGTTTTGTCACAGAACAATCTGAAAGTGGTTAATTGGCAAACTCACTGAGCATTTTCTCCCCAAAGATCCACCAGGGTGAGAAGGCATGTGACAGTCACACACAAAGCTAAACGTCAAGGGGCGCACTGGAACATCTGCACACACATACACACATACGCACAGACTCCTGGAATATAGACCTCAGCCTAAGAGAAAAGAGCAGGTTGTTTGTCAATTAAAAGACGTGATAAAGCATGAAATGGGCTGCCAGCATCGCGCTGCGCCGAGCAGTCACTCGACCCGTCACACGCGCACACACAGTCTAATTAGCGCGCCTGCCTAATGAAAAGGCCAGATCGTTAGCACTAGCCTAGTGCGCGGGGTGGCGAAGTGGAGAGAGAGAAAAAAGAAAGGCGGGATGAAAAGGAAGGCGCCTCTGGGGCTCTTGAAGAGGTGCGTGGAGGAGTAAAAGTCTTCTCAAAAATCATTCTCACCCCTCACATTTCTCAACTTCTATGTCAAATGAAATGCTTGTTTTCTCAGGATATTTACTGATGGAGCTCAGAGAATAGACAAGAGACAGAAACTAACATTGGTACACCCTCACCCCTAAATTTAACTTGGGAATCTGTTGTTTCTGCCAACTGTACCGTAGTTGGGGCGTTTCTTCAACTTCGGGCACTTAGAACTGTGGACTTTTAGAAAGTATAGTCTCATTAAAACCCTTTTCACACTCTTTGTGTCATTTTTCTCATGAAAATTCCAACCACAGTGTCATTTCCATTGGAAATGACCGTGATAGAAACTACATTTGTTTTGTTTTTGTTTTTGTTTTTTGCCTTTTTGATGGGCGACTCCTTTGTGTTGTTAGCAAAGTCTTTCTAGCAAGTCAGTCCACTGTCGGCCATCTTTGGAACACTCTTGGGAGGCTATCCAGTGCAGCTCCTATCTACTTGAATGGAGAAAGACCGAAATCTCAGTTGATCAAGATCAAAGAATATATTTGAAATCAGCAATAAAATTTGACAATACTGATATCATAAACTCGGCTTCTTTATCTCATATTACGCTAGAACACGCAATTTTCTCGGCTTGTATAGCTAATGCGCATGCGCATTCTCAAGATGATTGACAGGCGATGTCTGTATCTAAAAGGTGATTGGCTCTTTTACCTGTAAGGCGGGACTTCCTTTCTACATCCGTTGACCGTTGGGTGCTCAAAGCTCCTTGGTTGTGTGTTACAATTTCTCTCATTCTTTTTAATAGAAGTGGCCTGTCTCTGCTAAATAATCTCTGGTTGCTAGGACATTTTCATAGCTAATGTATTCTAAAAAAATATATATAAAAATTTGGCAAAATGGAAAATTGCACCGAATAAAAATGTATTTTAATTTACCTTTTGAGTTTTCATTGTTTTCTCAAACATCTATCGTCTCACACGACTTGGTTAACAAGTACACAAACGTTTGATAAAACTTGATGAGGGGCAAAATTGATTGACGTTGTGGAAATAACACCATTGATATATTTGACAGTACGACCGAGATGCATTTTCAATAACAAAAGTGATAGAAATCAAATGTTTTTTTGTTTTTTTTACTTTTTGTTTAGATTATCACGGTTAGAAACATTATACTAGTTGTCATTTTTATAATGGATTATCGTTGTTTAATATTGGAAGTCTAGGTCAGAGACTAGGCTAAAACAGTTACATAAATACCTAAAATTCATTTGTAAAGTACCAAAATATAAATGATGATGAAGGTCTGGAAAAAGTGTCCAGCTATAATTTAATCTTCATATAATAAAAAGAAAAAAGTTCAATTATGTTAAAGTATTTCTAATAAAAATCCACCCACCTGTGTTATGCTACTGCTTTCGGGTCCTTAAATAGCCTATAACGTGTGAGTAAGGACAGCCGATGGACTTTCTGGTGACTTTCTGGGTAAGATGGTGCTGTGGTGTTGTGCTTGGTTCCATCTCTAAGCCAACGTTACCTAGTGTTGCAGTTTGTTGTCGCTGTTAAATAGCGGAAGAGACGCTACTGTCTGAGGCAAGGCTCTCAGGAGCACATAAACGTCACTTCCTTTTGGATTTCCCCGGCAGAAGCGACCCGCTCCCTTCGCGTGAAAATCAGTCTACAGGCTTTATTAGGCAACCTAGGAAGTCCGGGAAGGGCTCATTTTTTAAGTTGCGTTACAAGCCGTTCACACATTGGCAAAAAAAAGGGAATACTACATGAAAAATTTGACACATTGCGCCTTTAATGTATCGTGATATTGTATTGATATTTGCAAACGTGAAAGTCTAAAGCAGGCTAACCGTTTAGGTGAAATTTAAAGTGTTTAGGCTACAATTGTATTCATAAAAACTACTTAATTTATTTTTAGAAAGACTAGCTACATTGAGCTAACCACAGAAATAGGGAGCCATTATGGCCTTATATGCAGATGACTTTGCATTTTATGTAGATATTAGGAAATGAACTGGGTTTGTTTTGTAAACTGGCACTTTTATATGAGTTTAACATTGCATTTGGTGATTTGGAAAATGTTTTCTTAAGCCGATGAAGACGAATGAGAAACATTTGAGTGAAACATCGCAATATATGGTCGTTTTCAATTGCAGTACACAAAAAAAAGGAAGAAAAAAAAACTGAATCACAATAATATTGTATTGTGACCTAAGTGGCGAAAACCGTGGCACATGAACTACATTTTTGTAAGAGCGTCTAGGCATTTTCAACCCTGTGACATTTGTGTCTTGTCTCTGTAGGGTTTATTATGGCGTAAAATACTGTAGTTTGCGATGGTCTAATACGGGCCCACTTGGTTCTGCTGGACTGAGTCCATCTGCTTGTGTAATACTCTCATCCTTTGGGTCCTGCCCTGGTTCTGTCTGTGTGTGTAGGTACTTAAATTGAGTCACCCTCAACAGACGGTCTTTAAGGCCTTTAAACTATCCTGGAGTCTAGAGGGCTCAAAGTTAAATACAGTACAGATACCTGTCTCTCTCTCTCTCTCTCTCTCTCTCTCTCTCTCTCTGTGTGTGTGTGTGTGTGTGTGTGTGTGTGTGTGTGTGTGTGTGTGTCGTGCATCGTGCTTTGGGAGCTGTGGCCTGTCGCCCTATGCTAGGACCAGTCAGGTGTGAAAAGGCATTCTGTCAGACCAGTCCTTTTCTACTGGCTCTGTTTATCCTCAGTGTGTGGGTGAGCCCTGCACCTGCCTTCACTAACAAACAACCACTCAACTCTACTGAGTTTGCCACAAAGCCCAGAGGAGACAGCCAGAGAGAGAAGCGCGGATGTTCACATGAGCTATGCAAAGGGTGAAAGTTTTACAAAGGAAATGCGTTATGCAGTACAGCAAAGAGAGGAACTGAAAGACAAACCTTGTTTTTAGAGAATGATGGATGTCTGGGCCAGATTTGCTGTTTGATACCTTTATCGGTCTGATCAGATGGGAAGCTTTCATTTAATGCAAGCTGTATGGCCAAATCACACAATGCGGTCACTGCCTGGTTAAAGGAATGTTCCAGGTTTAATACAAGTTTAGCTTAATCAACAGCTTTTGCGGCATAATATTGATTACCACAAAAAAATATTTAGACTCATCCCTCTTGATTATGTAATAAAGTCAAAATCGTGGTTACAGTAAGGCACTTACAATGGAAGTGAATGCGGCCAGTCCATAAACATTAAAGGTGCAGTAAGCAATTTTTTTCATGGATAAGTATGCAAAAAAATGTCCTACTCTCTAATATTAATGTAATAAGAGTCTGGAGATATCTCACCGGTCTCTGACAGCTGTAGACTTTGTAAACCACAAACAAAAATGTGACTCTTTTCACATGTCAGTCATTTTGCTCGTTCTCATAGTGTTGTATTTGAAGTGGATCATTGAGGCTGTAATTCATAATGTTTGTCAGTTGAGGGCGCTATTGTGCCACTGTTGAATTTGACATCCACAGAAACAAACATTGCTGCTCTTTTGCTCCGTTTTGGTGTCAAAATTATCTTGGAGGGCGGGGTTTTGGAACAAGGGGGCGTGGATAATTCAACGGCTCAGTCACGTGAAAGCTTCAGAATTCTTAAATCACTTACAGCACCTTTAAGATACACACTGGTTCAAAGTATAGCCACAAGATATAAACATATGTCAGTATGATTTTATTATGCTTCAATGTCTGTACAGATTAAAGTAAATCTCAAAAATAATTTCACAGCTTTTACCCACGTTCTTTACATGCACACATACATTTTTTCACATTCGTGCATTTAGCAGCACACTACAGAGATTTTATAGTTTACGGGTTTCAGATATTACGGGTCTGAAGGGGATACAGTTTCCAAACGTTTTAAGAGGATATTGGTGAGCAATTAGCATTTTTTTTAAACTACTTTATAAAATCCTTCCTCTCCTCAAACTGATCAGCCTAGTAATCCTTTACACAGTAATGCCATTTAATTGAATGATTAGCATAAGAGTTACCAAAACCAAAATGAATGAGGAATATACCATTTTTATGGGATCAGAGTGATCAACTTGATCAATCTGAGAACAGAATCTCAGAAATAGTAAACAATTAAAAAGACAGAAAAGAGAAAATCCAAGATATATATATATATATATATATATATATATATATATATATATATATATATATATTAGTTGTATATATTTATATTGACAATATATTTATTGTCAACAGTCATGGGGATTTTTGGGTGTTATTTGTGATTTTGACCTCTGCATAACCAAGCCAGAAATGCTTATTCTAAATACTATTGCTCATTCACTATAGATGATATTTAACAGATACACAGTTCAGTCAGTTATATTAAGTTATACATTATCCTACCGATAGATAAGCAAGTAAAATGTTATTTAGCAAATAAAATAGACTGTCTACATTCATGCAGTGTGTGTTGGTGTGGTAGACTTACAGCACCATCTACTGGCATTTAAGCACTACTACAGAGGTTTAAAAAAATGCAGGCTTATGCACGTGTGTGAGACCTATCAATAGTATGAGCACAATTTTGCTGAGAAATGTTCTCAGAAGTTGGCTAAAGTTGACAGAAAGGGGGATGTCATAAAAGGAAAATTAAATGTTTTTTATGTTTAAGTCCCCATTTATATTGCCTCATCTGGAGTATTCAGATCCTGAGTTTTAGGATGACATGCGCTCATTCACTTGGTGATGGTTGTGTGAATGGAATGATTTATTTTATGTAGTGAAGAGGAAATCTGTCCATGAGACAGAGAGAAGTATCTGACACATTTTATTTAGAGTGAGTGGATGTACTGAATGGGAAAAGCTCAGTGAAAATGTCAAAGCGTTGATATTTTGCTGTTGAGTTCACGAATCCAGCGTGGAACCATGAGTGTGTCAGTATATGTCACGATAGAAGTTCAGGAGAACAGTTTGAATGAATTGAGAAATTTGTATGGGACTGTGCTTGTGAGATTGAATTATGTTTCTTCAGGAGTGTAGTTCTGCTTCTCCCCACATCCCCTATTTACATTTTTCATCATTTGTTTTCGTCATGATTTAACTAATTAAATTGATGAATAATTTCCTTTGTAATGATCTTGAACACTTTAATTGACAAGTGCAGTGCAAGCTATTTTATTTCATTTCATGGAATAAAGTAAATACTTCACTTCAAATATCTCTATTCTGAGCAACCCACCCCAACAGGACGAGAGTGATCTGCTCTGCACAAGATACAATTAAGGTTTACAGAGGTTTATTGTTAGTGTTATTTTAATCTATTATATATATATATATTATTGCTGAATAGTATGTATAATAATGAGATGGGGGGATATATAATCCAAATGCCATGTCTGATTTGATTTCATCAGTAAATTATTCAAATGGATAATGGTTCGGTCATGTATAACGCAAAGCCAGTTTGAGCTGCTCGATTACATAGAAAGTCAATGCGAATAGAAGCGAAAGACTAAACGTGAAATCGCTTAATTTCGCGCGTTGATATGAGGCGAAAATTTTCTTCACGTTGTATGTGAACGCACCATAATATTATTTTAGAAGAATACAATTTTAATTTAAACATTTGTAAACATATGTAATCAGTAACGGTGTCAACATATTTACATATTTTCAGTAAGCATAATTATTAGCTAATATTTCCATTTGTTGTCACCATTGCACTGTTCTGAGCGGATTGTAGTCCCAGTACATATATCTGATGGATCATTTTTATTTTTAAAACAGTACTTTTAGTTAAATCTTAAGGAAAGGAACTGTTTAGCATGTAATTTCACATTGAAAACATTGTCCTTTTAACATTATTAGCATGAGTTTTACACTGGCTCAAAAGTGCGAGCACACTGGCCCTGCACCTTTCCTCAAATTCTTCCAATGGAATTGAAGCACTGCTCACGCACTTTGCAAAAAGTTACAAAAATGTACTTCTAAGGCTTATCAACAGCCACGATGACTCCCATCCATCCATCCATCCATCCATCCATCCTTTTTTTGGGGGGGGGGGCTGTTTTCTGTAACATATGCAGAATGCACCTCAAATCTCCCACCTCTCCCTAATCCACCAAGCACACAAAGACTGTTTACACTGTATGTGCATGTTTCAATTGTGATTGCACTGGAAACAGTTTCAATTGATGTGGGATTAAGGTTGTGTCTGCCTGTAGCTAAAGTGGTGAAGGACTGTTGCCTGGACATGTGTGTGTGTGGTCTTTTATTTGTTTTTATATGTGATTGTGTGTAACTGGATGCTCTTACTCGACCACATGAGTCTGAGTTAATTTGTTCGTTACACAAAAGAGAGCATTCTACATTAGATAAATGAAGGATTGTGGGGCGATATAAATGAGTAGAGGACTTTTTAACCCTCCTTTTGCGTTCAGAATCTGCATAAACCTCCTGCATTCTCGGATCAGTTCTGACCCTGTGGAATTCAAGCTTCTAAATTATTCAGAATTCGATGCTGTTCATCTAAAAATATATTGTAACCATTAATAAGTTCTTAATTGTATCTAAATGTAATCAGCAGTTACAGAAGTACACAAACCAGCCCATCTGGCACCAACAATCATCCATGCGATTATCTAATCAGCCAATTTGTGGCAGATGCAGATACGGGTCAGGAGCTTCAGTTAATGTTCACATCAACCATCAGAATGGGGGGAAAAAATGGTGTCTCAGTGATTTGGAGCATAGCATGTCTGTTGGTGCCAGATGGGCTGGTTTGAATATTTCTGGGATTTTCACACAAAACAGTCTCTAGAATTTACTCCGAATGGTGCCAAAAACAAAAAAACATCCAGAGAGCGGCAGTTCTGCCCATGGAAATGCCTTGTTAATGAGAGAGTTCAGCAGAGAATGGCTGGTGACTGGTGTGAACTGACAAAGTCTACATATCATCTCTGAATGCTATTCTGAGATGCAGGTTGGCGCTGATTTGGTGGCACAAGGGGGACCTGCACAATAGTAGGCAGGCGGTTTTAATGTTGTGGCTGATCGGTGTATTTTAGGTGCTGTAAATGGTCACCATTTCTTTTATATTTTGAAAAGAACTTAAAAGAAACACATTCACTACTTTATTTCAAAGAACCTTTGAGTGTAACAAATAACAAAGAAAATGTATTCCATGAAGAGTCTCTTCATTATTATGAGGTCATAACTGCATGTAATGATAATACAAGAGGAAAATGGGAAAATGTTGTTGCTTTCCATAAAGAACCAACCAAACACTAAGTGTGGGATGCTGTTGGCAATAGGCTACTGCTAAAATACCAACATGATTCACTTTAAAATAACATAAATTGAAAACCTCTGTTTTCCATTTTGGCATATTCTTCTGATGAGTTATGATGACTTTTGATATTTAAGGTGGAAAAAGCTACATTTAATGTATAAAGGCTAACCCTAACTTACCCTATTGCACAAATATTTCTGTCTACGAGGTTGTGTGTGTGTGTGTGTGTGTGTGTGTGTGTGTATGCCCCCTGATTCTTGGCCTTGAAACACAAACATATCAGAAGCCACCCTCTGCCCTGATAATCCTTTCAGATAGAGGTGATACACACACACTGAAGAGAGGTAATTAATATAGGACCACAGAGCAGCTCATATGCACAGAAGAACGGATGAAGGAGGGGTCGCCACTGTCTTCTCTTTTTTTGTTGCCCTTCGGTCCGCTGCATTCGAGCAAGAGTGCGATAACAGGAGCTCAAGGTCAGGGGAGGGGGCACAGTGTGCATGTGTGTAAAGGAGGGATATCAGCAGGGCTGAAGGAAACGGCAATGGGGGGGGGGGGGGGGGAATTGCTTGTTAGACTGGTGAAAGTTTAGCAGGGGGAAGAAACAGAGGTCAAAAGATATAGAGATGTAAAAAAGAAACACAAGTAGAGAAGAGAAATTGAAGGGGGGGGGGGGGTACACCGTTAAAAAAAACGTACAAATTCAACGCAATGCAAGTAGTAATGGTTCTCTCAATGACAGTAACATTTCTTTGTTTAGTTGATCTGAATTGAAGTAAATGTACAAATACTTGTAGAGAACGACTTCTACTCTACTACTTGTAGAGTTGCGACGACTTCCGTATTGTGACATATTTCCGAGTGAAACGGCTTATCGAAGCCAGAGCCGGTAATCGTGAAAATCTCAACACATTGATGATCAAACTGACAACATAAATGCACAAGCACATTGTGGACGTTGCTTATGATGAGGCTGTAGCTGAAAAACAAGTGAGTAAACGATAACCATATTTTAACGTTTTGAATCACAATACGCTAAATAAAAAGGGAAAAAGGCAATTATATGAATAAACTCCTGAGGCATCTGAAGCATTGTATTCATTAGTGATCACCTCAGCAATTCAGGTGTAAAATATCTCGATCACAATCGCAAATTCACTGTTATTCAACCTCATTCAAAATGTTAATTCATGAAAAAATTAATTTATTCCTGTTGCAACATACACCGATCAGCCACAACGTTATAACCACCTTCCTAATATTATGTAGGTCCCACTCGTGCTGCCAAAACAGCGCCAACCCGCATCATAATATAGCATAGTATAGATTATGTTATTCTTCACACCACAATTGTACAGAGCGGTTATCTGAGTTACCGTAGAATTTGTCAGTTCAGACCTGTCTGGCCATTCTCTATTGACCTCTCTCATCAACATAACTGGATGTTTTTTGTTTTTGGCACCATTCTGAGTAAATTCTTGAGACTGTTGTGCAAGAAAATGCCAGGAGATCAGCAGTTCCAGAAATACTCAAACCAGCTGTCTGGCACCAACGATCATGCCACGCTCCAAATCACTGAGATTTGGAGTGTAATGGTTGATGGGAACATTAACTGAAGCTCCTGACCCGCATCTGCATGATTATATGCACTCCACTGCTGCCACGTGATTGGCTGATTAGATAATAGCGTTAGTACCAGACGGGCTGGTTTGAGTATTTCTAGGCTTTTCATGCACAACAGTCTCTAGAATTTACTCCAACTGGTGCCAAAAACAAAAAAACATCCAGTGAGCCGCAGTTCTGCTGATGGAAATGCCTTGTTGATGAGAGAGGTCAACAGAGAATGGTTGGTGCTATTTTGGCGGCACAAGGGGGACCTACACAATATTAGGCAGATGGCTTTAATGGTGTGGCTGTATGCTGGGAATACATTCTTTAAAATGAAATTAATTCAGACAGCTCTGTTTGGCTAGTTGGGACAACATTTGGGGGATTATTGTTGGTCTAACGTGTTTTTATACAGTATAGATACAAAGTAATTACATTTTCGAATTTCTATGACTCAAAAATCTCATAAGAGGGAATCAGACTACACTGGTCATGCTGTTTCATGCTGTAGATTCAAAAGAACCGGCTCATAAGAGTCATTTGTTCAGCAATTGGAAAACACGGGTTGCTGTGTGCTTTATACTGTATAAAACAAATTTTCATGATCCTGTGGTGGTGTTGAGTGGTTTCCACGGTGTTGACAGGGTGTTTCTGTGTGGTTGCTTGCTGGGCAAAGTCACATAAGCCCACCCTCATCTCTCTACAATATTCTGGTCTCCAAATATTCGTCGGGTCCTTTCTTCAGTGTTAAATTTGGGGATAATTTTCACCCGCCAGACAAAAAGTCTGACCGCTTAGAAAAGTAATAGCACACCACTCTATACCAGGTTGGACAATTTGGTTTTATTCATGGGATGCAGTTCAAGTTATGCAATGACGTTTAATACTTAGGGTTAGGGTTTTGTTCAAATAGTGGTGCTTACAAAGAAAGGACATAGAAAGGCAAGGGGTTAGAGCAGTTGATGTAGGGGAAGTGTTTTGGGTTTGGGGGGTTAGAGAGTGAGAGTGAAGGATGGGCGTCTGGGGGGTAACCGGTGGTGTCTTTGTGATGGAGATGGAGCAGTTTTCAGCGCTGAGCTGATAATGACCAACGGTTCTAATAGCATTCACCCCTCCACCCTTTAACCACTCAAGCGGAAAACGGACAGAAAGAAAGAGAGAGGTGTGTGTGGAATGGAGGAAGATACATTTAAAATATGACGTGGTGGGACCGCGTGTGTCCCGGCTTATTGAAAATGAGTGTGTATGAGTGTGTGTATGTCTCAACGCCCCCTTGAGGAGACATTAAAAGACAATATGTGTGTAGTTTTGTAGCACGCACACACACACACACTCACAAACACAGTCGGCTTACTCTCTTTATCGTGCTGTATTTACGGAGTGCGATGGAGCGTGAAACGCCTTTTGGGCTCCCCGGGACCAGATGGAGAAACGCACACACATACACACACTCCAAAGGCGGCCTTATCATCTGCGCATTACTGGGATTTATTGATACCCTCAGTAATCACTCCCTTATATCACCTCAAAGAAAAGAAAAAATATACAGATTATATGAATGTCTGTGAGAAAGAGTGGATGATGGGAGAATGGAGGTCATCATTCACTGGTGAGATGGGAAATGTAAGTGAGGTTTATAATAACAGCATCAAGTGAAAGGAAGTGAGTGAAGTCGAGTAATGTAACGCAGGTAATCGGCTGCCGCTGATACACAGGTACACAAAGTGCACAGCTGTGTGACCGAGGTGCATTCAAACTCTTAACATAAACAGTGTTGTATTTTTGTATATGTATGTGTACTTTTTCGAACTCCTCATAGGCCGTTTGTCCGTTTTGCATGAAAATTGGTAATAATCATCTACTGACCCTCCTGACAAAATTTACCAAAAGAATTTTGATACTTGAAATCGTCCAGAAGACATAAGCTATGAAATTCCTTTGGTTGAACGCACTTTGATTCATTGATCAATATCTAATAACGCAAAGTCCAAACATAAAGAAACCCAGTACACTGTCAACAGACCATGTTAAGGATGCACGAAAATGTTTGTACAATTGTACCCATAGGGGGTGCTACAACTAAAAAGAATGAAAATGAAATATGCACCTTCTTTGGTTCAAGTGCTAACATATCCTTAACATATCGATTCGAAAAATACCAAAATGGCTGCCGGCAGCCAATAAAATATCAGCTCCTAATAACTTTAATTGTGAATGGCCGATGGTAATGAAACTTATGATACACAAGAAGGGTTTCTACACGAAGCTGCGTCTCAATTTTTGTGAGAATCGGCCACACGGTGGCGCTATAGTGAACAAATTTGTGTTTTTGCTAATAACTCTGGAACCGTATAGGCTAGGATAATTTTTCTTAGCTTCTCCATTTTCTTCAGTGCCCCCAAATCATATGTACACATTGATTTCCATTTCTGCATTAAAACGTTTCATCCACTTTTTCAAACTCATCTTAGGCCGTTTCCCTGATTTGTACGAAATTTACCGATCCTGACAAAAGTTTATCAAAAGATTTCTGATTTGTTCATTCGAACATTAACAAAACTTAAACACATGGACACATGCAAAATTTCATAAATAGGACATTTCCAGTGAAATTCGATTATTTTTGTCATTTTTCCATACATGCATGGCCACCGATTATTACCGCTTGCGGCTATATTTGAGAAATGGGGTTGCTCTGTAGAATAGATCATACTATAAGGATGTAATGGTCAAAATATATATATATAATGTTTGTTTGTTTGTTTTTTTTTGGATTGAAAAGACTGGCAGAGATATTATATGTTGGACAGTGTCTATTTAGTGGTTGGAACTCAGTCCTTTTTCTCTCCTGATCGATCACAGCTAAGTATATAACTGTCTGTCTCGATGTAGACCATGCTGGGACCCATCTGTAAGGCCAGTGATCCAGAGGCCTGCAAGACCCCCTCCTACTGCTACAACTGCTCAAAGAAAGGACACTTCGGTTATGTAAGTGAACGATCAGCTTCATCATTTTAAACTAAGTTTTGCGTTCTGTCCTGAACAACCCAGAAAGATTCCTATGGCCTCATTAATATATATGATATGTTAAAATGTGTTTATTCGGCAGGAATGCTCTGAGAGGAGAATGTATAAAGGAACATATCCCAGCCTGCCATTTGTTTCCTATTACGACAAGATGCATGACATCAAGTGTCGGGAGCGTCGAATTGAAAAGAAGGCCAAAGGTTTGTTCAGTTTGTTTTCTTATAAATCATTGATGTAGGTTGATCATGGAGGAAACCTATGACAACATAAATGCAATGATCATATGTGCTGTAAAGGCAATAATATCTCCTTGCATATATTCATACTCTCAGTCTTCTAGAGCACACGTAGAGTGGGTTAATTCTCGATCTGTAGCACTGGTTTGTTGTCTCTGAGGACCCATTTACACCTGGTATTCAAGGGATAGTTAATCCAAAAATGGCAATTCTCTCACCTAAACTCTTATGACTTTCTTTCTTCTGCGGACCACAAATGAAGATATTTTTTAAAACGTATGAGGTGTTTTTGTCCATAAAACGGTAAGTCAGTGGGGTTCAAAACTTTCATGCTCCAAAAAGGACATAAAGGCAGCATTAAATTAATTCATGTAGCTTGAGTGATTTAATCATTAATGTTTCTTTTGGAGCTTGAAAACTTTGGACTCCATTGATTTGCATTGCATAAATAACTTATTTAAATAATGACGCTCAAGACTACATTTAAAACCTTAACTAATATGTCATTACATTGTGTTCTCAATGACTTCATGCCACATTCTATGTGTAGAATTAGCACAGGATCAGTAAAAGAAACCATTTGAACCATTTGATGAAGATTTAAAGTAATATATTTCATTTACATTACATTTATGCGTTTGGCAGACGCTTTTATCCAAAGCGACTTACAGTGCTCTTATTACAGGGACAATCCCCCCGGAGCAACCTGGAGTTAAGTGCCTTGCTCAAGGACTCAATGGTGGTGGCTGTGGGGATCGAACCAGCAACCTTCTGATTAACAGTTATGTGCTTTAGCCCACTACACCACCACTGATATTTTTCGCACCAAAAGCAGTTTTGTCACTTTAGAAAACATAAATTTAACCGCTGGAGTCGCACTGATGATGTTTATGCTGCCTGATTTCTGGAGCTTCAAAGGTCTGATCACCATCCACTTGCATTTTAAGGACCTACTGCACTGAGATATTTTTCTATTTTTCTTCAAATGTGTTCTGGTGAAGAAAGAAAGTCATACACACCTGGGATATCATGAGGGTGAGTATATAATGAGAGAATCTTTTTTTTTTTAAATGCTTTTTTGGCAATCCTAACATAAGTGGACTGTGTGATATATAGGTATAAATGGGGTGCAAAAATATTTTGATCCGATCACTCAAACCACATCTGGAGGTAGTCGAAAACCCATGTGATTTAGTTTTTAGCACTTTAATCATACACTAGCACACTGACGTGGTAAGTAACGCATGTTCCCACCCAAAAAAAAAAAAGAAGATATCCTCTCCTCGAAAATCAAACACAAGTGGTCACGAAAGACAGGTATTACAATCAGGTATAAACGGCGACGTACCTCGCCTTACCACGTGTGATCACCCATAATGCATCTCTAACAGTGATGGTGGAGTAGTGGGCTAAAGCACATAACTGGTAATCAGAAGGTTGCTGGTTCGACCCCCACAGCCACCACCATTGTGTCGTTGAGCAAGGCATTTAACTCCAGGTTGCTCCCTGAAATAAGTGCACTGTAAGTCGCTTTGGATAAAAGCGTCTGCCGAATGCATTAATGTAACACCAGGTGTAAATGGGGCCTGTGTGATCAGTCCAAGTCTTTATTCTTTTATGTGTCTTTTCCAGAACTGCTGGATGCTGCATTGATTTTGCCAGATCAACCGCCCTGGAAGAAACAGAAAACCAGCCACAGACAGTCCCCGTATACCCCCACCACTCACACAAACAACTCACACAAGCCGAAGAGACGCATCGCTCACACGCCCAAACACCATCCACAGGCACACATACAGAACACACACACGCATTTCAAGCAGGACTCAAAAACACCGGGGACTGGTGGCAAGTACATCCCTCAGAGTGCATTCACACCCCAAGAGCAAGGCAAGAGTAAAAACCAAAGGCAAAAGAAAAAAAAGAACAAAAAGATCAAAAGTACTACACCGTTAAATATAGACGAAGATGCAGACTTTCCTAGAGGTGGCCAGAACAGACCTCACACTTCAAGGGTTCGCCCATCCCCTCAGAACGCCAATAAAAAGCCAGATTTGCTCTTTGGAATGAGAAAGAACAATAAAGGAAATAGAGAGAAAAGCAAAAAAAAGATGAGGAGTCTCAGAAATAAGCAAAGAAAAGCAGCAAAAGATTCTGCCATGTATCCATCTGATGAAAACCTTTTTCTGATCAAACAAAAGCAAAGATAAAAACAAAAACAGAAACATTTGCCTAGTTGTGTGTACACTCATTGGGGAAGAACGCACGTGTGTTTGGGTGTCAGTGAGAAGGTGATTCTCTCAAATGTGTATCACACCCTACTGGCTATTTCCAAAAAGATCTGTTTTGCTCCACCTTCTTCCATCCACATGGTTTCATTATTTATTAAGGCACGTTTAGTCTTTATATGTTGTGAAAAGTCGAAAGCAAATCAGTCCTTTCTACCCTAACACAGAGGTAGGTTGCAGCTATTGAATATTGTTGGATGTAACAGATCATCTCTGATTTTATAGAATTTGAAGGCATAGTACACACACACACAGTAAATTAAGCAAATGTATGCATGTGCATATTTTAAACACACTGTGCTCAAGACTGAAGAGTGTGATGCTGACAATTTCCTTTCATTTCCTCTTAGAAAGAATTGTAAAAGAGTTCATTAATGCCCACTCCTCAGCAGAGCACAGCAAATTAGCTAGGGTGGACCCACTTTATATTAGGTGACTTACTACTATGTACTTAAAGGAATGTTCCGGGTCCAATACCAGTTAAGCTCAAGCGACAGCATTTGTGCCATAATGTCGATTACCACTAAAATAAATTTCGACTTTCGTACCAACTTCATTAGCATGACTATGTAATGTCTACAAACCCTAAAATGACTGTTAAAGTGACCATTTAAACAACTTTACAGCTCAAACAATACATGAGTTTTAACTGAAGAATTAATGCAAGTGCATAAAATTATCAGCGTCACATATCTGTGTTTAAACCCTCCACAAATTGGGTCTCAATGTAACCTCGATTTGTGCTTTATTTTTAAAGAAAAGGAGGAACAAGTCTTAATACATTTTTGTGGTAATAAACATTGAGCCACAAATGCTGTCGACTGACCTTAACTTGTATTGAACCCAGAATATTCCTTTACACATTTAAGTGTTATTGCTTTGTACTTGCATCTAAATGTCCTGCATATTTAACCCAACCCCTACTCCTAAACCTGCTCCTACTTCAACCTCAGTAGCAAGCAGCGAAAGGGAATCTTGTGAGAATTTTGCAAAACAACACGTAGTTACGCAATGCATTTATTGTATTGGATGTATTTTAATGTTGGTACATAGTAGTTAAAGACACCTAATATAAAGTGGGACCACAGTACTTAGTACTTACACAGGAAAGTTGAATATGTTTAGCAAATAGTGGGTGTTTTAGTGTTCAAGTCCTGCTTGTACTTAGAATTTTCTAATTATTTTATGTACATGTTTATTTTTGTGACGTCTTGATTAAAGTCAGTTTGCTTTGATGTTCTGTTTGAGACAGTATTTTGTAAAAAAAAAAAATATATATATATATTTTTTTTTTGCGCCATGGCCTCATTTACTGTATCCCTGTGCTTGTATTTATTAACATCTTTTTAAAGAATATCCATTTTTTGGGTGGTTTTTAATGCTTGATCCCCATAGAGATGCCTGGTGACCTGGCAAATGCATGGCACAAGGATGTAAATAAAGAAATACTAAACCCTGTGTGCTGAACTAAGTTTCAGAATGTCTTTCAGACAAAAATGTGTTCTGCACCTTCCTTTACTTTCTTTCCCCTGACTATGTTCTTGAGCACCAGGTGTTATATTTAAGGCTGGTCATATAAAGACAAACCAAAGAAAGGCACCAAACAGCTGGTTAAGGGGTTAAACTATTGCCATGTGATCTTTTTTAAGATACTACATTGTTTTTTCCTGTATCATTTCTGGACTGTTTCTGGTGGCGTACCACCTCAATAGTGAAACAAAGAATTCAGACCACATGTCACACCAAACTTGGGGAAACCACCAACATTCTTGAACAATTATTAACAAAGAGTTATTAGTGTAATTATAAGTAATGAATTAATTTAGCAAATCTTATTTAAGTAAACCAAATGTCCACTAGCTAAGTTGGACCGAATACTTGTGTACACTGATGAAGAAAAAAATAAAGCATCACAATTAATCACTGTCAATTATAATTTAGGTCTATTTAGTAATCAATCAATTCCCAGAACCACTGTATATATAATTATATACCACACTATATAATTCATCTTTTCTTTTTTATAGATTATTTTTGTGTATAGGCACAATGTGTGGCATCATATTGTCTCGAGTCTGTTAGAACTGGTTCAGAATTTCAGACCGGTCCAGATTTGCTCAGTTGGTCTATGCATCTGTACCGGTAATGTTGTTCTGCTCCACAGGACCATCTGTGTGTGGACATTTATTTAAAAGTGTTTGCCCGCTTTTATTGTCTCAAATCTTTCAACAGTAAAACAGGGGAGATGATTCTTTTAGCCAAAATAAAATCCAACACCAAACATGGCAGTCAGGCCCAGATGCAGAAAGAAAGAATTTGTAATTTTTTTTCCTGCAGACAGAATGTAAACTCAAGGGTCCCCCAGAGCTTGGCTGGAGATGTAGCGCGGTGAAAATAAAAAATAACATACTGGCACTATTGAGCTCTGTTACGAGTCAGACATGACACACATACTTATCTCTCATGATTCACACAGATTTGCTCTGATTAACGTTTTAGAAGTGATTAATCCTGCAGTTTACTGGCATAGTTGGCTGCAAAACATTCCCAGCAATGTGTCATGACACTGGCTAAACATAATATACAAAACAGATTCATTTGCATCCACTTGCACTGGGAGACAAAATTATTGGTTTAATAATAGTAAATAAAATAATTGTGCAGTAAAAATATTTGCTTTGCTTCTGTTTAAGCTATTTTTTAGTGCTAGGCACTTTGAAAACACGATTATCGAATGTCTACTTGTTATTTTCAAAATAAAAATGTGAAATAAAAAAAATAGCTGAAACATAAGCAAAGTAAAGACCATTATAGCACATTTATTTTTAAACCAATAGTTTTGGCTCCTTTTGTAAGTGAATGCATATAAATCTACAATACATCAAGCTGTCAACCCAACAAGTTGTTTTGTTCAAGCACCAATCCAAAACCTAAACCCAAAAATCGAATTGGTTGATAGGATATTTTTTATGGAGGGACAAGTATGTTAATCACAGTTGGTAGATCAGCTCAATGAAGCACATGGAACCAAAGTATAGGCAGTAAATTGTAACCCTAAAGAATTTATAATATGGGCGTGTTGCTGCCAAAAACACTAAAGCCAAAACATATGGTCAGTTGAAGACTGTGTAAGTCTTGGATTGATTTATCAAAACATTTGGTTTGAAAGGTTGGTTATATTTGGTTATACTATTCATAAAGTATCACTCTTTTGTATCCCCTTTTCTCCCCAATTTGAAGAGCCCAATTTCCACTACTTAGTAGGTCCTCATGGTGGCGCGGTTACTCTCTTCAATCCTGGTGGTGGAGGACAAGTTTCATTTGCCTCTGCTTCTGAGACAGTAAATCTGCGTGGCTCGCTGTGAATGACACTGCAGAGACTCACGGCATGTGGAGACTCATGCTACTCTCCGCAATCCACGCACAATTTGCTACATGCCTCATTGAGAGCGAGAACCGCTAATCATGACCCATGATTAGGTTAGCCCATGTGACTCTACCCTCCCTAGCAACCGGGCCAATTTGGTTGCTTAGGAGACCTGGCTGGAGTTACTCGGCACACCCTGGATTCGAACTTGTGACTCTAGGGGTGATAGTCAGCATCAATACTCGCCGAGATCCTAGGCCCTCCATGTAGTATCACTCTTAATCAAGCATGGTGGGTCCTGAGTGGTGGTTTGCAGCACTGCTAAAATTAAAAGATACTCAAAGCACCATTTGGGGTTCTTCATCTGCCACAATGGCGGAACCATCTGGAGAACCTCTAAAGACCCTTTCCCACAAACAGTTCCGGTACTTTACTCTTAGTAACTTTCTAAATGAGAACTTTTAAGAGGAATGAGACACCCATTCAAGGAGACTTTCCCCTCTTGCATTCGCACACACAAAAGGAGCTCCGGAAGTGAAGTCATGTAGTGTCGACCATTTTTCTTGGAATGCTTTTTGCATGCACACTTCAATAGCAACAAAAGCAAAATCAACCACACCGACAGAGGACTCCAGGATCAGAGATAAACTTTTATTAGGGCTGTTTTACACAAACTGTGTCTGCATCCAAAAAGTGTGCAGCTGCTGTGCTTTCTAATCAGTTGATGGCTTAAATTATTGTTGAACAAATGGAACTCTTTAAGGAAACTGCTCTCAGAACAGTATGAAAAGCACCTCTGAAGGCAGCTTTTTCCAGTTTTTGGGTGCAGCTTGTGTTTTCAGGTTACAGTCTTTACATTGGGCGTGTGAGCCGTACGTGCATGCTGTGTCCATGCAGATGCAGTGAAAGGAGAGATGCACCGCAGCACATAATGAACTCAACATAAAATACTGTACTGAATTACTCACCCATTGACTTTAAAAGACGCCTTGATGCAAGTTAAAGCAGTAACAGGCACAAAACACTCTTCCTTTGTAAAATAGAGTTCATGATAAGTTTATAATAGATTTCAATTACCCACTCTCGATAAAAAAGGGAATTGGAAAATTAGCGCAGTCCTCTAGATTATAGGCTACCAGAAAACAATGAATGTTCCAGGTAAAAGTACCTATAACAGGCTTTTGTTCCTGCAATAGGAAAGGGCCTTAAGGAACTCTAAGGTCTGTTAACAGTTCCTTTAGTAACCCAATCATAAGGGAACAGCACTCTTAAATACTGAAATTCTTTAACATAAATAGGATATTTGAGGCTATTTAAAAGGGTGTCTAGTGGCTCTCCAGAGGGTTCCACCAGTTGGCATCTTAGGAACCCCTATGGTGCCTCAATTACCTTAGTGTGTGGGGTTCGGATTGTACAGATTCCTCGGTTGGTTTTACATTTCAGCAAGATGGTGAACCTAAATAAATAATCAAAACTTCAACTAAAACTTTTGTACAATTAATTATGGGCCCCAGCGAACCATACTTGGTGTAAAGAGGCCTACTTCCTGTTGTCTGCTGACCATCTCATCTACATTTTGCTTTCAAGGACAATGTTCTCACTGAGAGCATATTTAGGTCATGAATCACAATTCTTTCTGTTCCCCTCTGTCTAGTTTTAACTAGATTTGCCCGGAGGTCTGTTTTTTGCCTCCGTGGTAAAGGCTTCCATGACTGTGGTCCATTTGAGCTGTACTGCATGTGGCAATTCTTTTTCATTAACCACTCCTGAGTGCAGCCCACCCAGGGCTTTATAAATCTATACTTGAAGACACACAAGCTGAAAAAACATATAAATATATAAATAAATATCTATAAATCTATGAAGGTAATAAAATAATGAAAAATGAGATGACTTTGTTATTACAATAGATATTCATTACTGTGGGCTTTTTACAGTATTGTTGCTCCTTACATATGTGCCTAGTACTGCTGGCCAGAAAATGTCACTCAGTGCAGAGCATAGCCAAGTTTGTCGTAACCATGACAACCAGAGTAGGAGAATGAGGGGAAAAAACAAAACAACATCAACATTGATTAGTTTGAACTGAAAAGTTAGAACTAAAAATGTGTGGTAGATGGGGGAAAAAAAAGCAAAAATTTGGCATAAATTACCCAAAAATGACAATGTAATAATTTATTCACTCTCCTTTCGTTTCATACCTGTCTTATGCGGAACAAAAGGAAAAATGTGGTCCATCTATTCAATACAATTTTCTAGTTGATAGTAAGTCACTTCAATGATTAAATCCCACCCAGAAGTGTCATAAAATGAGTCCATGTGGTGCGTGCGTCATATTCAAGCCTTCTGAAGGTGTACGAAACAACCCGAAATGTAAGTCATTCTACAGTAAAAAATCATTATGTCATGAGACTTTTGAAAGAAGCTTGTCCACAATGACTTGTGTTCTTTAGCACTAAAAACAACATACGTTCTTGCTTGAACACATCACGTGAATATTGCATAACTTTATAAGACATGGAATATGACATAGATGACTCATGGACTATTCTAACACCAACCCTAACCATGCATCAAATCAAATAATAATGATAGGATGATAATATTGTTCAAACCCCAACCCCCAGTCCTAAGACTAAACCTAAATACCTTTTCCTGATGATGAGCAATTCTCCTGTGTCCTCCACATGTCCTCAAGTGAGATATGACTCAGACTCTACAAATGTGGCTTCATGAAAATGATAGAAGAAATGCCTCAAGGGTCAGAGTCATGATACTAACTTAAATCACACTGAGGATGTCAACATTTATTTTCACTGCCTTGTGAAGGAATACACATACAATTAAGGCCTTGGTTTGTGCTGCCGTATCACCCAAGTAAAATATGATGTATGTATGGTTTGATTTGTTCAGGTGTGCCTGATTTGTACGGCATGGGGTTGTATTTTTTTAGGATTTGATTTCATCAGCTTGTATCAACACAGAATCAGAGTGTACGTAGCAGAAAGCGATGGATATATGACAGAGATAAAGTTCACTCAAAAATGTTTCAGATATGAAACTCTATATGGCACAAGCTGGTAGGTCCTTTGACATGCAATCTTTTAGCCAATCAACTTGTGTACTCTCTCTTTGTGTAACATTTAAATGGCCTCAGCTGTTTGCAGGAAAGATGCAGGGCACTACGAGAGTTTTCTCTCTGAAATCCTCCTCCTCCCCAGCACCGCTGGTCTAGATCTACTTGAAGGGGATTGTGCAGAAGCATGTCTGTGTTTGTTCTAGTAGTGACAAGTCTTCATACCTCCTCTGCAACAGTATAATAAGATCTAGTACACAAAGAAAACATCTAGCAACATATAAACTTTATAATACCCTAAATGTATTCTTTGTCAGTTGGGAGGTGTCAGGATTGAAAGGAAAATTCTGGCATCATTTACTCACCAACACTCAACCCATATAATTATGTAATTTGATGAACACAGAAAGAGAAGTTAAAAAGAATGGTCTGGCAGACTCAAGTCACCATTCATTTTCACTGTATTGAAAAAAAGAAAAGAAAATTCTTCCTCAGTGCTCCACTGAAGAAAGAATGTCATGCATGTTTGCGACGAAACAAGGCTGAGTAAATGATGACAGAATTTTTATTTTTGGGTGAGTTACCCCTTTAAATACCTGTTATTACCACCACAACACAGGCTTGTGGTTTACACTGTCATCCTCTCAATAGAGTATCTTCTGAACTTCAGCTATAAAACTCAGGGTTGCTTGATTTAGTACACTGCGGGTGCTCGGAGCTGTTATTAAGTATGCTTAGAACTGACATTTCTCTACAAATCCACGTATGTTGGGACGCGTCTGTGTGAAGTTTCCAGAAGTCTGGTTCTATGTCTTAAAAACTGTCTACGAAGTCTGTTAAGGGCTTGTCTGTCTTTAACATCACTTAAATATTTATGGATGCAAAGTGGCAATTTTTCATCCAAGCTGTCACTGAATGAATTTCTCTCTTTTTACCTTCCAGCTGGAATAGCAAATCTGGCTGTTGACCACTTAACACACCCTGGTCAAGCACACACATGTACAAATACATGTCATCTAAATGACTACTCTGCAACAGGTGTGTAGTCCAGAGTATGTGGGCTGGCAATCTGTCAATTTTACGGTGATAAATCAGAGTATAGCCCGTCTAAACCCAAACACCTCCATCCTGCTAAACCTGTGCTTTAGAGCTCTATCAGAGTTTCCATACAGAAATTACACCACATCCTGTGGTCATATTTCAATACAACAAACAACTTTAATGATGGTCACTTTCATTTAGTCACTGCCACACTGTGGCAGTCTTAACAGTAGATCAAAAAATTGGGACTGAGTCACTCATTCTGCGTTAGTGGAAGTTTTTCTTGATTCTATTTGTTATTTGCTCAAACATACATAGAAAGCTGGCATGCACTTGAGAGAGTATAGGCCTACCTGTTCTAGTCTTTTTCCATAGTTTTGCATTTTAATTAGGTTACCCCATTTCATGTGAGATATAATCCATCTCTATTGCACTTCTTTTTGTAGTTCTTTTCACTGCATACTTGAAATATCAGATTATGTTTAATCAATACATGAGAGTGTAATTGTTTTCTGATGTTAAAATATTTTCTGCAAGTGTTTCCACATTTGAGCTTTATCTCCGAGCGCCTGTCCAGTCCAACACGGCAACATTGACTAAGCCAATTGGGTGAGTTCATGGCAGGACTATATGTTTGTTCAACCAATGGCAGATGGGGGAAATATGCAGGAAAGCTGTTAAAAGCAATCAATATTTTCACAGTTCCTTTTTGGCGATGCTATATATTGGCACAGAAAATGATTCACTTCAGTTTCAAGAAGCATTACATTATTGACCTAGAATAATGAAACATAACCCCACTGCCACAGGAAACAGTCCTGTCTGTCTGCGCTCCAGTACAGTATGTCCGTGAAAATATTTTCTGTGAACAAAACTAACTAAATGTTTCTGTGTTAGACTTTTGCATATGTTTCCTGTAGGACTCATGTCTTGATATTTAATCTTAAGTAGCTCACCTGTCTCTCAGTTTCTGTCAATCCCTGCACACTACACAACGTGGTGATTATCACGTGACCTCCAGGAGGTGCGCAGGTCAAAGAAAAACACATATATACCACCTGGACACAAACTAACATCTCCATTACTTCAAAAAGACACCACAAGACATGCTCAAGCATGCAGAGAAGGCTGGGGGCTGCAGAACATTAAACACTAGTCTTGTTTTACATTTGTTTGCTCTAGTGGGTTTCGGGGAGATGTAGTAGTTTTTAATTTTTACTTTAATATTGAAATTTTGTCTAAGTCAGAATAAACCTCTCTAAGTCTTAGAAAGCGAGAGACAGACTGTGTCTGTCCATCAGATTGCCAATGATTGTAAATTCTCTTTCAGAGAGATTTCTTGGCCAATAATAATTGTTGCTGCTTATGAAAAAGAGTGAATGGAATGAGAAGAGAGAGAGAGTGAAAAAAGGGAGACGGAGAGGAGGGAAATGTGTACCAGTGTGACTCGCTGATTGGGGGTGAGAGAGAGAGAGAGAGAGAGAGAGAGAGAATTTTCTGAACAACAGTTAAATACCACGGAAAGAAAACCCCTTTCACTACAACATTGTCTCACACAAACACACATTTCCACTCAGAGACAGCAGCACAGCATTATTTTTCATTAATTTCAGGAAATTCTCTTCATGGCTCATGGGATGCAAAAGCCAACCTGGAGCAGACAACAATGGAGACCTATCCAACGTTTCTATCAGATGACCCTCTTGCTCTCCCTTCTGTTCCCAACCACTAAGCCTGTTCCCTGGTACAATGACTTCAGCAACAGCCCTGGAGAGGTAAGTGCAGAGAATTAATTAAAGGTGCACTCAGAAATAGTTTTCTCATTAAAAAAAAATACAAATTCGTAAAGAAATGATTTGGAAATTTGAAACATATGACCTCTCACATAAGATGAAAACTATGATACTATGAAATAAAAACTGTTTTATTCTACATAGAAAGGGTCCCCTCATGGGGGCTGCCATTTTAGAATCAAACGACCAATCAAATACTACCTGCTTAATCTCATTAACCACACTGTTATTGGACACTTTCACTCTTACATCTGTAACAGAAAACTATTGATTTGCTTCCATGCCACTAGGTGTCACTGTGAGTCCAAGAGGACACAAACAAACAAGTTAATGAGTCCAACTTTCAGTCATCATCAGAATTATAACTTCATATAGATTAAATTGGATTGCGAAAATCTAAATGACAAAGAACACAACTGTAATGACCAGTACATTAGCAAAAATAGACAGACCAAATTAATTTGTTAAATGTATTTTACGTAAACAATACTGAACAAAAACGTATATTGTGCAAACGGGATGGGGGTTGTTGTTCAAATTCAAACAAATATGATCACAAGGGAAGTGGACATGTTGCAAAAAAAAATTCTAGTACCCTGGCATTGATCCCATTCAGCCAAGCTACAGACAAGGGGCATCTCCCATCAATTTATTTTTGCATCTGTTCAAGTGCGTTTACCTTCTCCTGTGGTCCAACCTGAATGCGCGACTGGTCAGCAGCGTTCCATGCTGAGTTTGTTGAAGTTTCCATTTTCCCTCTAAGATTACATTTTTACTCCACTGATGGCTTCCTCTTCACTGTATTACACCACTGACAACTAAATATACTCGCTTTACAACTCACTTTTGTCAACCCTCTATGGACATTTCACACAGAAACTAGAGCTTACATGGCCCTTATGTTCAAAAACACTTCCTGCTTTGGCCACTATGGGTAGTTCTTAGAATTTCGGTAAGCACAGACCGATTTTGGCTGAGATACTTTTTACTTTTTAACCTACAATTAGCAAATTCACTGTGAGATTAGTCTGCTCCAACTGGTACGTTGTCCACAAAAGTCCAATCTGGCTATATTTGTGCTGTCTTCAGACCTCTATGAACTTTTCCTGGGATTTGCCATGGATCAAAAGCAAGTTAAGATATTTTTCTTGATATCGCCTCACGGGTGTTTTTCCATTCACCGTCATTGTGTCCTCCCGCTAATGGTATGGCAGCTGCTAGGAAAAATTGACGTCACTGAAACAGGTCAATTGTCACCGAATTCACAGTGATGTCAGTCTGTTCCTTCTAAAATGGTATCTGGTCCTGATTAAAAAGTGTAATCAGTAACATAATCTTTATTTTTACACTTTATAGGTCTAATCTGATTACTTTTGGATTGCTTATTGCATGTTTTGGCGGTTATTAAATTTTTACGTGTATTAAAGTGTTAGTAGTATAGGGGGAGACGTTGCCCTTCTGGCCATTCTTTCAGCCGGTGGTCCACCCTGCCTCCTGTGAACCTGAAGAGAGAGAAGAATTTGCTCGCTGGCTCCCGGATGCGCTGTCGCCGGTCCTCAACTGCTCCTCCACCATCTGGCAGACGACAGCGAGTCCTCCGACCCCTGGCAGACGGAGCCGCTCCTCCCCTTCTCGGCAGACAACCGCGGTTCCTCCGGCTCTCGGCTGCCGGAAGCGACCCCTCCATCCCCATGCAGATGGCCACTGCTGCTCCCGTGGTATGCAGCAGCAAGAGCTCCGCGACAGCGCATCCCTCCTCCCTCCCGGGTATCGGCACCATTGTAACGGGTAAAGGTTGGGCAGGAAGGAGGCGGGGACCGGCTGAACAGTCAACATAAAGTTTTAATGTCAAACTCAACTTAAAACCAACATAAACAAACGTGTCTTTCTCTCTCTCTAACCGGTGCCTCTGGCTGCCCCTTATCTAGTATTTGAATCCATATTTTCAGAAGTGATATGAAAGGAGTGGGTGAGAAACAGATCAATATTTAAAGTCGGAATTAAATACAAATTCACCATTTCTATTTTCTAAATGCACCTCGTAATCCTTAATCAGAATGTAGTGACTCTATCTTCCAGTGATACGACGGACTTCTCTCTGGTGACGGACGCAGGACTCCAATCATTTAGTCCGCTTAAACCCCACCCCTTTATTTTAAATACCACATCCTTGTGGTACCACAGAGTTGAACGAAGCCTCAATCGCATGTTGGTGAAGATGGCATGTTGTATTTTCGTCTGTTTTCTTTCAAAACCATCGGTCATTAACCCAAACCTATTTGGTTACAGGTCAGCTGGCTTGAATTTACACTTCGAATGAGGAGGAATAACGGCGAATTCGCGGTTGTGTTTGAGACATTTCACGCCTGAATTGTTGAGGTGATCACTAATGAATAAAATGCTTCGAAAGCCTCTGGAGTTTATTTATATTTTTGATTGCAGTTATCTTGGGATGCATAGCATTTTTGTCATTTATATTAGTGTATTGTGATTCAAAACATTAAAATATGGTTATCTTATAATCACATGATTTTCAGTGGCTACAGTATCTTCGTAAGCAAAGACACATGTGCTCATGTGTTTATGTTGTCAGTTTGATAGTAAATGTGTTGAGATCGCTGCTCAATTTCACCAATAAACAGCTTTGATTCGAGCAGCAAGGTGGTAGGTGTGTGTGTTTATGTGTGTGTGTGTGTGTCTGCCGTAAACTCGCATTCAGATCTGCCTCCATTATGCTATGTAATGTCCATATTTTCACAATCCAATCAACAACCAATGGATAAACTCAAATCTCGCCCTACATTTTTTTCTATAAGCTGTTTCACTCTGAAATACGTCACAAAATGGAAGGAAAGTTGGTCACAACTTCCGTTTCATGCCGACTTTAAGTCCTTTTTTGCTTGAAGTTCTTCTTCCTGCCCAGTAGGGGCCGATATGCATTAAGAATGTGAATCACCAAAAATACAAGAAGAAGAATGTGAAAGTGATCTGTTTCTCATCCACACCTGTCATTTCTCTTCTGAAGATATTGATTTAACCACTTGAGTCTTTTTACATTTAGAGTGACTTTTGTGGTTTTTGGAGCTTAACATTTTTGGCACCCATTCACTTGCATTGTTGTTTGGACCAAAAGAGCTGAGATATAAATCTTAATTTGTGTTCGTCATACACATCTGGGATGGTGAGTAAATGATGAGAGAATTTTAATTTTCTGGTTGAATTATTCCTATAGGTAATTTGCACATGTCTGCTTCAACATAAGTAAACATGAAATCAATCAGCTATTTGCTTTTTGTCTGTCCTTGACCCGCAAAATGACTCTCAACACCAGTAGCCAATATACAGCACACTATCAGTCAGGACTGGACTGGGAAGAGAAATCGGCCTTGGATTTTACATGGCAACTGGCCAAAAAATTGTTGAGCATTTGGGGTATTGATCCGAAAGTTGTTGAGGGGTGGGGGGGGGGGGGGGGGGGGGGGGGGGGTATGGGGTGCATCGACCCACCGGGAAAATCCCCGGTATGCCAGATTACCAGTCCAGCCCTGCTACCAGTCAAAAGTTTGGAAATACTTGATTAAATATATGTTTCTCATTTTCAAACCCTTTGACCATAGACAAATATAGAAAATATATACATTTACATATACATTTCTTTACAAACCAATTTTTTTATTAATTTCTTGGCAATTTCATGATCACCATTTGTCCATAACCCCCCTCCCAAAATAGAAAGGAATGTTTGCTTTGAGATTAAACTGTTTATTATTTTCAGTGTCTGTATGTACAGTCTTTGTGATGACAACAGCACATGAGGCTTTTATAAACTTTATCAATACCAGCTCGATTATGCATAGCTCCAGCTGAAATTTGAACTAACAGTAGAAATGAAGCTAGATTTGTTTACTGATTTAAATTTGCAATTGATGACTTACAGTCATCCAAGACCTTTGAGCAGAGTGTGTGTGTGTGTGTGTGTGTGTGTGTGTGTGTGTGTGTGTGTGTGTGTGTGTGTGTGTGTTTGTGTGTGTGTGTGTGTGTGGGGTGTGTGTGTGGTGTGTGTGTGTGTGCGCGTGCAGTATGGAACAATTAAAAGGTCTAGCCCCAATCTGACCATGTGTGTATTTCACATTACAGTGCCATGTTAAGAGGACAGTTTTAGGAATTATAAGCAGGTTAAGTAAAGACATATTTACACGTAATTCACTTCAATGATCCTAGCAGTTTTTCTAAATGCCACAAACAATCTCTCTCACCCTCATTGATGTCTGTTTTTCTGTATACATCTTTGGTCATGTGCCAGAGTGGATGAACATGTGCTTTAATGTTTACATTTTTATGTGGGAGCTTGTGTGCTGATTAATATGTCATACATGCATGTTTAAATATACAAGCATTTCTGAGTAAAGGTTAGTGTGTATGACCTTATAGTTTTAGTTAGCTACTATAAGAAGCCTGATAGGGACATCATCTCACCAGCATCCAAAACAAAATATTTGTTGGTGATGAGCAGTGCTGGTCTTTTTAACAGGACTGTAACAGCTGGGGTGAATGTGCTATTGTCCAGCACAGTTCAGTCTTCTTGATAGAATCTGTTCTGCAGGTAGACTCGTGCCCTTATGACTTTCTGTGTGATTTTATCATGCAGGACTGTACTGGTTTCCAGATGGATATATGCGGTGTGTGTGCTGGAGATGGGAGCTCATGTGAGCTGTTCAGTGGGACACTCTTTCTTTCTGTCCTCTCTGTTGGCTACCACAAGATCCTGGACATCCCCATTGGCGCTCAAAGAATAAAACTACAGGAAACACAGAAGACAAGTAATTATTTAGGTAATGGAAGTGAATTCCCTCTAGCTCTTCTTTATAATTCACTGCCTTTCCTACTATTTGAGCAACAATTACCCTGCTTGAGAATCCACCAACAATAGCTGACAGTAGGTTTTGCATTGTATTTAGTTGGTCCAAGCTGGTCAATTATTGTCACTTAATAAATAAATTGAATACATTTAAATGTTATGCTAGTTAGTGCTGGTATAGCTGGTGGACAAGCACAGCTATGCTGTTCAACAAAGGTTGCATTCTTCTCTTAAATTACTTCTTACACCACTGATGCTTAGTTTTAGGGCATACAGTATGGAATACATCTATTCTTTTTGACTATTACGACACAAAATACAACTTTTGTGTATTTCGCTTTTGGTGCCACCCTGTGGACATTTCACCTCAACAACACTTCCAGATTCTGCCATAGAGGGCAGTGGTTTCGAAGCAGAACTTTTGAATTAGGTATAGCTACAGGAGATCTCCATATTGGGGCAACATTTCCAGAACAGGCCAGGGTTTCTCCAGAAGGGGGTGGGGTTACTCTAAAAGGGGGCGACACCTCCACACACGGTTAGGTTTAGGGAAAGGGTTAGGCAACAGGCACCCTACATCTTTGATGGCGGTTTGGTGCTCCCGCCCCTTTTTGGAGCTCTGTCTGCAGCTATACCCTTCTTGAACATTTGACCTCCTGTCGCTGTATTCACACTGCTGGTGAAGCTTGTTAGCCAGCATGGTCTTATTGGTGAAGCTGGCTAGGTTATTTTAAAGGCTTGGTAGAGAAACCAGCAGACTAGCATCCCAAGCTCAGGACCAGTTTCCAAAACAAAGCATATGCTGGTGACCAGCCACTCTGCCACTAGCCGTTGGACCTGGTTTTAACCTGGTCAAGCTGATAAGAGCTGGTCAACTGTAAGCGATTTTAGCATTCTGAAGCTTTCACGTGACTGAGCCGTTGAATTAACCATGCCTCCTCATTCCAAATCCCCGCCCTCCAAAGATCATTTTAAGACCAAAACCGAGCAAAAGAGCAGCAATGTTTGTTCCTGTAGATGTCAAATTCAACAGTGGCACAATAGCGCCCTCAACTGACAAACATTATGAATTACAGCCTCAATGATCCGCTTCAAATACAACACTATGAGAACTAGCAAAATGATTGACAGGTGAAAAGCATCAATGTCAGTGGACACATTTTAGTTTGCTATTTACAAAGTCTACAGCTGTTACAGACACCGGTGAGATATCTCAGGACATTTATTTCATTAATATCTTTAAGGGAGTAGGAACATTTTTTACATGGTATGGAACCACCAGGTGCCCGGCTTCCATCTATCATCCTCCTTTCCTTCTCCGATTTTTGTTTCTCTCTCCATCGCTCTATTTCTTCAAGCTCTCAGGACAGCAACTGGCAAAGCCGTGATAAATGGTGACTGGGTGATTGACAGGCCAGGACAGGTCTACTCTGCGGGCACTGAATTCACATACAAACGGCCCAATGAGATCAGCAGCAGAACAGGGGAATCCATCACTGCCCCTGGTCCAACCAATCAGGAGCTTCATTTGTTTGTGAGCGACTACTCCTACTATATGATAAAACTGCCTTAAAAAAAAAGATAAGAAAACAAGTACTGTGTACACTCAGAAAACAGGTGATATGACTGCATTTATACTGATTACTTATTGCTTTTTTTTAAAGTAGGAAGTGCTTATTTCTATAATAATATGGGTTTCTGAATAGTAGCCTTTTCTTTTTCAGGTCTTATATCAACAGCCCAGTCCAACTGTGTATTATGAGTACATTCTACCCAGAGACCCCACCATCATCGCACATTCAGATACATATTCTGACTCTAGTGTACTTCCCCATGGTAAGAATTTTATGTAAAAACAAAAACACAATCATACATTACTAAAGCTGAACACAATTCCATCAGAATATGCATAATTCTCTACTATATAGTATGCCAAAGGCAGTATGTCAATTAATCAGGGTGTCCGAATACTCCTAATTCATAAAACAGTAGGCAAGAAATACCCAGATGACGTACTACATTCAGAGAGATTCTGAAGTGTGCAGAAATGGGGAGACGTCACATTCAAAACGCTGAAGAAACAGCGCTTCGCAGCTCGCACCCCACCTCCCTTCCGACGGTTGTTGAACTCTGCGTAGGGCATCAATTTGGCCAGAAGCAGCTCTGATGTGTTACTACTGTATTTGTCATACATTAAAGTCCTTTTTTTTTTGTCTCTTTCTCACTATCCGTCTGTCTTTGCCTCTATTTCATCCTCCAGTAGAAAGCCATGGGCTGTTTGCTGGCAGTGATATTAGTAACACTAAAAACTCAATGGGCGGCCTTCACCCTAACCAAGTTCCATTGGACCCTATGACATCTGAGCCCCATCCTCTGCACAGTTGGGTGGCCACGACAAAAACTCCCTGCAGTGTTACATGTGGAACAGGTAGCTTAGTCAATTCAGACACCTTATATTTATGTTGGGATTCTGTGTATGTGTGTGTTTGTTGTCTTTTCCCCTATTAAATTTGGTCTAGATAAACTGTGTTCTCTTGAGGTCATTATTACCATTCATTGAATGCAGTAGTAGTGTCTAAAATTTACATTTACATTTACATTTATGCATTTGGCAGACGCTTTTATCCAAAGCGACTTACAGAGCCCTTATTACAGGGACAATCCCCCCGGAGCAACCTGGAGTTAAGTGCCTTGCTCAAGGGCACAATGGTGGTGGCCGTGGGGTTCGAACCAGCGACCTTCTGATTAACAGCCCTGTGCTCTAGCCACTACGCCACCACCACTTCTAAAATAAAGACAGACCGAAATAGTGAACAATTAGGCTCTATAAGTGTTTCAATGCTTTTGGCTCTGAGACAAATAATAAATCAATGTATGTGTTTTGCTTGTGTATAAACCAGGCATTCGTCAGGTTCTGTTCAGCTGTATAGAAAGGGCCACTCAAACTACCGTACCAGGGGATCTCTGCAGCCAGACACACCATCCCAGCCCCCAGGTAGAAGACTGTCAATCGCTGCCTTGCCCAGCCTTGTGAGTGAACATACACAACCGTTTATCATACAAAGTCAGCACTAGAATCTGAGAGAATTCAGAGGAAAAATAAACCACAACAAGCTTAAAATCAGTTTAAGAGGGACTATTTAGTCTTAAACACAAAAAGGGGCATGCAATCCCACATGTAGTGGCCTGTTTTTTGTTTTTTAAACCTCTTAAAGGGATAGGTCAACCAAAAATGAAAACTTTTAGAGTAGCATGTTCCAAATGCACATGAGACTGATATCAAGCAGCAAAGCAGGTCACATCACTATGTGTATTCAATCTTGTGTTTGCGTATGTGTTTGTATAGCTGGGATGTCGGCGAGTGGTCTGAGTGCAGTAAAACCTGTGGTCCAGGTTTCCAGTATCGTCAGGTGATTTGCCGGCAGTCCCAGGGACACCATGTCAATAGCAATGTCATCGTGGCGACCAGTCTCTGTGATAACACAGAGATGCCAGAGACGACCACCATGTGCCAGCTGAAGATCTGCAGTGAGTGGCAGATTCGCTCGGAGTGGACAGAGGTTTGTGAATGTGTCTGAGAGTGTACTATGTGGGAGTGTGGGGTAAGATGAGCCACTTTTACTTAAAAGAGCAGTTCACCCAAAAATTTAAATTCTGTCATAATTTACTCACCCTCATGTCATTCGCATGAAGATTGCATCTTTGCAATACAATAGCAGTGGCTAGTGCCTTACTTTAAAGCTTTAAAAAGAATATAGGTGTATCATGGACTATAAAATAAGTCCATGCAGCTTGTGCATCACATTCCAAGTCATCTGAAATCATACGATAGGTTTTGGTGAGAAAACAATCTTGACGTCCATTCATGAATTTTTAAGCTCATTCGCAATGGCAAGCATGTACTTGTGAGAACTTGTGTTGTTTACACAGAAATAAAGAGATGCGTGTTATAGGCCTGCACTCCCACAGGACTACCACGGGACCCTGTGCAAAACAGTGTGGCACAGGATTGATTGCTGATTGCGGGTGCGGGCAGGAAGACTGATGTGTGCATGAGGACCGGGAGAAAGAATGACTCACGGGACTCCCAAAAAACATAAATATCTAAAAATGAAATAAAAAACGACTCTACTGTTGATTGTGTTTTTAAGGTACAGAATGTTATTCATGTAATTAATCTATTACACAAGAGCAGCAAAAACTAAACGATTTAGAGGCACAGGGTTTGGTGGCTAATTCAAACAAATTCTTGCTTGTGCTCAATTTGGCAGAGAGGCGAAATGTCTGAACAATTAAACAAAATAATTTTTTTGTTTCTTTTCTTTTTCTGTTTTTTTTTTATGGATGAGAATTGGAAAAAATAGCCTATGACACCGGAGTAGTCAGGAGCGGGACAGAATCTTACAGGAGCGGGACTGAAAAATCTGAGTAGACCTCTACCTGCGGGCTTTGGTGGGCAGGAGCATGACAAATCGTGAAAGTTGCGGGTGGTAGCGAGTCAAAATATGACTCATTTTTACAGGAGCGAGGCAAAAGCTTGCGGGAGCGGGTCTGAAAAATCCATCACGCGCAGATCTGTATCGTGTGTAAAATCTGGTTTTGCTGCAGCGGCCTGAATCATTCTTTTTCCTGTGGTGTCACTGGTTGGAAAGAGCACATTACATTTTCTTGTTTTATTATATTATTAACTGGACACTATATTATACTTTTATGGTGCAAGTCGTTGTCATCCAGACCACTGCTAAAGCAGGCATGAATAAGCACATGGTCACGTGGTGCATGCTACCTTTCTCAGCGTCCAACCCCATACCCAGAGAGAGAGACAACTTCCAGCCCATCTTGTGGATTTTGAAGTCCAGCTCCCTCCTACCCTGCATCCAGTACCACCTCAGGTTGATGCCCCATCCTTAAAAAGACAACCTAGTCATTCATGCAGCATCATACTGCAACAGGCTGTGAAAGATTTAAGTCTCACCACTGAGCACAAAACTCTTACCCTGCGCACCATTTGCCAAGATATAATGCAGCTGCTTGGAGAATCTGTTTCCTTCTGTGTGTCCCCTTTAGACAGACCCTACAGAAAATTCCCAAGCAATAATGCTTTCACAGCAGAGAATCTGAAACTCTCTAAAAATTACTATTCCCATCGCTACTCTGCAATGTAAACATGAGCATATTCGGTCCTTGCCATTGCCACCCATTGAACGAGCACAACCCTTGTTCTCATTGGGTCAGACATACCGTACCTGCTTGTACCTGTTCACCCTGTATGCACAGGGCCTCCTAATGGACCCATCATTGTTAACACCAGGCTAGGTTGGACTGTCCAAGCCCTATTGTGTTTAACCAAACTACACCCTGCGATCAGCAATGCCTCTGTATCTCTTCGGCACTCCAAATGCTGAGCTATTCAATATATTCAATAGTTTAATGTTGAGTGCTCCTGGGAGACATGTACTCTGCCCAATGTGTACCAGAAGGTAGTCTCTTCTTTCAAAGAGACCAGCATCTACACTAAACCTGGACTGGTGGCGTCCAGTGCAACCAACACCCTGACTGTAAATCCACTTGTACCTCCTAACACCCCCCAGCGCACCCAATCGCAGTGGTGAAGCTCTAGGTTATGCCACCTCTAATGATGTAGCAGTCAACTCTATGTCATCTACCGTTGCTACTCTCACCCCTACTGTGTTATCATCATCACTTTTTTCATCTGCCACAGCACTGCCCACTTTAAAACAGGAGGTGGCTACTGCTGTACAGGTAGTTTCCTCAGCATCAACAGTCACTCAGGGGACAGCACACCTCCCAGATATTAACAAGTTTCCTTATCGGAAGGACTTGTCCAAGGTCACAGCGGCATACCTACACAGGGCAGCTCAATCTGGCCAATTAGGTAGGGCTTTCTCCTTCGACTTTCAAATGTCCTGACAGACGTTTTGAGGCAGCTGTGTACGAAAGCCCTAACAGCGCCCTCTTGTGTGCACATGAAGTTTATGTTGCTTGGCACTGCAAATACTGAGTATTGCTTAGATATGCCCAGACATGCACCAATAGGCAGTATAGAGAGGAGATTCAGTCCACAACTCATTCCAATGCTTCTGTATAACTGCATCAGTAAGTAATTGTCAACAAAACCACATACATATACATAAATATGCAGAAGAAATCCCATGAAATATTTCAAAACTGGGAATCTCTCTCTCGCCTGTTTCTCTAACCGGAAATGCACACATTTCTACAAGTACTCAGCCAAAACCCTTTGAGGCTCCGTTGAGCTCGTACAAACACAATTTCTCGCCTGAACACGAGTGCCACTGTAAACGAGCATCTCTAACACACAACAGATGAAAAATTTAATGATAGGCTTATTCAATATATTGCTTCAAGATTCACCAGATCTTAATGCCTTTAGAGGTTGTATTTATGAAGTCAATAGCAATAAAGTGCTCAGAGCCAAATAAAAGTCCCATTAGATTTCGGTTTGTGAAAGCACTGGATTCTGTTTAATCTCTCTCTCTCTCTCTCTCTCTCTCTCTCTCACTCTCTCCCCCCCCCCTCCCCCCCCCCCCCCCCCCCCCCCAACACCTTCAGTGCTCAGTGCCATGTGGAGTAGGTCAGCGCAGTAGAGAAGTTGTGTGTATGGATAACCTGGGTGATGTTGTTTCTGATGAGGAATGCAACATGGCCCTTCGCCCACAGGATCTGCAGAACTGTGACAAGGGAGTGTGTGCCAGCAGCTGGTTCTTCTCTCTCTGGAGTGACAGGGTGAGAATCTGTAGTGTATTGCTTTTTGGCATTTTTAGAAGCAATTATAATGCAGCTTTTTGTGTCTCTCTGCAGTGCACTGCAGACTGCTCAGAAGGTAGTCGCAGTAGGTCAGTAGTGTGTATGATGAGTCAGAACAACTCTCTGCCACTGGATAACTGTAATGATAAGGAGAAACCAGACGAGCTCATGGTGTGTGACCTGGGACCCTGCACAGGCCAACTGGAATGGTACACAGGACCATGGGGACAGGTGCATGGATGCATACTCAAACATGAATCACGAACTCACACAATGCAGAAAAGCTGAACGCTGATACCCGGAACACCACGCCACTCCTCTTGTAGCTTTTTGCATTTGTCACCAAATGGAATTACAAAAATAATGACAAACAGGTTTCCTATGCACTCCTGCCCTTTCTTTACTGTTTTTAGAGTTGCTGAAGTTTTTATTGATAGTTCAATGTTTATTTGTGTATGTGCCACAGTGCTCATCTGAATGTGGCAATGGAACTCAGAGTCGAGGTGTGGTGTGTATTCTTCAAAGCAATGGCCAGTTAGAAGTCAACTCAGATGATACATGTGCTCATCTGCCCCGCCCTACAAATACACAGACCTGCCATTTGAAAAGCTGTGGTGCACAGTGGTACATGACAGCTTGGAGCTCAGTAAGTTACACACACACATACACACACACACACACACAGTGGATAAGCAACTACATCAAAATTAATCTGGTTTAAAGCTAATCTGTGTTTTTTGCCTCAGTGTTCTCGATCTTGTGAGGGAGGCTTTCGAGTGAGGGAGGTACGTTGCTTGCGAGATGACCAGACCATTAGCAATGACTGTGACCTTGCCCTTGAACCCGCAAGACAAGAGGAGTGTAATACACACACCTGCATGCCACATATTGGTATGTTTTTGTATCTAACATCACAATTTCATCTACTTATTTTAAAGTTGTTGTACTGTAATGTAAAACATGTATGTTTTTTCTTTGAGGAACACAAAAGGAGATGTTTAGTTTAATGTCCGAGCTGATATTTTCCTTACAATGAAAGTGAATGGGGACTGGAGTGCATATTCTGCCAAATGTTTATTTTTGTGTTCCTCAAATAAAAAAGAAACACAATTGGAATTTTTATTTTGGGAGTTCTACTCCTTTAAGATGTCTCCGTCTCTTTCTCTGTAGATGAATCCTGCAAGGACATGTATTATAACTGTGTGTTGGTGGTCCAGGCCCGTTTGTGTGTGTACTTGTACTATCGCACCACATGTTGTGCATCATGCTCTCGGGACAGTCATAGGGATACACTCAGTAGAATCAGGTGATCCAGTGGCAAATGACATTACTGCCTGCTTCTCCCTGAACTGTGATGTCCTCATTGACATCATTCCCCACCTGTTTTCAGCTGGATCTGACCCTGAGATGTCATCACTGCTCACCTCCTCTGTCTTGCATTTAAAAAGACTCAAAAAGCTAAGAACACTTGTACGCATTCACTGCCCTTCCATTATTACATGCAAAGTCAAAATGCTCCATGAGCAATTTTATATTTATTGCAAATAAAAACTGAGCCTCTTTTATTTTATTTATCCTGTTCAGTATCTGTCTAATAATGTCTAATAATAATAAACAATAAGAGAGATTTCATATTTGTTAACCTTAATATATTTGTTCATATTAATACATATTTGTTTAAAAAATTTGAATTTAAATGACTAGGTAAGTATTGTTAGTAAAGCAAGTATATATAGATATACTTATTCATGCGATTATTTAATCAGCTAATCGTGTGGCATCAGTGCAGTTAACGTTCACATCAATCATAAGAATGGGGAAAAATTGTGATCTCAGTGATTTCAACCGTGGCATGATTGTTGGTGCCAGACGGGCTGGTTTGAGTATTTCTGTAACTGCTGATCTCCTGGGATTTTCACATGCAACAGTCTCTAGAGTGTATAGAGAATGATGCGAAAAGCAAAAAACATCCAGTGAGTGGCAGTTCTGTGGACAAAAAAAGCCTTGTTAATGACAGAGGTCAATGGAGAATGGCCAGACTGGTTCAAGCTGACAGAAAGGCAATCTCAGATAACCCCTCTGTGCAATAGTGGTGGGCAGATTAGCATCTCAGAATGCACAACATGTCGAACATTTAGGCGGATGGGCTACAACAGCAGAAGACCATGTTGGGTTCCACTTCTGTCATACAAGAACAGAAAGATGAGGCTGCTGTGGGCCTACCATCTGTATACCTCAACAGAAATCCAGATTTGTGTGACCAGGCGACGTTTTTTTTCTCCAGTTTTTAACTGTTCTGTTCAGCCTGTGCCCACTGCAAAAAATTGTAAATGCAGAAATTAATGCTTTAAATTTCCCAGCACTAATATACTGTATATAATACATATACACACTTACGTATCATTTTATATTCCCCCCAAAGTCCACTTGTAATGATAGTCAAGGTTTCTTGCACCAAAATCAGTCCATGACCATTTTCTGCCATTTCTTTGATCCTTTGAATTTTAACAGGACATTTTTGGTTACTCCCCATTTAAGTCCTCTATTTAAACTCTTCACCTATGAAATGAGTAACAACACTTGCATGTTGTGGGTTTTCTGTCTGGTCCAATATAGTTTGCAGAATTTTTTTTAAAACATTTTTTGCAGTGTAGTCTCAACAAATGTCTTTTTGACCTGGAGAGACATCTTTGAGTTCAGAAAGTTAGAATATGTTTACATACTGTACAGCGACCTGTATTGTTTTAAAAGATCAAAGAAAATCAATATTTTTATTTGACTCCTTTAAGTATGAGCAGAACAAAGTCTGACCCATGCTTCAGTTTTTCAACTTTTTTCCCTTTTATTGAAAAAAAAGCTATCTGCAAAAGCTCGAAGATGAAGGTGAATTCCCAAAAGACTGAAGCACTGCAATGAATGACACAAGTTTGCTTCAGTGAGGCACTCAGTTATAAATATCTACTTTTTATCAAGAGTTCACAACTTAACAGCTAGATAAAAGCCAAAAAAGAAGGTAACATGCTCTGAAAGGACTGTACGCTCACAGAGCTGTGAATGCACACACACTATACGAATTGGACTAGAATGAGCCCTTTTCTTTGTTAGATGAGAATGTTCATTATGTTCATTATACAATGCCAAAAACTTCACAATGCATTTTAAACGTCCATGTTAAAATACAGCCTGAGGGCAGACACGATTATTTGTTACAATGCCAGAATACACAATACTGAAGGGATCTGATCCATATGTTGCTTTTCAGGGAAGTAAATCTCCTTTAGGTAGCTGAAAAAGAACAACAGCATAAATAAATCTATGGAAAACCAAAGCAACCAATAACTGAGTTTATTTAATTGTTGGACATTTCATAGTGCATAAGACTGGGGTTTTCCAAAAATGGTCAAATAATATTACAATTTAGGGTATGTAGTCCTACATTCTGAAAATATCACATAAATGCCATAATTCAATATAGGAAGCAAAATAACAGCGAGAACAATAGCAATGTAAATTTTATTTATTTATGTTTCATGCAAAAATGTCACGAATAAGTTTCATATTCTGTAAAATCATACTTGCCTTATATCATCTGAAAATTTGACTTATGAAATCAGATTTTTTTTTAATGATTTTTTTTTTGTTTTTTTGGTCACTGGTCTTTAAAAGAAATGACTTGGGTCATTGTGTGCAAATAAAAAAAAATATTAAAAGGTAATTCAGCCACCGACTTCAGTATGTCATTGCAATCGGCCAAATAAACCAAACTTTAAAGATGTAAAACCATTCGTGAAAAATCACACACACACACACTCACACACACACACACACACATATATATATATATATATATATATATATATATATATATATATATATATGTTGGTTGATTGAATTCCTGCCTTTAGCAGTTTGAATTCCCTCGGAGGCCAGCCTGATCTCACATAAAAATCGGCATGTGTGTGCCGATTTTTCTTTAGCCGAAATCGGTATATGTTGTCCGAATTTGAAAACACTGCCTCCAGAGGCTAAAGCGGTAAGTGTTTCAGAGCATATAAACGAGTGTGACATCCATTTATATCCAGGAGAAGTCACCAGAAGCTAGTTGTTAAAAGAATTGCTTTCAGCTAAATATGATCCATGAGATCATTGTGTGTAAAGTTTGATTTTAAGCAGAGATTATTTAGCAGAGATAAGCCACTTCTATTAAAATTAATGGGAGAAATTGGAACGCCCAACTGCAGCCAACGGTAAAAGGTAAAAGATCCAATAACCTTTTAGATACAGACATCACCTGTCAATCATCTTGAGAATGTGCATGCGTATTACCTATACAAGCCAGGAACATTACGTGTTTTAGCGTTATCTGATGTAAAGAAGCCCAATTTATGATTCCAATATTATACAATTTTATTGGATTAAGTTTAAATAAAGCCTCCCGAGAGCGTTCCAAAGATGGCAGTGGACTGCCTTGCTAGAAAGACTTTGTTTTAAGGTCATTTGATCTAATATTTAATCATTTTTAAAATGTTGTGAATTTATTTTTTAGCAAAATAAACTTAATTTAAAGAGAAAACAAGTTTATTTTGCTAACCCCATTGGCAGATTTGTTTTTCTTGATTTGAGTCTAAAGTTCACTAAATTTAGTCAGATTTATCTTAAAACAAGACTTAATATCTTATCCCATTTTGCTTGACAAGTAAATAAATCATGTTTTAAGAAAGTTGAGATAATTTGACAGGAAAACAAGACAAAAATACTTGTATTGAAAATCATTTTTTGCAGTGTACCCCATGTGATTCTAACCTCCCTAGCTACCGGGCCATTTTTGGTTGCTTAGGAGACCTGGATGGATTCGCTCAGCACGCCCTGGGATTCAAACTCGCAAACTCCAGGGGTGGTAGTCAGGGTCTTTACTCACTGATCTTCCCAGGCCTCCTAGAAACTATTTTTTTTAATATATATTTTGGCTTGTGACAGCAGCATTTCAGAGTTAAAAGTACAACATTTTATCTGGAAACTTCTCGCCATGCGACTAGTTAAAGGGATAGTTCACCCCAAAATTTAAATTCTCTCATGATTTAATCACCCTCCTGGCATCCCAGATGTGTATGACTTTTTTTTTCAGCAGAACACAAATGAAGATTTTTAGAAGAATATCTCAGCTCTGTTGGTCCATACAATGCAAGTGAATGGGTGCCAAAATTTTCAAGCTTCAAAATCCACATAAAGGGAGGATAAAAGTAATCAATTTGACTCCAGTGGTTAAATCCATGTGTTCATACATGATATGATAGGTGTGGGAAAAAACAGATCAATATTTAAGTTATTTTTTATCATAAATTCTTCTTCCTGGCCAGTAGAGTGCGATATGCACATAGAATGTGAATCCCCAAAAGCAGAAGAAGGAGAATGAGAAAGTGAAGTAGAGATTGACTGAGCAGGGAGGAAAATTTATAGTAAAAATGTACCTAAATATTGATCAGTTTCTCACCCACACCTTTCATATCGCTTCTGAAGACATGGATTTAACCACAGAGTTGTCTGGAGTACTTTTATGTGGCCTTTATGTGGATTTTGGAGCTTAAAAATGTTGGCACCCATTCACTTGCATTGTGAGGACCTACTGAGCTGAGATATTCTTCTAAAAATTTTCATTTGTGCTCTTCAGATAGAAGAAAGTTATCCACATTCTGGATGGCATGAGGGTGAGTAAATTATGCATTTGTGGGTGAATTATCCCTATAAGGACACCTGAAACTGTTAGTTCAAATTTCTTGAAGTGTGTGTCAAATATGTAGTCAACATATCATTTCTTGAGTGTCTCCAGTTCCCTTTATATTTACATTGTCCTATCTTGCTGTCCTCGCCTGTAGCCGATATTTCAGCGAGGCTTTCAGCGTGTGGGCTCCTCAGCAGAAGTTCACTCCTGCATTTGTGAACAGTTTGCTGTCTCAGAGAGAGAGAGAGAGAGAGAGAGAGAGAGAGAGAGAGAGAGAGAGAGAGAGAGAGAGAGATGTTCTAGAGACCTGGGATCATACCGTCTGGTCAGAAAACAGGATATGTGAATTTGTTGTGATATTCAAGAAACTTTTTTTTTATTACTGCAAGGTCTTTGTATTAAATCATTTATTTATTTTTACTGATTAATTCACTGATTGACTGTGAATTAATTTGATCTCAATGCTCTTCACATTATGTTGTGCTGTTTTTAGTGTTGACATTTAATCTCAGCTGTCCCCAAATTACTTGTTTTAAATTTTTTCATAAAATGTTATCAAGTCACCAGTTGGTTCAGAGACAATGACCTGTCATATATTGAGCATTATGGGTGACATTGCTTCTAATCTAATTGATGTCACCAAGAGCAGAATAGTAGGTGAGATCTGAATGTGTGTGCCAGTGTGAGAAATATCTAACAGCCCGTTAAGTAAGGGATAATGTACCGTCAGCTGGTCATTATCATAAAATAAACCCTGACAGGGTGATTAAAGATCTTTTATTAAAAGGGTTTATTTTGTGCTAATGAGCAGCTGACTCTATATGTATTCTGTTTATTACACGGCTACTTACCAAATAAGTAAGTAGACATGACATTGATATGAGCTGAAATTATGCTATTATACGAGAAGACAGTCTGCACTGTCTGAGTGCTGATGAACCTGTTGGTGTTTATTTAACGAAAATGACTGTCTGATTGCTCGTTATAGACAATAGACAAAATTACCATTTTTGACTCGCAATTACTGGATGACAGGCGAAAAATCACTTTGTGCCCAGACTTGCGGACATTGTTTAGAACTATTTGAACAACAAGGTTTAATGTTCTATAAAAATCATGTTCTTTTCCATGATTCTGGAAAACCTGCAAATATCAGGGATTTTGTTTAATGGTGTTTTCCCAGATCCAGCCTGGACTTGAATTGAAGAATTGAAATTCTAACAATCTGAAATGTCATGGAAATTTCTATAGTGAATATATATTTTTTTTCTAGCTTTGTTGTAAATGACAGCAATAATTAATTGTGTAAAATATTCCGTAAAATGTTAAATATGTTGTTAAATAAAAGATTAATCTGCTAGATGGCTCTTGTAGTGATGTCCAATGTGATGTCTGAATTGTGAGCAAATCGTTCTCTTTGAGTGTTTCTTTTTGATGAATTTGTCAAACCATTTCTGTCATTGAAATGAACTGGTCAAAAACTGTGGAAACCCCATTTAAACCAAAGACATGAAAGATTTTATGTCCGTATTTCTTCTGTTTATGTGTAGATGATCTGATGGTTTGGTTGAAGAGCTTCAGTCTACCCTTGGAGGTCATCAGGTCCTTTAATGAAAGCATTTAAAAAATGTATTCAAATAAAACGTTTAACATGGAAATCATCTACTGTACATTTGATTTGATTTCTTACGGGTTAAAATGAACATTTACTATTTTTGTTAGTTAGCAAGCTAGCCGGCCTGATTACATACCGTAGTTTCTGGGTAATGAATTGGCAAGCTGAGTAACGTTGCCCAAAATGCCCTGCTCACACTTTATTCTGACTTTATAGCATAGTTAATTAAGCCTGACATCCTATTGGCTAAGTGGTAAGCCTCATTTATAACTGTGGACTCCAGCACTAGTGAATGGAAGGTTGTTGAAACATGTTGAAATTGGTCTCACAGGAAGCAAGGACATGGAAGAAGAACAGAGTGTGCTACATCTGTTGTCACCAGAGCAACAGTAAGTTATACATTTAACTTAAATGAAGCTGGCAGTGTTCCATTAAATGACAGATAAACTACGTCAATAAGCAAAATAGCAGAATAAAAGATTGGCTGAAACTTTAAGGAACTTCAGTGTATTTTGGTTAACATTTCATGCAAGGAATTTCTTGTTAATAAGATGTTTATTTAATTTTCAGAACACCAGTGCCCAGGCAATGGATTTGGAATCGACTCTTTTACAAAAACTAAGAACCGAGAAAAATAGTGATTGTTTGTGAGTGCTTTTATTGTAATGTGACTGTATTCATTGCATCGTTCAGTACATTATACCTTTAGAACAAACCATTTTTGTTTCACAGCTCTCCTGATAACGGTCCCTGTACTGTTTTACTATTACATCCTTAGGTCTAGTTTTAAAAATGCAATATTATTGAATATGCTTCTGGCGCACTGTATCTCATAGTTACTTAAATCATGTTTTCCTCCAAACCTGTTTGTTATATTAAAGTTTTCTTGCCTGAAAATATCAGAAGGTAATGTCTAAGACTAAAGGCTGTATTATACGGGGCAGATGAATAACACGTTGGCACACAGCTGCAGTGTTCTGCTGTAAAACTCCTTATAATGTTTGATAATGATTAAACGCATACTGTATGACTAAACCAAACAATGTTTAGAGGGTTGCTTATTAAAACGTTCAAATCAACCTCTTGAAAATAGTAAACTGGTGGAAACTTTGGTGACAAGAAGGTAATCTAAGGCTCTGGCTACTACAAGAGTATGAACACTGACCATTTTAAGTGCAAAAGCCACTCCAAAATTGCCCACAGGACTTGAGACCGTGCTTGAGCTCTGAGGTAACTAGCAATATTTAACACAATTTTATAACAGTTTTTCTTTAATGATTGTATACATTTCTCTACCATGGCCAATACAACCAATTAAACAGGCTTGTAATTTTGCAGAACAGTTCAGTTTCATTACACAATGAAGCAATGTATTCCTTTCTATTAATGCATTTATTTAAAGCAAATGGAACAAAACTATAGACAAGCTATCTATTGGTTTCATTACACATTCAGCAAAAGACACATGTTAAAAAAGTTTGTCATTAATGTTCCACAATGGAGGCTTTTTTAACTTGTGTTTTATTGACGCCAGTTTTCTCAAGCTATGGGATCCATTTGTGCCAATATGCATAAATATCTCTCCAAGTGTTACTTTGCCATAAAGATTTTGGCCTTTTTCCACACATCTTGAATAATGGAAATGGACAAAGCATAAACCATAGGAAAATCTTTGTTCAGCTTGGTCCAGCTCTTCCTCTGGAAAGTGTAATTTATCTGTAAAAATAAATAAAGAACAGGCTTGCTATATTGTATGGCCCCAAGAGAGCACAACACATGGTGATGTTGAGTTCTATTTGACCAGCGACATTAACCATGTCATGCTGGCCAATCATTTCTTTCATCTTCCTCTTTTCCTTTTTTTAGATTGAAGTCACTTCTACTTGCATTAGATTGAGTTCTCTGTCTATCCTCTCACGTAGAGACCATGATTCATAACAGGGTCAAATAAAGTATGTCACTGTCAGTTCAATATTTATTTCATTAAGCCTCTTCAGAACACTGACCACAAAACCGGAGACCACTGCCATTGAGGTCACATATCTACTTTTAGTCATCTTGCAAAAAATAGGTTTTGATTCTGCGGACATTGTTCAATAAGGGATAGTAGGGTAATAAGATAACTTGCCTTTGAAAATGAAAACAATTACAACTTAATAACTTCCCAAATCTTTTTGCTGTTCTTATAATCTTTGGCTTACAAGTATCAAACCATCAAAGTAATATTTAATGTAAAAATGTAAATATAAAGACAAACCACAAATGCACCCACGGCAACTGCGTGAGGCTCTCCCTCTCTCGAACTGCCGCATCTGGATGCCTTTATCCCTTTCCTTGGCTGATTAGCCCGATTGTGGGCCGGGCGTGCATACTTACTGCCCCGCCCACCTCTTCGTCACACTCTTCCCTCCTTTGCCTCAGACCGGGAACCCCAGAGGATGTGCAGTTGAGTCAAGCGTGTACCTCCTGAAAATGTATATATTCCAATTTTAGCCACAGAAAGTGAGGAAAAACGTTTTAGGGCGTAAAATAAAAAAACTGACTAATACTAAAAAAATACTGCACTAATGTGCAAATTTCCATGCAGCCCTAGTAAAAAGTACATTTCTCAGTTGTTTCCAAATCTGAATTATTGTTAGATATGATGCATTAATATAGACGCTGCTGGGTTTTGACTGAAAAGAAGAAATGTAATTAAACCAACTAAATAAAATAAAATAATTGAATAATTAAAGCGATGGTAGTGACAGAAGAGAACTAAGATGGAAGAGGAAGGGTGCTGGATAGTATGGGAAGGTACATCTAATAGAGTTTTAGTATGGGCGTACCTGGGGAAGATCCCAGGCCAGGCTTAGTTTTCTAATAAGATGACACGTTGACACTATGACACTCTTCCAAGCCCTGGAAATTTGTCTCTGTGGTATGGTAAAGAGGGGAGTTGTCCCCTCTGCGAGGCCCCAAGAACAAATCTGCAGCACATGTTGGCTGGGTGCAAGACCGTCTTGGCACTGGCACTCTCTTTCCAGTGTACCACCGATAGAATATCTATGGATGTTATGTTATGCATTTTGTTGTTAACATTGTAGGCTCCCTTGCTAGAAGCGCTCAGCATCAATAACTAGGAAGTGTAATCCAGCTTGAAATCATGATTGAAAAGGAGTTATATGGACATGGATTTTAGTCACTTTTAGGCTGCATTTATGTGCTTTTTGGAGCTTCAAGTTTTTGGTCACCATTCACTTGCATTGTATGGACCTAGAAAGATATTCTTCTAAAAATCTTAATTTGTGTTCTGCAGAACAAAGAAATAATGATGAGTAAATAATGAGAGGATTTTCATTTTTGGGTGAACTTCTCCTTTAAGGCGTGACCATCTTTGCTGAACACTGATTGGCTGTTTGCTACGAGGTTGCTAAGGGAGATCAAGACGCGTCGCAGTGGAACGTTCCTAAGCTTTCTACAAAGGAAAAATGAAGGCAGGTATTTTTTAAATAAAATGATTGAACGTCCAGTTTCATTTGAAAGTAATTCCGCTATTTGAAGTGCATATGTGCACTCGAGAATGAATACTATCAGCTAGTTTCAAGCATCACGCTTAGCATTAGCACGATGGCTAGTTAGCTTCATAACAATGTATTTTGGCTCTGAAAATAATTGCACACAAATAAAATTGAATGTATAAGAGCAGTATATTATACAAATTACCTAGTCGCGTTCATAAAAAATGTCTACTAAGAATCCAAATGTAAAAGTAATGGAAAGAACCGTTGCCATGCTATATTTGTTTATTTTATCCTTATATATTATGGCTGCGATTGATTTTTTGTTTTGTCTATGTTTTCAGCGTGTTTTTACGCTGTCAGAAAAGTCCTGGTTGGGATCATGTTTGCAATACAAATGGCAGAAAACAGTTGGCAACTATCTTGCAGTTGCAGGGTGAGTGAGTGACTGTTTGCTTGCTGGTTTATTAGCCATGAATTCATGGGCGTAGCATACACGGTGTATGTAGGGGGACGAGTCCCCTCAAATCCAATAAAGCCAAAGTTCATCCCCCACAATTTTTAACAGGGCAGATGTGTTTACGCTGTGTCTTTCATACAGCAAATGTCTAAATGTGTAAATGCAAAAGTTAAAATTCACTGGTCATTAGTGTAATTTACAAGTAAACTATTTAAGGGATTGAGAGCCCTAAAAATATATATCTTCTATATGTATGTTCATCTTGCGCTAATCATTCTGTCCCCCTCACTTTAGAAATTATTGCTACGCCCCCTGCATGAAATGTTCATAATCTTGTTACATAAAGTATGAGGGAAAAGTTATTTATTCCATATTTTAAACATCCAATTCACAGCCCTGACAATTTTGTAAAAATCTTTGATCGACATGGACAGAAGGTGAATGAAGTAAATCTCCCAGGGTAAGTGAGCTTACAGGCATTTGCAGCCATTTATATCAGGGTAAAGTTGTTGTTGTGAAGTCTACCTGAGACTCATTGTCATAAATACAGACAGTGAAGTTTTTTGTTAAATTTGCTTGTAATATAAATGTAATATTAATCTAAAGTATATATGCTTACAGATTACAGGAACCGATGTTCTCTTTCTATTGTAGCTCATACTGTTTTGTGTGTGTGCAGGAGTTGTGTATCTCTAGACTGGGATAAAGATGGTGATATCTTGGCTGTCATCGCTGAAAAGTCCAGTTCAGTTTACTTGTGGGATGCCAATGTCAACAAAACTTCACAGCTGGACAGTGGGATGAGGTATGTGTTAGGGACATTGCGAACACGTGTTTTATTTAATATTATTTATTTTATTTATTATTTTTTATTTTCTCCCAATTCGGAATGCCCAATACCCACTACTTAGTAGGTCCTCGTGTTGGTGCGGTTACTCACCTCAATCCAGGTGGTGGAGGACAAGTCTCAGATGCCTCCACTTCTGAGACAGTCAATCCGCACATCTTATCACGTGGCTCGCTGTGCATGACACCCCAGTGACTCCCAGGAGGCTCATGCTACTAACCGCGCCCCATTGAGAGTGAGAACCACTAATCGCAACCATGAGGAGGTTACCCCATGTGATTACCCTCCCTAGCAACCTGGCCAATTCACTCAGCGCACCCTGGATTCGAACTCCAGTGGTGATAGTCAGTGTCGATACTCTCTGAGCTACCCAGGCCCCCAAGAACACATGTTTTTGAGTATAAGCTCTTGTATACATCTTAAGTTGATGCCTCTTTTTGTTTGCTTATTTTGTGGTCACCACAGAGATCAGATGTCCTTCCTGCTCTGGTCCAAAAATGGGCCACTGTTGGCCGTTGGCACATCTAAAGGAAACCTTCTCATCTACAACCAACAAACCTCACGCAAGATTCCTGTTCTTGGTAAAGCCTTATTTCTCCTATATCGGCTTAGTGCGATGAATGCTTTGGAACAAAATAAGCGCTGTTCCACCATCGGGCCGAACTGTTCCGAGCATGGTGAGTTGTGGTTCCAGTAACATTTCCACTTGAGCATGGTTTGGCATGATACCATTTCAAACCATTCCCGGACCGCATTTATCACCACGGTTAGCAATTCTGATGCAGGACAGAGTTCTGTTGAAATGCCTACAGCGACGTGGCGACTCTCAATTAGTTACTTGCTCAGCCAGCCATTCTAATCCTGATTTTGCAGCAACACACTGGATAAAGAAATCCTATCTATACCATTAAGGCTGGATCGGTACAGAACTGCATGATTCGTCCTGATGGTGGAAAAGCAGCTTATGAATGGTTAAAAGTCCTGATTTGAATCTGTGTGAATAAGTACAACACATCTTGCATGTGAATGTGTAGGTAAGCACACAAAGAAAATCACATGTGGCTGTTGGAGTTCTCAGAACCTCCTGGCTTTGGGCAGTGAAGACCGCAGCATAACCATCAGCAACCATGAGGGAGACACTGTTCGACAGGTATGGGTGGGTGTGTCAGAAAGAGAGGGATTTAGAAGCTCCCAAAAATATCAAACACAGTTTTTAACATTATTAATCTATGTCCTTTAGACCTCTGTGAGAGCAGACCCTGCAGATGTTCAGTTCTCAGTGATGAAAACAGATGAGAGATCATCTCCAGGCGAGAGCACTGTATGTTAACATGCACTTTTAACTTTAACTAATGGTCAAACTTAAGGTAGGTCAAAAATCTTATATTAAGAGTAATTTTGCATCATGCTAACGGTATATATACAGTAACAATATACTTGTTTTTGTTAGAAATTCAACAAAAATGCATTAAATAACAATGAGGTAATGCCTATTTTGGGATGATCCAGCAAATTAAATACTGGATTAAAAGAATTGGCTAATAAAATGTATTTACTTTCTCTTTTTATATTGAACGCAAACCAGAAACTAAAATGATTAACAAACGAATAATAATTCTGGCATCAGTGCAAAAACAGAAACTAATATTATAGAACGAATAGCTCAGACCTTCAGTTCTGATTGGGTGAGTCTCGTTTGATGCCTCTATAAATGCTTCAGATGTAACAAGAATTGGAGATAAAATTAAGACAGACAGACAGCAAGAAAAGGGCACTGATACATTAGAAATTAATTCATGCATTTATTGCTTTGTTTATTCACTTGAGATCTTGATGAGAATGAGAACATGAGACAAAAATTCATTAGATGTGTCTTTATGTGAGTGCATTGTGCAACAAGCATAAGTAATCTTGCACTGATGCATCTTGGGCAATCCTACAAGAATAACCTTTTGACCAAATGCCCATTAACTTGCAGTTGAGTGTGGCTTTGGGGAAGAAGACCCTGTTCCTATTTAACCTGAATGATCCTGATAACCCTATTGAACTGGCCTTCCAGCAGCGCTACGGCAACATCATCTCCTACCGCTGGTACACACACAAATACACACAAGAGGTCGGCTGATAGTGGATTTTGCTGATAACATTAACTCATGTGGTGGAAAAGGAAGGTTACAGATGGCTAATGGTTTTAAAATTGGTTTATAGAATGTAAAAAACAATTCTTAGTATTTCCTTACTATAATGGGCACAGACATAGCCGCAAAAAGAGACTAAAATTAATAAAAACCAAATGAAGATTGTGCAACCAAAATAAAATCAGTAAAATCAGAAAAAAGATCTGGTACATAACGCAGGACTTTAAAATATAAACTAGCCCAAAATTCACAGAAAACTCATATTTTGAAATGATAGAGACTTTACATTCTACAGGTATTTATCAAATTAACCTTTTGTATAGCCTATATACTCTCCATTATGTGCATGTATGAAATGGTAACCACAAGTTTGGAATAATGTACATATTTTGCTCTTATGGAAAGAAATATTCACCAAAGTGCCATTCAGCTGATCCCAATATATAGTCAGAAAATGCGCGCGCGCGCGCACACACACACGCGCACGCACGCTTTAAATTTTTTTTTTTTTTTCCAGAATTCTTAAACTACTTCCAACTAAATCCTCCATGTAAGGAGGCCAAACAGTTGGAATGATAAAAGGAAATGACATGCTGTACAAAAAGTTGATGCATAATCCAAAAATGGTGTTTAATTGGAAGGTGCAAAAATACTTACAGTGCAGGAGGAAACAAAAATAAATAAAAACTGTACAAAAGAAAACAAAACAGCAACAATGTGCTAATTTGGCTAAACCGAATGGCCCAAGTTTGCAACACTACACAACCCCCCAATCAGAGCTGAATGCATTCAGCCAGCAAGCCTATTTATAGGCTAAAGACCCACCTACAGGGCATACCAATTTAACAGAAAAAAAACTAAAAAGTTTGCAACAATCAAAGAAAATAATTTTAATACTCAACACAACAAAACTTAAACTTCCCAAACCGGTAATACCACAATCATTAACAGAAGAAAGTTTAACAACAAAATAAATGGTCAAAACCACAGTTCCTAAATTCTCCCCTGTGACATCTCACCCAAATGGTAGCTTCCACAGGAAGTGATGTGGCTGTTGCTTTAAAAAAACAGTTTGTCGCAGATTATGGGTTTGGTTGTACAGAGTGTGAACTGGGAAATTTAACTGCTACCAGGTTTGTGGAAAATTTGTGGGAAAATTAAGGTAATTGTCACATGAATTAATGTTCTGGCAAGTAATGTTCGTTTAGAAATATAGTGACAAACTTAAGGAAACAAACTCTTACGAGTTGGAAACTAAACAGTAACAAACTTTAGACTTAACAAAAATAAAAACTCCATAACACCTCCCTGGTGTACACAGATGTTACTTTTGCTGGCAATGTACAGTACAAGTGATATGGGTGTATGTTTGAAAAGTCCAAGTTTATGTAGTCAACATGTTAACCTGTGACACTCCACATGGCATTCTAGCTGTCAGTCTGTCCAAATACTCATTTCACCCCACGCCTCCTGTAGCACTTGCCATAGATGTGACTGTCATGTCGGACACTTCTCACGCACCTTACAGTCTAGCTGATCCCACAAAAGCTCAATGGGGTTTAGATCCGTAACACTCTTTTCCAATTATCTGTTGTCCGATGTCTGTGTTTCTCTGCCCACTCTCACATTTCTTTTTGTATTTCTGTTTCAAAAGTGGCTTTTTCTTTGCAATTCTTCCCATAAGTCCTGCACCCCTGAGACTTCTCTTTACTGTTGTACATGAAACTGGTGTTGAGCGGGTAGAATTCAATGAAGCTGTCAGCGGAGGACATGTGAGGCGTCTATTTCTCAAACTAGAGACTATGATGTACTTATCCTCTTGTTTAGTTGTACATCTGGTCTTCCACATCTCTTTTTGTCCTTGTTAGAGACAGTTGTCGTTAGTCTTTGAAGAATGTAGTGTACAGCTTTGTATGAAATCTTCAGTTTATTGGCAGTTTCAAGCATTGTATAGGCTTCATTCCTCAACACAATGATTGACTGACGAGTTTCTAGAGAAAGCTGTTACTTTTTTGCCATTTTTGACCAAATATTGACCTTAAGACATGCCAGTTTATTGCATACTGTGGCAACTCAAAAACAAACACGAAGTTAAGCTTCATTTAATGAACCAATAAGCTTTCAGCTGTGTTTGATATAATGGCAAGTTATTTTCTAGTACTAAATTAGTAATTTAGCATGATTACTCAAGGATAAAATGTTGGAGTGATGCTGCTGTCTAGATTTGATCAAAAATTACTTTTTCAAATAGTGATGGTGCAGTTTTTTTTTTTTTTTTTTTTTTTTTTTACAAAATCTGTATATTATTCCAAACTTTTGGCCGCCAGTGTGTTTTTTATATATATATATATATATATATATATATATATATATATATATACTGTATACAGATGAGGTTTAATGAGGCAAAAGGTTTAATATTACTATTAGATATGAAGTTGTAGACACAATGGATGTGCTGACAGGGCACATTTCCATTTTACTTTTTTTTTCTTTGCATGCTCTCTTTTCAATATATAATACTTTATTATCTAATCAAAATAACAAAATATGCATTGAAGTGAGGATACAAATATGGATATATTTAGTCAATTATGAAAGATTTAGTTACAGCAAATCCCCACAAGATGTCAGTGATTGTTTTTATTTTACCTTTAGAAGCTGCTGTTATACTGTAGAACTAAATAGTTGCTGGAGGAGCAAAAATGTATACAGTCTATATTGACAGCTATCTGTTTTATATATTTTTGCTTATAACCAATATTTCCAAAATTTGTAAAACGGATATATCAGCCTACCTCTAACACACAAACACCACAGATGTACTTACATATTGAGTTGACATGTTAACTGTTCATAATGTGGGCTGCTACAATAAAGGTCGCTGGTTCAGTCCCAAACAGGAGTAAGCTCAAAAACTGGCCAATTGCACCAGTTGTGCATCATTGTGCTCTTGAGCAAGAGATTTAACTGCAGTGTGGAGGACTGAATATACCATAAATTTAGTGTCACTGTGATGAAAACATTGCTCTAAATAGTAAATAACTAGCTTCCTGGCAACCACATAAACATTAACTGCCATTTTAATAGATCAATTCCAGTTTGTGCTTCATGTACTGAACAGATTTGGCCCTTTCTGTCTATAGGTATGGAGATGGGTATATAATGATTGGATTTTCCCATGGTTACTTTGTGGTCATTTCCACACATATCCGTGAGATTGGACAAGAGCTATTTCAAGCCCACAATCACAAAGACAGCCTGACTAGCATCGCCATCTCACAGTCCCTAAACAAGGCTGCATCCTGCGGGGACAACTGGTAAGTGTTCGATAGTATGCACGTGCCATTGCATTAGATGTTTGCTTGAATTTCATAGTAACTAGGGATGTGTAAAACTACATATATTCTTAATCCACTAGTTGGTGCGTTGTATGAAGTCAACTAGTCATAATTTACTCGCCCTCATCAGACGGACCGCAATATTCATTACTTTCTTTTTGTGTTCTGCATAAGAAAGAAAGTCATACAGGTTTTTAATGGCATGAGTGTGATTAAAGTATGACTGAATTTTCATTTTTGGGGCAAACTTGGGTGAACCTTTAATGCAGTTATATTATGGTTATATACAGTAACTTGCATTATATCAAGCATGAAATGCTTGGAACAGTTTTATCAAGTAGTGCAGTGTCTGTACACTTACATGTGAGATAACATGATTGTACTGTATATCTCTGTCAGTATTAAGATACATGACCTGACTGATCTGAAGGAGATGTATGCTATAGTAAATCTGGATGAGGAGACTAAAGGTATTATGCCATTAATGATGTGTATTGATGCATTGTATAAATGTGAAAAATATGTATATTCGACCAACACTCAGTGTGTGTGTCCCTCTCAGGTCTTGATCAGATGTCTTGGACTGATGACGGGCAGCTGCTAGCTGTGTCCTCTCATCAGGGCACTTTGCATGTTTTTCTTACCAAGCTGCCCATATTAGGAGACAGCAGCGGAACTAGAATCGCCTATCTTACATCCCTGCTGGAGGTTACAGTCGCCAACCAGGTGGAGGGGGTGAGGAGACAACACAAAGCAATATGCACTTACAATAAGGCAGAACACTCGGGCACATACTCTTTAAAGCCTCTGGGTAGGTTGTACCTGATTAGTGGTGCTTGCTAAGTCAAGCATCATTATTACAATAGCTCATCATACTTGGGTTTTTCAAAACTCACCCCACATAGTTTGCGGTACGGTCATGCATGATACATGGTAGATGATAAAATGGGTGAAAACAATCCTTTTGACTTCAGACTGATTTATACTTCTGCATTGAACCTACATCATAGGCAACTCCTAGCTACAGCGGTAACTCAGAATGGTGCCAAAACAAAAAACATCCAGTGAGCGGCAGTTCTGCGAAGAGAAAGTTGACGCTGCAGTAGGCACAGGCTCACCAAAACTACAAGGTGTTTACCCCATGTGACACTACCCTCCCTGGCAACCGGGCCAATTTGGTTGCTTAAGAGACCTGGCTGGAGTCACACAGCAAGCCCTGGATTCAAACTCGCGAATCCAGGGGTGGTAGTCATCGTCAGTACTTGCTGAGCTACCCAGGTCTCATGAGTAATTATTTTGTTATTTTTTGTTTGTTTTTTAAGCACAGAGCATTAAAGAATGCCAGAATGTACAGTATATTTCTTTATTAATTAAACGACTCAAGAGCAAGCATGCAGAATATGACTGATTTATTTTCAATCTGCATGGCAGGCAACATGTATCGGCTAATAAATAATATGTATTAAATACAATATTATTTAATTAACTAGTTTTTAATTTTACAATAGTTTAATAAATACATTTGATTCAACGAATGACATTTCTTTCATTTGTAGATGAAATGTAGAATTATTTCACAAATGAGGATTTTTTTACTATTTGCACTTGACCGTGTACTCCCAGAACAATGCAGACACATCAACACAGAACTATAAATGCAACATGGAGTTTACGTCATAGGTTCAACGCAGAAGTGTGAATCGGCCTTTACATTGAAGGAGGGACACGAGCCATATCTAGGCTCCGGAATATCATAGAGAATAAGGGTTGGGCTCTTTAGAGATGGGCCTGTAAGGAACCACCTAGAAACTACCCATAACACCCTTGCAACCATCAGAAATGTTATAGTAACCACCCACAACACCCTTGTTAATTAGCGATGGGCACAGGCAAACACCACTTACATTTTCGTAAGAAAATTTGTTTGAAAATTTGTTCAGATTTATGTTCTTTTGTTTCTCAGGAGTCCCCCACTGCCATTGCAGTGGAGGTGGAGCCTAGTTTCATAGCTGTGGGGCCGTTTCATGTTGCAGTGGGCATGAACAACAGGGCGTGGTTTTATGCTTTAGGAGACAGTGGTGGTGAGTGAGATTGAGATAGTATGAACGATATGTTGACCTCTGCAGATAAAATGGCCTATTGCATGTTTGTGTGTGTGTTTCAGGAGTGGAGCGTGTAAAAGACACAGAGTATTTAGGGACAGTGGCCAGTATGTGTCTGAACTGTGACTATGCTGCAGCCCTGTTTGAGGGGAAAGTCCAGTTGCATGTGGTAAGAGGAAAATAATTTGTAAGAAGTATGGCTGTCCAATTTTTCTAAATGACTTTTTTCTAATTGTTGTGTACTTGAATGAAAGATTGACGGAGATGAGCAGGTTGTTCAGGAGGACAGACAGACAAAACTGTTTCCAGAACCCGATCAAAAATACCGCATCCTCTGTCACGCTCTCACCACTGAGTTTCTGTATTATGGGACTGATGTGAGTTATTCACATGCACACATCATATTTTCATTTTAACCTTAAAGGGATAGGACACCCAAAAATGAAAATTCTCTCACGCCATTATCAGCTCACCATTTCCTCATGCCATCATAGATGTATGTGACTTTCTTCACCAGAACACAAATTTAGATTTTTAGGATAATATCTCAGTTCTGTTGGTCCATACAAATCAGGTGAATGGCTGCCAAAATGTTGAAGCTCCAAAAATCAGCATAAAAGTAATCCATACAGTGGATTAAAAAGTTTCATAATAAGGATTAACAAGTGGTTAAATCCATATATTCACCAGTGATATGATAGGTGTGGTTGAGAAACAGATCAATATATAATATATCTATAAGTAGAAATTCTTCTCCCTGCCCAGTGTAATCAGAATCAGAAAGAAGGATGGATAAGAAGCTGTTTTTATGTCTGGCTGTTTTTGTTTTGATGGCTCGCCAGCGCTTCCTTGAAGGCAAGAGCTGGAACATGTGGTGAGCATGGAGTGAGGGTTCATTGATGATCATATCAGCGCTCTTTTTGCATCACGCCTTATACAGACTCTGGAGACTGGGCAGATTGCAGCCAATTCTATTTTACTGTTGAGCGAGCAATGCATTGAGACTGTGCAGATCGTGAGCCGTGGCTGACCCATACCTTACTGTTATGGATGATGTGAGGACGGGTTCAATAATGGCAGTGTAGAACTGGACCATAAGTGACCGTGGCAGGTTAAACTTCTTCAGCTGTCTCAGGAAGTAAAACCTTTTTTGTGCTTTTTTGGCTATGGAGATAGTGTTTTCCTCCCATTTAAGTTTCTGAGCGATGATGGAGCCCAGAAACTTGCAAGATTCAGCCGTGATGACATTTGTACCTTTCAGAGTGTGAGGGGCTGCAAGTTCAGAGGACCTTCTGAAGTCTATGACCATCTCAACTGTCTATAAATCATTCAGCTCCAAGTTGTCCATACTACACCAGGACACCAGGTTGTCTACCTCCCTTCTATAAGAAGAATGGTTGCTATCACTTATGAGGCCAATCAGTGTTGAGTCATCTGCACATTTTAGGAGCTTTACTTGGGTGTCAGTCGAGGTGCAATCATTTGTATAGAAAGAGTAGAGAAGTGGAGACAGCACACAGTCTTGTGGTGCTCCAGTGCTGAGAGTGAGTGCCTGTAGTGAACTTACCAAGCTGCACCTGTTGCCTCCTATTGTTGAGAAAATCTGTTATCCACCTGCAGGTGGCCTCAGGTACAGTCAGCTGAGAGAGCTTGGCTTGTAAAAGCTCTGGTAACATTGTGTTGAACGCAGAGCTAAAGTCCATAAAGAGGATCTTTACGCTTGTCCCTGGGCTGTCAAGGTGCTGGAGTATGAAGTGTAGACCCATGTTAACTGCATCATCTACAGCCCTGTTAGATCTGTATGCAAACTGTAGTGGGTCCAGTAGTGGATCGGTGATGGTTTTGAGGTGAGCCAACACAAGCTGTTCAAGCGTCTTCATGACTACTTAGGTTAAAGCAACATGACTGTAGTCATTCAGGTTTGTTATTCTTGGTATTATGGGAACTGGGATGATAGCTGAAGTTTTTAGACATGCAGGAACAGTGCAAAGGTCCAATGACTGGTTGAAAATCTCTGTAAACACAGGTGAAAGTTAGTGAGCTTCTTTTGTATTCTGTAAATTCCTGGAGGCATTTCCATGCTGAAGATGGGTTGTTGGCTGAGAGCTGTTTGTTAATCTTCTCAGAATAGTCTTAGTAGGGGGCGTATGCATGAAAAATGTAAATCACAAACACAAGAAGAATGAGAAAGTGAAAGTTAAAGTGGAGATCTGTTTTTCACCCACACCTATCAAATTGCTTCTGGAGGTATTGATTTAACCACTGGGAGTCAAATGGATTACTTTTATGGTGACTTGTGTGATTTTTGGAGCTTAAAATCTTTGGCACCCATTCACTTGCATTGTATGATCCAATAGAGCTGAGATATACTTCTAAAAAAATCTTAATTTGTGTTCTGCTTAAGAAAGAAAGTCATACGCATCTGGGATGGAGTGAGGGTGAGTAAATGATGACAGAATTTAAATATTTGGGGGAACTATTCCTTTAATCTCATTTTATAAAACTGATCGTTCTAAGCCTTAAATGGCCAATACCCAGTTCCATTTGTGTTATAGGAAGCACTATGATGCGAAACACTTGTTCACAGCTACTTTATATATCACTGCGCGGCACCCATAAATAATATGCATTGGTATTGTTACACAGTTAAAGCATTAACGTAGTTACTGTAGTTCTAAAAACTATATATTAAGCGTTAGCTATTTATGTGGATGACACCCATAGTGTCAATTTATGCAAAAGTACTGTTCTTTGCTCATCTCAATTCGCAAAAAACAGTAGATTCTATATTTCTCAAACTGCACAGAAACTGAAAATGCGTACTCTTGAGTTCAAGGCAAATTTGTTAAGCCAGATCAATAATAAATTACCTGAACAGAGGGTCTTTCTCCATCATTTACTGATAAATAGTAAGTTACAATCACCTCCAAAGGTTCAGTTTTTAAAAATCACTCGGAATAGAATAAAAATGATCAAATTGTTAAACATTTCTCTCTCACTCTTACTCTTTTTCTGTAGACTGGGTTGATTCAGTGTTTCTATTTTGAGGACTGGCAGAGTGTGAATGAGTATCGCCACACAGTTGGCATACGCAAAGTCTTTCCTGACCCCAATGGAACACGTCTCGTCTTTATTGATGAAAAGAGTGATGGGTTCCTATACTGCCCGGTATACAGAAACACACACGTTTCAACTTATTGATCAGCACAAATTATGAAATTATACTCTATTTATATATACATTGCTGATATCAGCTTGTGAAAGCATGTCTGTTTTCCTGTAGGTGAATGATTCACTGTTTGAGATCCCAGACTTTTCTCCTGCCATTAAAGGGATATTGTGGGAAAATTGGATCTCCAACAAGGGTGTTTTTGCAGCGTATGAAGAGGACAAGGTCTACACATATGCCTTCCACAAAGAAACCATACAGGGTAAACTTTTTAAGGATTTAAGGATTCTGGTTTAGATAGCGATTTGACAACGATTATGGTTTCTTTATGGTTTGGTTAAAGATTCTTTTAGTTATTTTGAGAGAGGAAAAATGGACAGTGGAAAAAACAAGCTTGTTGTCAAATCATGAGATAATTTCAACCTTAAACCCATACTTAATGATTTAGTTTTTCTGTGAGACGTGTAGCATGTCTATATAATCGCTAGAATCAATTAAATCAAACATTAAATAAAAAATGTTTTGTTGATTCCCACATTGGTAAAACGTTTAATACAACTGAACATCATTCATTTGTTTAAAGATTGAAGCAGTTTGTTATAAGAAACTGTTCTTTTGTTAAAACTTGTGTGTTAAATGCGCTGCACAGTTGTTTAAATTGTCATTTTTACAGTCGTTTTAGGGTTTGTTGACATTACATCATCATGGTAACGAATTTGTAAAGTTGGCTATAACTTTACACAGAAAAGGTTTATAAGTGATTTTACACACATTGTCTTGTGGCAATACTTATGAAACAGTGAGTATTTTAACATTCAAAATTTGGCCCCATTCACTTCCATTGTAAGTGCTTCACTGAACTCGATTTGTGCTTTTTTAAAGAAAAAGACGAACAAGTCATTTTTGTGTTATTTTTGTGATAATCAACATTATGGCACAAATGCTGTCGATTGAGCTTAACTTGTATTGAACCCGGAATATTCCTTTAATGTGATGGATGGGTTTGTTTTAGTTGGGTAATGAAAAAGACTTCACTGTTACTGAGTATTAATTTATGTGTGTGTGTGTGTGTGTGTGTGCGTGTGTCAAGGCTCTAAAGTGATTCTTGTTGGTGCCACCAAGCTGCCTTTTTCCCATAAGCCCTTGCTGCTGTACAATGGGGAGTTGACTTGTCAGACCCAGAGTGGGAAAATTAACAGTGTGGTTTTGAACACACATGCATTCCTCAACAACCCACACAGTGAAACCAGCAAAGAAAAACTCCAGCCTTTACTGCAGCAGGCCATTATGCTCAAAAGGTATGTGGGGTCCAAAAATATTTCATTTCTGATTTTTATTTACAGTTGAAGTCATAAGTTTACATACAAATACAATTAAACTCAGGTTTTCACAATTCCTGACATTTAATCGTATAAAACATTCCCTGTCTTAGTTCACTTAGGATCACGACTTTATTTAAAAAATTTGAAAAGTCAGAATATAATGATAATAACATAATGATTTATTTCAGCTTTTATTCCTTTCATCACATTCCCAGTGGGTCAGAAGTTTACATCACTTTGCTGCTATTTGGTAGCATTACCTTTAAATTGTTTAACTTGGGTCAAATATTTTAGGTAGCCTTCCACAAGCTTCTCACAATAAGTTGCTGGAATTTTGGCCCATTCCTCCAGACTGAACTGGTGTTGCACATGCTTTTTCAGGCTTCGGATTGAGGTCAGGTCTTTGTGATGACCACTCCAATACCTTGACTTTGTTGTCCTGAAGTCATTTTGCCACAATATTTGAGGTATGCTTGGGGTCATTGTCCATTTGGAAGACCCATTTGTGACCGAGCTTTAACTTCCTGGCTGATGTCTTGAGATGCTGCTGTAATATATCCACATCATTTTCCTTCCTCATGATGCCATCTATTTTGTGAAGTGCACCAGTCCCTCCTGCAGCAAAGCACCCCCACAACATGCTGCTACCACCTCCAAGCTTTACGGTTGGGATGGTGTTCTACGGCTTGCAAGCCTCACCCTTTTTCTTCCAAACATAACGTTGGACATTATTGCCAAACAGTTTAAATTTAGTTTAATCAGACCAGAGGACATTTCTCCAAAAAGTAAGATCTTTGTCCCCATGTGCACTTGCAAACTGGAGTCTGGCTTTTTATGGCAGTTTTGGAGCAGCGGCTTCTTCCTTGCTGAGCAACCTTTCAAGTTGTCGATATAGGACTTGTTTTACTGTGGATATAGATACTTATCTACCTGTTTCCTCCAGCACCTTCACAACATCCTTTGCTGTTGTTCTGGGAATGGTTTGCATTTTTCACACTAAACTACGTTTATCTCTAGGAGACAGAATGTGTCTCCTTCCTGAGCAGTATGATGGCTGCATGGTCCCATGGTGTTATTACTTGCATACTATTATTTGTATAGATTAACGTGGTAATTTCAGGCATTTAGAAATTGCTCCCAAGGATGAACAGACTTGTGGAAGTCCACAATTATTTTCTGAGGTCTTGGCTGATTTGTTTTGATTTTCCCATGATGTCTAGCAAAGAGACACTGAGTTTGAAGGTAGGCCTTAAAATACATCCACAGGGACACCACCAATTCAGTACACCTCCTATCAGAAGCTAATTGTCTAAAGGCTTGACATAATTTTCTGGAATTTTCCAAACTGCTTAAGGTCACTTTTGACTTTAGTGCATGTACATTTCTGACCCACTGGAATTGTGATATAGTCAATTAAAAGTGAAAAAATCTGTATGTAAACAATTGTTGGAAAAATTGCACAAAGTAGATGTCCTAAACGACTTGCCAAAACTATAGTTTGCTAATATTAAATCTATGGAGTGGTTAAAAAATGAGTTTTAATGACTTCAACCTAAGTGTATGTAAACTTCTGACTTCAACTGTAATCTGTTATGAAACAATGAATATATATTCTGTTATAGTTTCACAAACTCTCTCACATTGGACCCTGGCCACAGAGCATTTATTGTCTTGTTACATTTTTGTGCATTACTTACAGATACTTTCGTATTTGTTGTTGATTTTATTGGTAACAGTAGTAATACTAGTTTAGATTGAGAATTTATTAACATTTATTTATTTATTAACTTTTATCTGAATCAGTTGAAGGATTTGACATAGATGACATTATATTTGTTTTTATGTGCTTAAGAACAACAACAATTGGTAACACTTTACAATAAGGTTCCATTTGTTAACATTAGTTCATCCATTAGTTATCATGAACAATATTTTTTACTGCATTTAAACAAATTTGCACTGCTGCCATGTTAGTTAATATAAACGCAATCGTTCATTGTTAGTTCATGTTAGTTTATAGTGCATGTTAACAAATACAACATTTGACTTTAAAAATTTGTTAGTATAGACTATTTCAAGGATGTAAACAATAACAAAGGAAGTATAATGCTACTGGCCTGGGAGCATTTCTCAAATAACATCAAACATTTGCCTGAAGTAACTTATCCAGATGTGTTGTTGATACTGACTATCTACGTGAGACAGGCGATGAAATCGTACTGTTTTTTAGATGCTCACAATTATTTCCTCAGTGGAAACATCAGAAATAATGGATCGCTTCTATTATAATCAGTGAAGCCATTCATTGAATGTGTCTGCGTGACTTGTGGACAAGGTAAGGTTTTCTTTTTTTAGGTATAAAAATACTTTTCATGTCTCTTTCTTCTGCGCTAGCTTCAATACTACTTTAGCCACTCCGAGAACTTAGCAGTTCAATACTGCATATATTGTTGAGTTCTGTGTGACAAATTGCTTATGTTCCTCATTTGTGTGTCGTTTTGAATAAAAGTGTCTGCTAAATGACAACATGAAATAGTAAAAGACTTGCGCAGCTTCATTCATTATAATGGGAGTAATCTAAAGGCACTTTTAGAACTCTACCTCACAAATTTACGCCTGTTTTTACAATTAGTTGGTATAAAGGTCGTACGCTACCAGAGATTAGACGTATACTATAGTTGTTAGTATTGCCAGTCATATCGCTTCACTGCAGCGGGTTCATGCAACCATTTGTTGTTGCTTTCGACACTCTAAACACTTTATTTTCCATTATTTCCAGGTATCCAGAAAGCATCCAGCCACTGAACAACATGGTCCACATTTTAAATAAAGACATTTTATGACAATCGTGTTAACGTTAGTACCGTTAATCATGGTTAAAGTCACTATGAATGAAGTGCTGTTGTCATGAATGAGTTCAACAATTAGCAGGAAATGTTCAAGGAACGAAGATGTCACTTCCTTAAACCGACAAATAGTCCTTGAAATGGTCTATATGTTAATATTAGCATTAACCAAGATTTTATAGTTCCTGTAAAAGTATTGTTCATCATTAGTTCATGTTAACTAATGTTGTTAACTATTACTAACAAATAAAACCTTATTGTAAAGTGTTACCAAACCATTTGTCCTCATAAATTTAAAAGTTGCTTCTAAAACTCAACTAATAACAAAAACGCCAATTTCTACCCCTGATGTTTGCACAGGTTCTCTGATGCTTGGGATATATGTAAAGCTCTGAACAATGCCGAGGCATGGGGTGAGCTGGGCAGAGCATGTCTGCACCACATTGAGGTGGAGCTGGCCATCAGGGTATACCGCATGATGGGAAACGTTGGCATGGTCATGTCCCTAGAGGATATCAAGGTGAGATCACAAGTCATTGTTTGTTTTTGGAGTACTGGAGAAGTTTTGACTCTTTCACATACTAAAGGGTTTTTTTTCTCAACTGTGTCTGTAGGGAATAGAGGATCAGAATTTGTTAGCTGGACATTTGGCCATGTTCTGCAATGATTACAACCGAGCTCAGGACCTGTATCTTACGTCTTCCTATCCTATGGCAGCCCTGGAGGTGAAATGGGGACCAAAACACATTCAGAGAGTTCTTGTATGAATGATGTCCAGGTCACATTTCATCCCACAAAAAAAAAAAGAGATTTAGAGAGATTTAAAGCAGATTAAAGACAAAAACCGTGACCTGGACATGTCTTCGTGAGATTCACCTGTACAGTATGCATCCAAATCTATGAGTTATTAGACTACCCAGGTCTAAGCTGTGGCTCGTAACAGTTGTGCTGTTGTGTGTGTGTGTGTGTGTGTGTGTGTGTGTGTGTAGATGAGAAGGGACCTGCAGCATTGGGACAGTGCATTGCAGCTGGCTAAAAGACTAAACCCTGATGAGATCCCATTCATTTCTAAAGAATATGCCATACAGCTAGAGTTTGTGTGAGTCAACTGGATTTCTTTACATTAGTCAATTATATTTGAATGCTCATGCAAATTTTACTGTACTCGAAGGACTTGCTTTCTACTGTATGCTAGAGTTCTCTGGTAGGATAAGCAGGTATTATTGCTTTTTGGTGGTAATGTCTTATTTTGTTGTGTTGCCCTCTAGTGGAGATTATATGAATGCACTGGCTCACTACGAGAAAGGCTTAACAGGAAACAACAAGGTGAGTGTGTGTGTTTGTGATGATGATCAGTAATTGTGAATGAATTGTTCACCCCAAAATGAATCATCACATGATCATCACACTCATGTCAATCCAAACCAGTATAACTGTCTTTATTCTGTGGCACTCAAAAGGAGAAATGTTCATGCTGCTCTTTTCCATTCTGTGAAAGCATATAGTGGCCAGGGGCTGACAAGCACCAAAAAAGATAAAACAAAGCACCGTATAAGTACCATAAAAGTAGTCCTTATGACTTGTTAGCTATATTCAAAGCTAAATGATGCCTTACAATAGCTTTTTGCCTCTGATGTGAGCCACCATAGCACATGTTAAGCCCATAGATGATAGGTCCTGTATGTGTAGATCCAGGATCATGATGAGAACTGCCTGGCAGGAGTGGCTCGTATGTCCATTCGTATGGGTGACATCCGCAGAGGAGCCAACCAGGCCATCAAACACCCCAGCAAATCTCTGAAGAAAGATTGTGGAGCCATTCTGGAGAGCATGAAGGTATGTGCATTTATGTGTGATGAACTCATTTACCTCTGCTAGAGAGTAGTACACTGCATGTTTTCATATTTTCTTATGGGCTGAATGTTTTTATGTACAGCAATATTCAGAAGCTGCTCAGCTGTATGAGAAAGGCCAGTACTATGACAAAGCTGCCTCTGTCTACATACGCTGCAAAAACTGGTAATAAAACTTAACACCTCAGTAAACATTAAACAAGTGTATACATTTGCGCTTTGAGCCATAGAAACAAAGTAGGGCTGCACGATATATTGAATTATTTTAAATATCGCAGATGTACATATCGCAATATGAATATATAATAATGATATAAGAAAATAGATAACACTTTAAAAAGTACATTTATGGTGACACAAATTGCCGACAATAGACTTGGCACATGATTGTCACAAGGCACAAGAAATTCCCCATTAATTTTCCACATGTCCTTTTCAACAATAACGGATTGAGCGATTACATCAGGCATTTATTTAAAATAATAAACATAGGAACGGGGGAATAAAGTGTCCAAAGGGGAAAGTGTCCAAAACGAAGGTGAATCTGGCATTCTCGTGGTGAATGGGGGTTGTGTGCAGGATAGGTGGTGATGACAGGGTAAGGTCCAGTTATAATGGGCGAGGTCCATTAACTATGACGAGCTTCGGCTCCTTGGTCCGGGCCCAAGGCATGGCAGCTTTTTCCAAGCAGCTAGGCTTCTCTGGTCCGCAGAGTGTGAGGGGAATAGCAGCCCGTCATCCTGTCCTGTCAGCCACGACGCATGCTCCAGTCCTTTGCACCGGGGTGCGGGGATCTGCGCCATTCCTGGACCTGTGAGGACGCCAGCATGAAGAGAAGTCTTCCAAAACGAGGTGCGCTCCATTGATGCCTCCATTGCAGCCACTCCCATTGGACTGCTACATCCTTCACAAGGCTTTATTTGGTTGGAGTGGTCATGTCAGGGATACCTCTTCGGGCCATCTGTCCCTCTTGGCCACACTAGGGTAGGGACAGAGAAACATGGGTTGATAAGATGACAGCCTCAACCAACTGCAAGGTAAATGGCAAATGTAAATGTAACACTTACCCTTTTGGCAGTTGAGAGGCCATCCCCTTGAGCTCTTCATCCCCCTCTTGGTTCTCCAGCCGATCGGCGAGCGAGAGGGCGTGTATCCTCATCGTTGTTGCCCAACTGTGCCGTCTCTGCCCACAAAGTTAACCGCATTCTCCACAACTGTATTTGGGTGAGCAAGACAAACACAGTGGGTGTGGCCTCAGGCCTCGAGGAGGCATTTATTTAAAATAATAAACACCAAAAAGGGGTGTATAAAGTGTCCAAAGGGGAAAGTGTCCAAAACAAAGGGGTTTCTGGTGTTCTCTCGTTTAATGGGGTTTATGTGGAGGATAGGTGGTGATGACGGGAAGATCCAGGTATAATGTGCAGGGTCCGACAGCTGCAACAAGCTTCAGCTACTTGGTCTTGAGCAATTGGGATGGTGGCTCCTTCCAAATGGATCAACTTCCCTCGGCTACGGCATGTGAGGGGAAGAGAAGCCCAGCATGATGTCCTGTGGGCTGTGATGCATGGTCCTATCCCCAGCGTCACATAGAATTTACATCTGTGGTCCGAGGTGTAGGTCCTGCGATGCATCTAACTTATGCCAGACCCTCCCCGCTCTGTTCCTGGACCTTTATGGATGCCAACATGAAGAGACTGGACTCCGGAGGATAGGCCTGATCATTTTTTAAAGGCTGAGGTGATGAGGCTCATTATTGAGTTCAGGTGTGCCACCCTGTGCTGCTTACTGGGAAAAAAAGTCACTCTGCCCCTTCTCTCTCCTGTTCACTCTTGTCATGGTCTAGGAGGGGTGGCTGATCAAAAGGATGGGGCATCACTGATATCAGGGGAGGAGGGTGTCAAGTGTCAAGTCACAGCGTCACATTTGTGGATGTGCAGCTAATGGTAAAACAGTATATTATACGCAGTCTATATGCCAAACCAAAGACGTCTTTGATTGTGATCTATGGGATTTAAGTCCTATTTTTCTCCCAATAAACTTCAGTATATTTGGGTGGTGGGGGGTTCCAATATTCTGCATGCTCCGATGACGTCATCATAGGATTATCGCAATTCATATCAAATTTCGCATTATCCAACTAATTATCGCATATTGCATTTTTCCTCCATATCGTGCAACCCTAAAATAAAACTGGGATTTTTTTAACTCAACATTTACCTCTAACCTCCTAATGTCAGGGCAAAGGTGGGCGAGCTCCTGCCCCATGTGACCTCCCCGAAGATTCACTTACAGTATGCTAAGGCAAAGGAGGCTGATGGCAAGTATGTATCAAAACAATACAAATACAAATGCTTCCATCTTATTGAAAACACCCAATTTATATTATGGATTGACAGAACGAACACCACATTAAAACCACCATTAAGACTCCATCAAGACTAGTTTTTACTAAAAGCAGCTTGGATATATCTATGACAGGTCATCCGCTGTCTATCATGCCCTGAATTGCCATCCACATTCCAAACTGTGTGTGTGCGTGTGCGCGTGCGTGTGTGTGTAGATATAAAGAAGCAGCAATGGCCTATGAAAGTGCACGAGACTGGGATAATGTAATTCGTATTCTACTGGAGCATCTTAATAACCCTGAGGAGGCTGTCCATATCGTACGAGAAACTCAGTCCATCGAAGGAGCCAAGATGGTGGCCAGGTCAGTAAAGGGTGACTGCACTTTTTTAAATAAATGTCAGCCAGTGGGATGTAAGGGACTTCTGAAATGTGGAGGCAAAGTCTTTCTTTCTGTTTTTTTATTTATTTTTTTTATTCCTATATATGTTCATGTTCCAGGAAACTTGATGTTTACACAGTTTCTCGGGTGATATGGAATATTATTTTACCTTACACCTACTATTAATGCTTAAATACTACTGGTATATACTATTATTTCTATATATATATATATATATATATATATATATAAAATACTTGTTACTTTATTAAAATCAAGTCATATCTATGCCCCATGGCGCTGTCAAGTTTATACCTTTAAAAAAGGTCATTACTGCAATAAAATTCAGATATCACATATTTGTTACTACTGCCTGTTGATTGCCAGTTATTTATGGTCACCTTCTTTTCAGATCCTTAGTTAACAGTAAACACCGTAGGTTTCTTGAAGGGCACAGAGTTGCACCTTTTATGTAACTGAGATGTTTGCTCGCTAAAAACAGGCTTACTCACAGATTATCAATTCATTTGTGACCTGTTCTCATTTTGATGTGACTGAACGTAGTGATATCAAAGGGGGAGCACTTTACTTTATAATTAGCCTGTCCATTTCAACCAGATTGACCAGTTCATGCAGATTTGCCAACTGGTTCAAAAATAGTACTGTTTTCGGGCATTAACCCATTTACAGTGTGCCATTACCCCTCTCACATTCCTCATGCCATGCTTGAGGACCTCAATGAGAAGCTTGAGCCTATCATGTGATCTTAAGTTTATATTTTATTGGTCAGTGCATTTCATCAACACTCGCTGTAAAAAAAAGACGGGCGAATGTTAGAAATCCATTCAATTCAAAATGTTAACCATGGTTAGAAATTTGGTGTGCTAAGGCCTTTAGGGAGGTAAAAGAGATGCTTTATCCACTGATGTTGCTGTTGGACAGTGTTACTTTTTTTACACAATATTTGATCTCATATTTCATGATATTTGTTGTATTTCTGTTCTGTCAAATTTTTACTGTCTTATGTGACTGAAGGTTTTTCCTGCGTTTGAGCGATTATGGCTCAGCGATTCAGTTCCTGGTTTTGTCGCACTGCAGTGACGAAGCTTTTCAGCTCGCCCAGCAGCATGGGCAAATGGAGATCTATGCTGACATCATTGGTGAGATCATCACATTTAAAAAAAAAATAAAAAATCTGAACAATATATCTGTCCGGACAACTTACAAATAAATCACAATGCTTATTTATTCTATACATGAAATGAATATGTTGATCTTCGATTGTCTAGAAGTTTTCTGCACCATGTTCATGATATTTTCATACAGTTGTGTATCTTTGTTCATGTGTCCAGGTTCAGAGGCAACAATCGAAGATTACCAGAGTATAGCACTGTATTTTGAGGGAGAGAAGAATCATCTTCATGCTGGGAAGTTCTTTCAGAAGTGTGGCCAGTACAGCAGGGTACGAGGCCTCTGTGTGTGCCATTTGTTTACAAAATACATGATGCGTCAACTGTTGGCAGGAAGCATTTTTTTAAATACACGCGTTTCTCTTTCCCTCTCATGCCTGAGTGCACTCTCTCTGTCTTTCAATTTTGTCACACTTGGTTGCCCCTCTCTCTTTGCTCATTATCTCTTGAGGGGATTCTTTACCCAACTGACTGTGCTAATTATTTCTGTCATTAAATGCTTATTAATAGATTTTTTGTTTCTCTCTCGCTCTCTCGCTCTGTCTGTCCACACACAGGCGCTGAAGCACTTTTTGAAATGCCCTAGCTCGGATGACAGTTTGGCCATAGAGATGGCCATTGAGACAGTGAGTACAGCCACAGAGCAATTGATTCACTCTTAATTACACTTTTATACTCCTTATTGTCATTATTAGACCTCATTTATTAAAAAGAGGGATGTACAATATTGGTGACTGTAATCAATAAGTAATAGTGATTTTAAAGGGATAGTTCACCCAAAATGAAAATTCTCTCATCATTTACTCCCCCTCATGCCACCCCAGATGTGTATAACTTTCTCTCTTCTGTAGAACACAAATAAAGATTTTTAGAAGATTTTTATTTCACCCCTGTTGATTCTCACAATGCAAGTGAATGGTGACCAAAACTTGCATACATTTCCAAAAAACATAAAGGCAACATAAAATTAATTTATGGGTAATAAATCAGTGGTTAAATCCATGTCTTCAGAAGTGATATGATAGGTGTGTGTGATTTAACAGATCAATATTTAAGACCTTTTTTACTATAAATGATCCTCCCTGCCTGTAGGTAATGTTATGCATAAAGAATATGAAACACCAAAAACAAAAGAAGAAAGAATGTGGAAGTGACAGTGGAAATTTATAGTGAAAAAGGACTTGATCTGTTTCTCACCCACACCGATCTCACTTCAGAAGACATGGATTTAACCACTGGAGTCTTGTGGATTACTTTTATGATGACTTTGTGCTTTTTGGAGCTTCAAATTTTTATTGACCAATCACTTGAATTGTATGGACCTACAGTGCTGAAATATTCTTCTAAAAATCTTAATTTGCGTTCAGCAGAAGAAAGAACGTCATAAACAAATGAGACGGCATGAGGATGAGTAAACAATGAGAGAATTTTCCTTTTTGGGTGAACATATTTCATTAATTGTAATTGTCACCATTGGTTGATATTGGAACATGATAACATGAGACATTATTTTTTCTAATTCAGACAGTATGCTCCTTTTCTGGGCCAGGTTTTAAAAGAAATAAGACCAGAAAAAAATGTTGATGCCAGAATTCACTTTAAAGCATAGTTTTGTATATTGATTGTAATAGATAACTTGTTCATAACATGAAAATAATAATTTTATAATTATTTCTAATGTAGCAATAATTGTTGAAAAGAATTATTTCAATGATGATGATGGATGATGATGATGATTATATAGATATGGCGATGAATTGTTTTTAACGACTGTCTACTAAACAGGTTGGGGAGGCAAAGGATGAAGCTCTAACCAATCAGCTTATTGATTACTTGATGGGAGAAAGTGATGGAATGCCAAAGGTAATGAAAATATAACCCAAATCTTACTAGCAGAAAGCTGTAGATGCGAAACATTAGGTGGAAAGATCAATGAAAATGTGATTCTTGGGTCAATGTGAAAGAATCCAATTTTCCTTGATCATTTGTAATTGAAGAGTTGAATCTACCATGTTGAGCACACATCATATTTCAATTCTACAATAACTTTAACTTCTCTCCCTTGGCCAAAGAAAACACTTTACTGAAACTAAAGCACAAAATTGTCTTCTTCAATAAATCTTCATGTTTCTGAAGTCACTAACCCCTGTTAATGTATTTACAATATTTCACATCTATGACAACTAGTCGATACCTAAGTCTGCCTATTAAGAATGTCTAAAAGGAGGCAATATGTTTATATATATATATATATATATAATTATTTTTTTTTTTTTATCATTAAAAAACATTTATGATTTGACCAGTGTGAAATGTGTTACCGGGCAACTCACCACCACTGTATGGTAACACTATGTGAAAGCAATAAGCCGCTCATTACTTCATAATTGTCCAATTAAGTACTGAACATGACCCTTTATAGATTGCTATAATTATTATTAAATCAGTAGCTATGTGTGGATTATCTCTAGGCTCTAGCCAGCTCAAATATCACCTATTAGTTTATCAGTTGCACGTTTCCATCCACTACGTAATGCGCATTATCATGAGAGAGCCGCCTCGTCATGATGGAGCAGCTGAATGACCTCTTCCCTCATTGGGGACTGTTTTATTTGCAAGATTGGAGCAAGTATCTTATTTGGTTTAATGAATCCACGAGATACCGCAGAATAAGTGTAATATCTGATATAATGTGGGCTGAAATAGCTGCGATGCCCACAGTCCGCCAGTCTCCACAAAATGTCAAAATTGGACCTATTTAGTCCAAGTGTTTAAGACATGGTGAAATATATCTGTTGAGTACTTGGAATCTGTACTTTAATTTTTTTGTTGCTCCCATTCTCTGGTTGGTTCCTTGTATCATCTCTTTCTCATCCTCTTTTCATCCCTCTCTCTTGCGTGTCACTGCGTGTATGTAGACTCTTGCCGTGAGTAGCTCATTGAATCTGTTCATACTTCTTGTGATGACCCTACAGAAGCAACCTGCACTCTGTGTGTGTGTGTGTGTCTGTGTGTATGTTTTCAGTAGAGTTCATCCGCTTTATTGCTTCATGTGATGAAACTTAACAAGAGCTTCAGCATTTTCTGACTGTGTGTTTGTGTTTTTGTTATTGCTGGAAATGGTTTGATTCAGAGCAAATCATTTGCCTAGCTGTTGGGTGGTCTATATCACTGTCTCAGTATTTGATGACACCGGTATATACTGTAGTAACAGCATTGTGTTAATAGAGAAAATAGCATTAAGTAGATCAATGTTCTCAACTGGTTTTGCTTCAGATCCCCAATTCTACATTGGACATGACATTGAGTGAAGACCCAACACAGTACTAACATTATTTATTGTACAGAAGTAAACAATAATGTCCCTAAAGTCAGCCATTGCACTGCATATGCCCAACAATATACAAATATAGGCAAATCATGAATTTCAATTGTATCATGCTCTCATCTTCTTCTTTTTTTATATACCTTGCATAGTATTGTTCATGAATTTAAAGAATGAGAGCATGTTATGCAACATGTCTGAATTGGCATTTGCATTTAGCTTTGTTTTTGCCTTGCTACTTTTGACCAGAACAGACCAGTACAAGTTGAGAACCACGGCACTAGATAATATTTGTTGGTTCTGCTCTCTTCTAGGATGCAAAATACCTGTTCCGTTTGTACATGGCTCTGAAACAGTACAGAGAGGCAGCGAGAACTGCTATCATAATCGCCAGAGAGGAGCAGTCTGCTGGTCTGATTTGAGCTTTTCAGTCCTGTTTGTTTAGTTAGCCATATAATTGATGTTTGTGTATACGTGTAGTACATGGACTTATATGTATTTGTGGATTTTGTTTTGTAGGAAACTACAGAAATGCCCATGATGTTTTGTTCAGCATGTACTCTGAGCTTCAAACACAGCAGATTAAGATCCCTGCAGAGATGGCCACGAACCTGATGATCCTTCACAGCTACATACTGGTGAAGGTAGGAAGCAATTTTACACATATAGGAAAGCAGTATGAGGTGATATACACTTGACCGTATTTCGTTTTTCCAAAATATTCCAAATTTTATTTTAATATTTTTATTATGATTTATTTATACAACATGCATTTTTATTTCGTATATATATATATATATTTATTTATTTATTTATTTATATATATATATATATATATATATATATATATATATATATATATATATATATATATATATATATATATATATATTTATTTATTTATTTATTTACGGTGGCCTTCACAATTACGTCTAAGATACATTTAAAAATATATAAATCTCATGGGATTACATATAAAAATAATCAAAAAATTGTCAAATCGAAAGTGGCATTTATCCTAAAAACGTTAGCACAAATTAATTTTTCAAGCTAATCATTTCTCAGAAAGACGATTAAATCTAATCTAATGAGTAAAATGTATTTCAACATTTCTGGTTGTCAAACTTAGTGGAACATGTCCAAAGATAATGTGATGAACAAAACCGGTGTTTACTCTGCTTGGACACTTGTGTGACTTTCTTTCTTCTGCAGAACACAAATGAAGATGTTTAGAAGAATATCTCAGCTCTGTTGGTCCATACAATGCAATGCAAAGTAATCCATATGACTCTTGTGGTTAAATCCATGTCTTCTGAAGAGATATGATAGGTGTGGGTGAGAAACAGATCAATATTTAAGTCCTTTTTTTTCCTACAAATCTCCACCTTTGACCGGCCCTGGTCAATAGATGGCTGAATGTGAAAATGTAGATTTACAGTTAAAAAAGGACTTAAATATTGATCTGTTTCTCATCCATGCATATAATATTGCTTCAGAAGACATGGATTAAACCACTTTTGGGCCTTCAAAGTTGTGGTCGCCATTCACTTGCATTGTGAGAACCAACAGGGCTGAAATATTCTTTAAAATATATCTGTTTGTGTTCTGCAGAAGAGAGAAAGTCATACACATCTGGAATGGCATGAGGGTGTGTAAATGATGAAAGAATTTTCATTTTTGGGTGAATTATCCCTTTAAATGTTTGTATCCCCATTATACAGTGTCTGTGTACTTATTTCAGGCTGTTGTAAATTTATGCACATTTTGTAATGAGGAAAACTGGGTAACCAAACATGCAAGGGACAGAGAATGCATCTGTGAATGTCAGATATTTTTATCGCTGGAAATTTCTTTCAGTGCAGATTGTGTTTGTTTTAGTTTTTTCATGTATTTTTCAGGTCCATGTTAAGAGAGGAGATCATTTAAAGGGAGCACGAATGCTTATCCGCGTGTCCAACAACATCAGCAAATTTCCGTCCCGTGAGCCTCTCTTAAACACACACACAAACACACCTACCCACACTCCTATACTCAGAGCCATTATAGCTGCCAGATCCTCCTATAAATTAGAATTAATCAATCTCTCTTGCTCCGTGTGTGTGTGTGTGTGTCCGTGTGTGTGTGTGTGTGTGTGTCCGTCCGTGTGTGTGTGTCCGGCCTACAGACATTGTTCCCATCCTCACGTCAGCAGTTATTGAATGTCATCGTGCTGGTTTGAGGAATTCTGCCTTCGGTTTTGCCTCTATGCTGATGAGACCAGAATATCGTAACAAGATAGATGTCAAATATAAGAAGAAGATTGAGGCCATGGTTCGGTAAGACACTCAGTCTCTCTTCCCCCTACCGCATTCTTCCTGTCCATTTTTCCAATAATAATATCCTAAAATAACACGTACAAAAATCAGACCTGTCCATTACTTTATCATTCTAACCAATTATAAACAGGTTAATCAGTGCCTTGTATTAAATGTAACATTATGTAAACTTTGTTTATATATCAACTTGCTTTGATATTTTTTTTTTTTTTTATGTGAGGTGTATTTTATTAGGGCTGTCAAAATGTATGTTACATTATATGCAATAAATGTAATTACAGTATATGCAATAAACTTTATTTAAACACGTTATTTAAGTAGACACACTAATGGCATGATTCAAAAAGTCATTGTTCAATATACACTGACACATGCACTTAACGCACACACACACTCACACAAACAGTCCTACAGCACCTGTTTATTAGTAAATGATGGAGAAAACCCTCTTAACGGAAATATTATTTAGAAATTAATCCCAAATGGTACATTTAACAAAGTCCAAAAAGTGTGGGGAAAGTTATCCACCTGTGCAGTGTCTAGTTTATACAGTACATAAACAGTGTTACTACTGAAACCAAAGTTTGCGCACATATTTTTTTTTCTCACCTTTAAAAGGATAAGAATGCGTCAACAGCAAAAAATACATATTAGATTAATCGCTATGAAATATTTTTATATAACAGTATTATGCTACAGTGTTATGCAAAATTATTTTGATCTAAAAACTGCTTTGAGGGAAATGTATAAAATGCCTTTACTACCACCACCGTTTTTTCCAGACTGAACCAATCAGTTACCCCAAAGCTCTGTTTTTCAGTCGGCCAGATACCTCTGAGGTCGAGGAGGAAAGTTCACCCTGTCCCTACTGCGGCTTCAGCCTTCCTGACTGTGAGCTGCTCTGTCCCGGCTGCAAAAACAATCTTCCCTACTGTATCGCAACAGTGAGTACTGAAACAACTTAATAAAACATCGCATCACTGCACCGAGTGAACACAAGCAGTTCTTGCTCAGTGGAAACAGCCTGCAGCTTCAGTTCCACAGAGCGCCTCTTCCTCTGCCTGATTTGCCTTTGCCCTGTTAAATCTACATCTCTAGGTGCTATATTTCATTCTCGGCTCACTTTTGACTCTAATGAGAGTAATGACAATAATCTTGACTTGACCTCTTAGTGTGTACACACAGACATGTACAGTTTTCTCAGTCTGTTTGACTGATGTGTGTGTCATCCTTCGCAGGGTCGTCACTTAGTCAAGGAGGACTGGTGTGTCTGCCCACACTGTGATTTCCCTGCTCTCTGCTCGGAGTTCACACAGTGAGTGCCATTCATCATCTGCATATCCATGCATTCAGCTGCCCACCAGGGTCAGAAATGAATCAGCCACTTTAAAATTTAATGTAAAATATTTTAAATATAGAGGAAAAAATGCATTACGAGAGTATTAAGCATTCACATTTTACTCTTTTATTTAAACAACATTTATGTTATTGAAAATTAATATATTGTATATACAGTATGACTGTACTGCAATATGTAGCAAAATATCAAACTATGTGGCATTTATTTTGAAGAAAGACAGCACAAGGACTCTTCAAGTTGTATATATTTTGAAAATAGTTTTGTTAGTCATTTTAAATAAATTAATAATAAAATGTTTTGTGCATTATTTACATCTACTTTTGTAGTTGATATTGGTTTGATTTTATAATCAAATAAATAGCTATAATTGTTAAGATTGAAAATTGTTCGAATTGAAAATATTTAATTAATTGATTCTATTTAATATTCAACATAAATGGACACACTGTTATGTGGCTGAAATAAATGCCCTCATATATTGCTTCTTAAAGGGATAGTTCACCCAAAAATGAAAATTCTCTCATCATTTACTCACCCTCATGCCATCCCAGATGTGTATGACTTCTCTGTTCCGCAGAACACAAATGAAGATTTTTAAAAGGAAATCTCAGCTGTGTAGGTCCATACAATCCAAGTGAATGGTGACCAGAACTTTGAATTTCCCAAAACCACATAAAGGCAGCAGAAAAGTAATCCATAAGACTCCAGTGGTTAAATGCATATCTTCAGAAGCGATAAATTAGGTATGGGTGGGAAACAGATCAATATTTAAGTCTTTTTTACTATAAATCTCCACTTTCACTTTTACATTCTGAAAGTGAAAGACCCACACCTCTCATATCGCTTCTGAAGATATTGATTCAACCACTGGAGTTGTATGGATTATTTTATGATCTAAAGACATGTCTTTATGTGCAATTTGAAGCTTCAAAGTTTTAGTCACCATTCACTTTGCATAGTAAGGACCTACACACAGAGCTGAAATATTCTTCTAAAATCTTAATTTGTGTTCAGTAGTTGAACTTAAGTCATACACATCTGGTATGGCATGAGGGTGAGTAAATGATCATTTTTAGGAGAACTATCCCCTATTTACATTTTTGACACTGATATCCGTACATCCATCTCTCCATCCATCCTTTGATTTTCTATATTTGTATGTTTGTTTATTTCAGGCTGTTAGAGGCCGATTCAGTGTGCCCCATGTGCTCTGAGAGTTTAAGCGTCAGCGAGGTTAAGAAGGTGTCCGACTGCTCCAGATATCTGCAACAGGACCAACTTGAGCGCTGAGACGGAGAGCAAGAATGGACAAATGAAAGGGTAATGAAACATCTGTTCTTTTTCACATATACCTGCACAGAGTCAAATTAATTTTAAAAATGTTAGTTCTGATCCTGGATGCTGGTTGGTGTATACAGCGTTCCAGCTGTGCTTAAGTATATGATATAGTAACAGCTATGATGCAAAACACCTGTTCATCTGTGTAAATCAATGCACAGCACACACATAGTAAGAACACTTTCTGTTTTTGTTTACATGTCAGTGGAAGCACCATAGCGCATAGCCAATATGTATATACTTCACAGTCCATAATATAAAATTGCCTCTTGTATTTTATTGCTTCGATATAGAATGTTCCCAAATGAATGTCTTTATATATCATTCCAATGTCTTTTATGTCTCTTGTTTTCAGATACACAGAGATTTGATGCTCTCGAATTGGATGAAATCTGATGGTGTGTGATAGTGATTCATTACAGACGTTTGAGAAGGGGGATCAAAACTGGAACATTTCAAGTCAGGCCTGACATTCCTTTAATGAAAATATAAGTCAATTTTTGTATGCACCAATACCGCAGTAATCTGCTATGCATTTGTATGAATCTATGATATATTGATCCTAAAACGTATCCTTTTTTACATTGTAAAAATATCTTTATGTACAATACTGTCTACCTGTAGAGTTGCTCTGAACATTTTCTTTAAAGAGTTGTTTTGAAGCTGAAGTGTGTAATCTAGTTTGTTCAACCAATGGTGTGAGTTTGGGGTGGTACTACCTGTTTGTCCAAACATCGACACGAGTGGATTTTTTCAGAAATGACACAAAGCGTCTTTAATGCAATTATTTGAATGGTTTGTACTGCTGTTCTGTAGCTTTTTCACAAGAGTTCAACGCTGCAGTGTAAGATAATGATAGGAGAAAGACAGTTAATCTAACCACCCAAGTGCTGACATTAATGTTGAGCTGGACTCTCTGTTCCAGATGCATGTCGGCCGTTAAAGGGATAGTTCACACAAGAATGAAAATTCTCTCATCATTTACTCACCCTCATGCCATCCCAGATGTGTATGACTTTCTATCTTTAGCAGAACACAAATTGAGAATTTTAAAAGAATATCTCAGCTCTGTATGTCTCTACAATGCAAGTAAATGGTGATCAGACATTTGTAGCTCTGAAAATCACATAAAGGCAGCATAAAAGTAAACCATATGTCTCCAGTGTATAAATCCATATCTTTGGAAGTTATATGATAGGTGTGGGTGAGAAACAGAACAATATTGAAGTCCTTTTTTTAGCCTAAATCTCCACTTGCTTCATGCAAAAGTGAAACTAAACAAGGGGGTACATGTGACTTTCAGATGTGAAAGTGAAAGTGGAGATTTAGAGTAACAAAATTGTATTGACTTAAATTTGTATCTGTTTCTCACCCACACCTATTATATCTCTTCTGAAGATATGGGTTTAACAACTGGAGTCATATGGCTTACTTTTATGCTGCATTTATTTGATTTTCGGAGCTACAAATGTTGCATTGTATGGACCAACAGAGCTGAGATATTCTTCTAAAAATCTTCATTTGTATTCAGCAGAAGACAGAAAATCATAAACCTCTGGGATGGCATGAGGGTGAGTAAATGATGAGAGAATTTTCATATTTAGGTGAACTATCCCTTTAAATTTAGTTACAAACAGAACTAAAATTCAGAGTTTGGGGCTGCATCTGTTAAAGTGTAACGTCACTGCTTTTGAAATTAAGTGCAAATAAGTTTGTTTAAAGTTTTCATGTATTAAAATGATCTGGATTTAAAATTGTTATTACTGGGTAATATGTGGCCTGATTTGTTTGCTTTTTGTCATATGTTCCCAAACCAAGGAACACATCTGAAACTGTTTTGTGTTTTCACTGGGATGTATGTACTTTTTGTTCGGAATGAAATATGAGTTAACATGCGTTACTAATTAATTGGTCCATAATTGTGTAGCTAAGGTGTTCTTATGTCCTTGGTGTGGCAGCGTTTTCTATATTATTTTTTAGAAATGGTAGAGATTTCGGAAGATGTTCAAGTGAAAACAAGAAGTTCAAGCCGCTCTCGGGATAACATTTTATAATATTGATTAAATATTACAATGTGAATTAACAATATGTGCCCTTGATTTGTCTTCGGACATGGCGTCTGATCATTGAGCTGCATTCTTCATTTATAGTGGTCAAATTTGACTAAGCGTGTTTAGAGGACCAGCGGTGCATGACGGGTTGCAGCAATTGTTTCTGATATGCTGAGGAATGTTTGTGGTTCATAAAAAACATTGTGTGTGTCTGTCTCCGTCTCCTCTGTAGCTTGCTGCCGTAATGCCACACTGTGAACTGAATGGCTTCACAAAATTCTGAAGCACGCTTGTTTTATTTCCCAGTGGCCCTGTGTCTCTTTATCTGGCTCTTACATCACATGTTTCACATGCAATGACTGCTTCATGAATAAAATGACATACTGAGTGGACATGATTCATACTATTCTCTGGACCCTTTTCATTAGGTGCATGTGAAACTTTCTCATTCTCCCTCCCATTCTCACATGGGATCATTTATCTTTTCTGCCACTTCCTATATATATACACACACACACACACACATATAGCCCATCCCATGCCCTCATTTAGTTCTGTGGGCTCAGTGTAAATCTGTTAAGAGAGATGAGCTGTAATTTAGTGTGACACAGAGGACAAATCGAGATGAGGCAGAGCTGACCACTCCAAACCATCTCTTCAATTCTTCAGTCTTTCTTTGCTGTTCTCACTTCAGATGCTTTCACTATGTTTCCATTGTATGTTTAACAGCTTAAAAATGTACTCTACATTTTACAGGACATGCGCCACTTATCAATTCAAACCCAACCATATTGTACCTCCGTATATTAATTGCGTTCGTAACTTAAATCCAGTTGGAACAAGTGACGTCGGCGCGGGACAGCGCTTCAGCACGCGAGTGCACAGCAGCCTCACTGCAGCGGGACAGGTGCATCCATGCAGAACCATCACTCACATACACTGAAACTGAACCAGGAGTGGATATGCATACAATGATAGACACATGTATAAGCGGAGAACACTGAAATCATCTGTGTACTTTCTTCATGAGGTAAGGCAGCGTATATTTATAGTCTCATGTATTCCAGTTCTCTCATTCGCGAGCGTGATCCTGCATGAGTGCAAGTTCTCAAAGTGACTTATTGGTGGCTTTATTCACCTTGTTTTATAAGTGTGCATTAGGGAGTCTGTAACCATGTTTAACGGTGGGATGAGTGTTCTCTCGGGGCTGCCACTGCTGATCCCGAGTGCTGGATCCAGTCCCGGGTGTTTTTTACTCACTGTGCCGCTGGAGCGAGAGATGCTATTACCGGTAATTAATCGGCATGTTATTCTAAAGGTCTGATCAAGGTGTGAGGCTCAGTCGTACTCCTGGGATTTGGTTGGAGATTGGGGTCATTTGTAGCAGTTTAAGCAATGGCTCCCACAGAGAGAGAATACTAAGATCTTTTCTACTTTGATTTTGATTTTACCTGTCATTTATTTTAAACATCAGAATTATAGCCTAAACTCTGTCACACAGGGGTCAGACTCAGACTTTGATCTATGTTTTATGATCAGTGGCGTGCCAAGGATGGGCCGGGGTGGGCCTGGACCCACCCAAATTAGACCCAGGCCCTTCAAGTTCAAATGTTACTTAAAAATAATTACGTATTTCTCTAAAGATTACTTTAATAATTACTTAATTGAAAAGTAATCACATTACTAATTACTTTACGTTGAAGTTACCTTCTAAAACACTTTTTTTGCTCAAACTCAAAATAATGTCTATATTTTATTTATTTTTTTGTTCATTGTTACACACAAGTCATAATATCAGCACCTCACATTTCTCCTTCATAATAACTCATTATGTGGTCATAATTCATGTATTCCACATAATGTATTAGAAATAATCATAACCTTATGATGTACTAAAAAGTAATTAAGTAATTAAAAGTCGGCAACTGTAAACTGGGTATGACGATTTTTAATGTAATGCATTACACAACATTTTTTATTAAAGTATTTAGACTACAGTAACTAATTACTTTGTAATTTGATTACACCCAACACTGTTATATTTATACTATCAGTATAAAACAATAAAAGCTCTTAAATGGTAATATTAGAACATTTAATAATACCCATATAATTAAATACAACAACATAATATAAAAACAGAAAATATCAGATACTATTAACAAAATATTTATATACAACAGTACTACACTTTACACTTTTCAGTCCTCCTGCTGAGTCCAGGTGTAGCCAAGTCAAGATCAAACTCACCTTGGGCTGACGTTTCGTTCTTTTCACATTTTATTTAATATGGATAATAGGTGAAGAGACCTCTTCCCTCACTTGAAGTTCTTCATTGTATTTTCTGACTTTTTTGCCATTGAATCGCAAGTGCCAGCTTTACAGGTAACGCACAGAGGTTGCGCTACAAATATGTGACAGACTGAGTTGTACAATTTTCATCATGGTCTGTTTCATCCGTCATATTAGTGTAAATATCCCTGATATGTAGCATATTTGATTTTGTCTCGATATAGTCAACATTTTCAGTTAGAATTTACTTTGCATAGTAAGCATGAGTCTGATAAAACATTTGTTCTATTTAATAATTTGCAGAGTTGGGGAACATACTTTTTAAAGTGTACTTACATTATTGATTTTCTGGATGAGAGTGGCAGAGCATGTGTGGCGAATGACAAAATCTTTCCTGCGCACACATACAACACAGGCGAGAGGGAGAATTAAAGTACTTTGAAAGAGTGCGTGCTGCTGCTCTCAGCCAGGATAATCCCACATAAGAACATATATGCATGAAAACTGATGTGCAGTATCAAATACACAGAATGTATGATAGTACTAACTGTAGAGATCACATCAATATGAAGCAATTTTGAAATCCCGGCCAGATGCTTTTTTTCAGGTCTGAAAAAGAAGACATGTCTGGGGAAAAGAGAACGAATGGTCACCATAATTTACTTTATTTTTGTTTGTTTGTTTGTTTGTTTTTCATTGCAGCACAAATGCCATGGACTCGGCCAGACTCCCAAGTCCAAAAGGCTTGAGTCCGAGACAAGTCAGAGTAAAAATGCATCAGTCCGAAACAAGTCAGAGTAAAAATAAAATTGAGTTTGAGTAAAAATGCATCCAAGTCCGAGACAAGACTGAGTAAAAATACATCCAAGTCTGAGGAAAAAATGCATTCAAGTACGAGTCAAGTCCGATTAAAAATGCATCCGAGTCCGATTAAAAATGCATCCGAGTCCGAGACAAGACTGAGTAAAAATGCATCTGAGTCAAGTCCAATTAAAAATGCATTTGAGAAAAAGTCTTATTGGTATTGGGTGAGAACAGATAAAAATATAACTACTTCTTCACTATAAATCTTGACAGCATTCTCCTGATCATGATTTCAAGCTTGATTACACTTCCACTAGGAAGTGTAACTGAGCATGAAATACCGATCGCCCAAGAGACTGTGGTCAAGATTTATTGTTGAATTGGGGCATTTTATTGATTTTTTTCTTTTAGCAATATATTTATGAACGAGTGTACTTATTAAGCATTTATAACATGCAAGTTCAAATGCTCACTATTAAGGAGATATTGCATAATAGTTGTCCTTGTTATTCATGTTGATATAACTGCATATCAATGATTTATAATGCATTTGTAAATTAATTATTACTCTAACACATTTATAAACATTTAGTAAAGTGTCACTGACATTTTTACACAAAATGTTATTAAATTACACACAGCACTTGCTAAAATATTAGCATGTAATGTGGTGACATCATCTGACAACAAATGCTGTTAACCATTGCTTAAAATGTTTACCGTTGCATATTGCATACTATTTCACATACAGTATTTCTAAACATGGTAGCCAGTATATACTGTTCAGCATAAACAAGCAGTGCACATCACTATTCCATTACAAACATAGCTGCTTTCTTGGTTTATTCACAAATCTGACAAATAGCCATCTATGATTCTGCTGCACTCTTAAGCCCAAGGCAAGGTGGCAGAGATATTAATGATAATGCTAATGTTGCTATAGATTGTGCACAGCATGTTTGCTTCAGTATGAGGTGTGTGTGTGTGTGTGTGTGTGTGTGTGTGTGTGTGTGTGTGTGTGTTTAGTAGAGTCTGGTTTAAACAGTACTTGCTTTGGACTTTATCCATGCTGGTGAAGTGCTGATAAACACTACCATTAATCTTCCATGCATAAGACAGAAATGGAAAAAACAGGAAGTGTCAGCAGAAGGATCCTGTACCTGCTGTGTCTTTGTGTCCCGTATGTGTGTGTGTGATGGAGAGCCTGTGAATCGCTCTCCATCGTGGCATTTTACTGTTCCATGGACTGATTTATGTTTTTACTCACTGTTTTGCAATATTTATTGGGGTTTATATTGTGTGTATATATATATATATATATATATATATATAATGTAAATGTAAACTTGTTTTTATGATTGCTTTTAAGCACTATATATTTGCACATTTTGCACCTCTAATGGATTAAACATCTTTTTGGACTTCTTTGGACCTACTAGGAAACTGTTTGCCTGGGACAATGGTCAATTATATAGTTTAGCCATCATTATACACAAACATTTTACCGCAGAGTGCAGCAGTTGCCCAATCAGAATGAAGTATTCCAGAGAACTGTGTTACTCTACCATGACATGACACACACATTTATGTCATACACACTGTGATAGGGGCCGGAACAGTGACAAGGAGAATCACACCAGAGAGAAGGAATGGCGTTCCAAAAAGATGTTTAATCCATTAGAGGTGCAAAATGTGCAAATATATAGTGTTTAAAAGCAATCAAAAAAAAGTTTACATTTACATACAATATATATTATCCTACATATCTTGTTTCATGTCTCTCGAAATAAATTCTGTGGTCTCTTAGTTTTCCCTTTAATTAAACCCTTGAGCTGTGTTTGTTTTGTGTTCCTGGTCAAAAATGACCGGCCCATTAAGATTGTTAATAAATCTCTCATATTGTATTTATTATCACAAGATATTGCATTAGATCTTTTTTTAGTGATTTTGATTAAAAAAAAGGTGCTTTTTAAAATATACTTAAAATATATATATATATATATATATATATATATATATATATATATATATATATATATATATAGTGATGAGCACTACCTGCGGGAAAAAAAATTAATAACCACTTGCTTGGTCTGAACAAAATATTTGTCATTTTAAAGCCTAGAATATGGTCTTTACAGTGACAGGCTGCAGTATACCGAGTGTCCTCCTTTAAACAAGTCTCGTTTAAACGAGACGGCCTTCGTAGGACAAACGGAAACGGAATGTATCATGGTTGCTATGACAACACGCCACTCTTTAACAAGCGCAAACACTTTGAGTGAGAAGGGAACAAAGTCCCTTTAGAACGGAATGTATGAAGTAACATTTAGGAGAGTTATAATGATGTAAAGACAAAATAAAATAGACTTTACAGGTGTACTTTTAGTCTAATACTTTATTTTAATTCTGTATTAATATAATTGTACATATTATATACTCTGCACCCATGTACTGAGGTACTTCAACTTGGGAATTAACAGTCCTTGCGTTTGAACATCATATTTATGGGCAAATTGCTGTTATTTTTATTTTTTTAGTTATTTCCGTTGAAGCAAAGAATTGTGGGTTGTGAGTGCCCCCGAAGGATACACCTCATGCCTCCTCCGAATTCCCATGAAAGAAGGTCGCATTCAAAGTGTCCTACTCACTTTTCTGAAACGAGACAGCATCGATGACGGATGCGGCCGACAAATGAGACACAGCCACTGTTTCTGATTTGGTTATCCACCACTGGGCATATTAATGATATCAACATAACTAACCTCTGACCATCAATTCATGTCATCTACACACTCAAAACAATAAAAAATGGTCAAACAGAACCTCAAAGGTCTTCCTTCATGCAAAATGAGGGCTTGTGGAGAGCTTTAAAATAACGATGTGATATTATAGAATTTAGGACTATTGCATATATATAATATAATAGGCTATAATGTAATATAATACAATATAAATTGGCTAGGTTCCAAAAACAAATGTGCAAATATCAAATTGACGAAGACTAACATTCACCAGAAAGACTTTTTTCCAAATATTTTGATACCATTTTTCGTGTCATTCTACCCCTGTGCAATTTAAACAATTTTTTTTTAAAGCTTTAAAGGATATCATATCCCTATTTTATTATATGAATCCAAGTTAATTATGTATAAATTACTTCTGAAGTATGACAGTTTGGATGACAGTTAGTCAACATAATTAAGAAAGCCCTTAAACAGACGATTAATCATCAGCCAAATTGAGTAAATAATGACAGTATATTTGGTTGATCCATTCATTTAAGGAAATACAAGTAACTTAAATGATTGCTAAACTCTTTGAACTTTTTAAAATTATGAAATGACAGCAAGTATTCGCTTTCAGTTTCTTCAATTTACTCAACATCCTCCCTAGGTGAAACAACAACATAAAAGCCGATTCTCTCTCTCTCTCTCTGTAGGTAATCTGTCTGTTCTGTCACTCTCATCTGAGTGTACATCTCTATCATCTGAGCTCCCTAAGGTCTCCTACGTGAAGGCCATAGATATCTGGATGATTGCCAGTTTGCTCTATGGTTTTGACTGGTGGAGTATGCTGTGGTTCAGGTGTGAGCACACATGTCTGCTGCATGCTTTTATCTACATTTCTGTGTCTTAGCCCTTTCCAAACTACAGTTGTCACACCTGCTTCAGTGCTCTGTGTGTGCGTGTTTGTGTGTGTATTTCTTATTCTGCAAATCAGCAAAATACACCTGAGTATGTATGTATAATGTTGTAATGCAACTTCAGGACCACGGACAGCGTCTACATAGCATTATACAGTAGTCCAGCTTCTGCAAAGCAATGTGTTTATTAAGGATTATATAGTGTTATTCAGTTGCATGTGTGATTTTTGCACAACAAATATTTTATGATGGACGTGCTTGTGTGCGATTTCCAGTCTGCTGTTGCTGCTGTCTTTTTCAAAATTATATTGCTGCTGCAAAAAAGCATTAAGCCATGAGAGGCCTTGCATTACAGTGATTTTACCACGGGTTTCTAGAGTTGATTGACAGGCGATATCTGTGTCTAAAAGGTGATTGGCTCTTTTAATTAAGGTGGGACTTCCTTTCTACATACACTGACTGTTGGGGGCTCAGAGTTCCTTGGTTGAGTGTTCCAGTTTCTCCCATTCATTTTAATAGAAGTGGCCCGTCTCTGCTAAATAATCTCTGTATCTATGTGCTTAACAATAGTTTATTTATACGCAACTGTGTGTGACTTTGACTATGACATTTAAAACTTTACCCCTCTACCCAAAACGTCTAATGTAACTGTTTCTTAAATAGAAATGGGAATCATTCTGACATGGAAATACACTCTTTCCGAGCGGAGAGGAAAAAATAGATCAGAAATTAAAGCCTGAAAACCGAACACAACAACAAAAATTCCTTCAAAGGAACAATGGGCTCCTCCTGAACTATGAAACAGATATGCCTGTGGTTAAAATGTCTATAGATTTGGGTAAATCAATCCTGTAAAATGGAGAGAGAGTTGCATTGGCATTGTGCAATTACTCAATAGATATTCTGGGTTTTGGGCTGAAACACAGAAACATGAAATGTGCTCAAAAGTTACCTGAACTGGAGTAATACACACTGTGTCAAAGTGTCACAAATGTACCAATGCCATTTCATTAACTAAGTGCTATTGATTTTAAATAAAGACAACTTGAGCAGAACTACATCTACTTAAAGTAACAGTTCCCCAAAAATGAAAATTCTCTTATCATTTACTCACCTTCATGTCATCCCAGATGTGTTTGACTTTCTTTCATCTGCTGAACACAAATGATGATTCTTAGAAGAATATTTCAGCTCTGTTGGTCCATACACTGCAAGTGAATGGGTGCCAACATTTTTATGCTCCAAAAAGCACATAAAGGCATCATAAAAGTAATAGATATGACTCCAGTGGTTAAATACATATCTTTAGAAGTGATATGATTGGTGTGGGTGAAAAACAGATTTAAACTCTTTTTTTGTTGTTGCTAGAAATTCTTCTCCCTGCCCAGAAGGGGGCAATATGCATGACGAATGTGAATCATCAAAAACACAAGAAGAAGAATTTGAAAGTGATCTATTTCTCACTCACAACTATCATATCCCTTCTGAAGATATTGATTTAACAACTGGAGTCTTGCGGATTACTTTTATGCTGATTTTGAGCTGAGCTTAAAAATTTTGGCACCCATTCACTTGCATTGTATGGACCAAAAGAGCTGAGATATTCTTCTAAAAATCTTCATTCAACTCAATTCAAACTTTATTTACAAAGCACTTTCTACTCTACAAAGTAGACCAAAGTGCTGTTCGAGTTCGGCAGATGAAAGAAAGTCAAACACATCTGGGATGACATGAAGGTGAGTAAATGATGAGAGAATTTTCATTTTTGGGTGTACTATCCCTTTAACCCATAGTGCATTCATGTCTGAGCTCTCTTTTGATGGATCAGTGTGAGTGCACGCATGTACATTATACTGCATATGTGACTATGTTGTCTGCTTAGATTGAATGAGAGCGTGTGTTTCCTTCATGTTGGGAATGTGTGCGTTTGTGTCTTGTCTTTATGTAAGATGAATGTGTGTGTGTGTAAATGGGTGCACGGAGAGATGAAATTGCTGTAATTGAGACTATTGTTCTAAGTGCACTCATTAGGACATGGGTGCAGAGGATTCTGGGGGACTGAGCATAATGTGAACCGACAGCAGTGCGGCCTGAAGCAATAGAAAAGCAGAGCAGTGGTTCACAAGTGTGTGTATGTGTACTCGCATATGTGTGTAAGGGGTATATGTCATATTACAGACAATATTTAATAGAAATTGTCTTGTCTTGCGAGGATGACTGAAATTGCTTGCCTGGAGATCACAGTTGTAACCTGTAGAAATGTCATATCAGATGGAGATATTGTGTGTTACAGTCACATTCATCATATAGCACTTAAGGGTCCAAATCAACTACACACTTCTTTTAACCCCCTGAGAACCCTGCATGACTGCTGTGTGCATTTTCCATCTACCTCTTTGATTTGCAACTAGTAGCTCCTAATAAACAAGTAAAATAAATACATAAATAAAAAAATTCTAGAGCAAATATTTTTCCTAAAATTGTATGTCCACATGTGTGGACAACAGGACTAAGTTGTGAAACTTTAAGTAATTTCAAGCTACAAAAGGTTTTTTTTTTCATCAAATAGTTTATTATGTGTCCAGCAGTGTTGATTATTCATGAGACGTTATAGACATTACAGCTGATTTTCGGTAAAGTTCATTAATAATTCTTCTTAAAAGTAATGTCCAGCATCATCAAATCTCTGCCAACTATGTTCAAATAAAACTTTGCATTTTAAAATTCTATGTATTATCATTGTCCCATGTCAACCAAACATGTTGAGTGATCTGCAGGGATGCTCCCTTTCTCCCTAATTAGTGAATGACTTAACGTCCAGTGTGCTATCTGTCTTCTCTGGTCTCAGAACAGTTTAAAATGCACCTCACTTTCAACCTAACTCCATATACAGCCTCTGAAAGCAACACTTTCCAGCTTTTGGATACGTCCATTGATTCTTAATGCGATAATGCACAGTGAATATAGGATTTTTATGGAAAGTTAGTCCTATTGTCCACGTGCGTGGACATTGTGTTTAACAACATGCCAGTTCGCGATAAAGCAATGCATTTTTTTAAATGGCATATCGGATGAAACTAGAGACTCTACTTTTTTGACTCAAACAGGTTTTAATGTGAAAACGTAAAATAGTTTCTTACCAGATGTAGTTTTGTTGCCATTTCTGATTCTGATTTCTCTAAAAGACTAATTTAGCTGAGATTGGCACCATGTTGTTTTGTCACATGACTCGGTGCGCTGAAATTTGAACTCTTTAATGACAGTCTAGGGTCTCCTAAACTGAGATCATTTGTTTTTTTTAAAAAAATTATTAAGCATAGCCTATAGCAAAGCCAAAACGTAATGTCCACGCATGTGGACGCAGGGTCTCACGAGGTTAAAGATATATTTATCTATACTTTTTCAAATTAAATAACAAGGGAAGACATGCATATTGCTATTTTGACTAGTTAAAAAAGCCTTATCACAGTTTTATCATTACCAATTTTGCTCCACTGCCCTAAGTGAAGCTTGAAGTTTGGTTAAAGTGAAATGTCCACAAGGTGGCGTCAAATGCAAGTTGTATTTTTAGTTGTAAATTATATAACAGGTCTATGGGAATGCCAATTTTATTAACCCTACTCCCTAGCCCAAACCCCAACCCTGAACCTCACCTTCAGTAAAGTAAATGTGGCATTTTATAGCAAAAATCCAACATTCGAATCACGTGTGAAACATGGTTTCCATGGACCAAAATCCACATCTCGGTGATTGTTAGCAAAACATGATATGAATTGCACCACAGGGACAAGTGAACACATTTAAATTGATGCAAAACTATCAAATGGGGGATGATGCTCATCAGTAATTTGGCAGAGTGGGGTCGATTTTAGGGTAAATGAACATTCGGAAGCACCTTGGACTTTGATTCAGTTCTTTAACAGTTATATATATATATATATACTTTATATATCCTACCTGTGTGAAGCAGGACCACTGTTTAAACACCATGACAAGTTAAAAAGAGCTTCAAATTTTCAAAAAAGCATGTTGAGACACCTGCGATCTGTTTCATTCTTTTAAATGCATCTCAAAATGTTGCCTATGATGCTTACAAAAAATAAAGTCTATTGCAACAGTACTTGCTAAGAGAAGAATTCTTAAAGATAGTGAGCGATTATGGGTTGGGGATTATAATCTGACAGTATTGTTCGGGCCGGGTAGGGTCTGGCCACATGGTCTCGGGTACATTTTGGAACAGTGAGACCGAGCCACTAGTCAAATCTGGCCATGCACCATATGCGTTTTGGGGCTTGGGTTGACTGCGGATGATTCAGGGAAATTTACTTTCACAGAGTTCACACACTTTGTTTCATATATACATCAATCATGTACCTTTGCCTAAATGCGAGTTGTGAAATGAAAAGATTGGATTGGGTTTTGCTGCAATGAATAAGAGGGTCAAGCATCCATAGCACTGCAATGCTCTCTACTGGTCATAATGGGAACTATATTGTTTACTGCAGATCTTGAATAGCCAGTGATTGGGCATGATAACGGTTGTAAAATGCACAATTAATGAAGGCAGCTATACTGATCAAATGTTAGCCTAAAAATGTGCTTTATATCTTAACATCCAAATTATCTGCTTTGATTCATGTCTATTATTTATATTATGTCTGCATCAACCTACCGGAAAATAGGTTACCCCAACAAAACTATTTTTAAGGGTTAGTTCAGGTAGAAATCACTCCTTAAGGTAGTAACAAGTGCTGATTACCACTTTTTACTTCTGCATGCAGAATCTTATTCAGTCCTAATCCAAATGGTAAACCAAATCCAAACTGTTAGTCTAATGATATCATGAGTCGTTTTGCATTATGACTATGGTTATTGAGTCTTTGCCATACTCTTGCCTTGAAATGCATGCACATCCTTGTGATATGATAAATGTGTAATCATTATGTTCTAAATTTAGTTTTATGCATTATGTATATTGGTGTATGACTCTACATTTGCACTCTATTCTATATTTGTTGTTGGGAGTTGTGATGCGTACTGTCCAAAGTTGCAGGTTCAAACACATCAAGAAGTGTACCTGGAGCTATTTCCATTAGCATTTTTTTCCCCCTTTTTTCTCCCCAATTTGGAATGCCCAATTCCCAATGCTCTCTAGGTCCTCGTGGTGGCGCAGTGGTGGCTCAATCCGGGTGGCGGAGGACTAATCTCAGTTGCCTCTGTGTCTGAGACCGTCAATCCGTACATCTTATCTCGTGGCTTATTGAACGCTTTACCGCGGAGTCATAGCACGTGTGGAGGCTTCACGCTATTTTCTGCGGCATCCATGCACAACTCACCCTGCGCCCCACTGAGAGCGAACCACATTATAGCGACCATGAGGAGGTTACCACATGTGACTCTACCCTCTCTAGCAACCGGGCCAATTTGGTTGCTTAGGAGATCTGGCTGGAGTCACTCAGCATGCCCTGGATTCGAACTCACGACTCCAGAAGTGGTAGTCAGCGTCTTTACTCGCTGAGCTACCCAGGCCCCCAAAAAGAGCATTTGTTAAAACAACAACACATCAGTGACTACTTTACCTTATCACTTCCATAGCCCGGCCCAGAAGCGGTGAGCAGGGAGACGGCAAGGAGAGAGCAGGTCAGTCAAGAGAAGAGAGCCAATCAGAACAGTGGCAGTTTCTCTTAAAGGAGAAGCAGCACCAAAACAAAGTGTTTCTGACAGAGGGTCAGATAGAGTGTGGGAAATGGTCATGTTTTACAAATATATGACTGTTATAAATCAAATAAAAACATTACTAATATTACAAGTGTACCTTGAGGAACATATTAAAATAATACAAAATAAAGTCATAACAAGAACCCTTTGAATAAGGTAAATAAGTATGCCTGGGCAAAGACACCTTAATCGAGAAATACCTGGAGTAGCAGATCAAAAGATCATTCATGTAAAAGTTATAGTCAAAAAAGTAGACACTATGCAATTGTTGACCTAGACATATATTCTAGGGATAAATCTATTGTTTTTCACAAACTGTCGGAGAACAGAAAGAATAATATTTGGTCTAAAAAGCCTCCTTGTTGCACAAAAAGGAGGTCCTCTTGTATAAGACCCACTCTTGATTTTAAAAGGCCACCAAAAAGACTGGTTTGCAGAGGTGAAAAGTGCAGAATGAATTTTTCTGCACCACAAATTTGCAGATGGGGCCTGTGCAAACGGAAGAAACCTCTTCAGTTGTCACAAGCACAAACAAACACACACAAATGCCACACAAAGTGGCACTCTTTGCTGAAGTGATTATTTTAACTAAGTAGAAGTCTAATGTTACTCAAAGAAATGTCGTGTGCGTGGTGAAATATTGGCTCTTGTGGATTGCAGAGGCACATCTGTTCCACATCGGGTGGATTGGGTATACGCACTTGTTAGAAGTGTAGCCTATTTGTGATTCATAAAAAAAAATCATGCAGTATATCAAATTGCAGGATAAGATTGCAATCTGTTTCGCTATCTCATTACCTAAATCACCACGCAGCTGGGCTGATCAATGTACCATGTCCCTGTGCGGGCGCGCGCCACCGCGCTCCGTGCGTTAAGAATAAGGGCAGCTTCGGCTCCGCTCGGCTCTTTCCGTCTTCATCAATATTCTTACCGTGTCCGTCGAGTTGAAACGATTCTCAGGGACGGAGCCGCAAAGGAGGAGGGCAAGACTCCCGCATCATCATCTCTCTCTCTCTCTCTCTCTCTCTCTCTCTCTCTCTCTCTCTCTCTCTCTCACCACTTTCGGTGCCAGAGCTGATCTAACGAGAGCCTCTGCGTTTTAACTGTGATTATTTTTAACATGTGTCGATTCTATATGGTGTCCACTGTTTTGTGAACAGTGCCCGTTTGGTGGATGTGGTCGCGTCACGCGTGGATAAGCAGGAGACTATGATTTTGTCGGGTTTCCTTCTCCCCGCGCTATGGGGACTGGCGCTCGGCGGATCTCCAAGCGTCCAAATCGGTGAGCGCTCTCCACCTGTCTGCGCCTTAGATCACAGCCATCAATACCGATCATCAAACAAAAATTGCGCACCAAGCGTCCTATTTACTCTTGTGCAACCATCTGAGATTAAGGAAAGGAGATTGAAGAAAATGATGTCGTCGTTCCATCTTTGAGATGCGAGACGTGATTCGTAATTATTCTTAATTAGTAGTAATTGTTCTTATTGATTCTATTCTCAGGTGGCCTTTTCCCGAGAGGAGCTGATCAAGAGTACAGCGCGTTTCGGATCGGAATGGTTCAGTTCGGCACGGCTGAATTCCGCCTCACTCCTCACATCGATAACCTAGAGGTGGCCAACAGTTTCGCCATAACAAATTGTTGTGAGTCAACATGGATTTCCTGACATTTTTAAACATTTTGTTGACACGAATTAATCTAGCCATGCACAGGTGGGACCCGAAGGCACATTCCCTCCCTGTTGTATTAATGCAGACATCCTCCTCCAGTGATGCGCTGTTAAATTGTAGCCTACTGGAACCGAAGAAATGTTTGTTGTGTTATTCCCATAAGAGTTAACATGATAGCTGTGTCATCCATTCGTTTTGACAACCATACCTAACCACTTGATTCTAGTGAAACTGAGCTGCAGTACATTTAGTTCTGATTGTCTGGGTGTAAATTGTGCTTTTTAATTATTATTTTTTTGGACCATTATAATTGGCATTCATGGGAGCAGCATGATGTTGGTTTCCACAGTAACGGAGGAGGAGAGGAGATGGCCCCATTTTACCAGCAACTGCACCATTCTATGAAAAATGAATCAGTCGAATGAAGTATTTAAGTGTCGCTTGTCTAATGATTTGACTGGCAAATTTCGACATTTTATTTGCTATTATTCAAGGGTTTGACAAACGATGGCACGAGGGCCGTAAAAATGGACGTTGCATACGTCCCTCCCCCACGCATCCTACATCTGAGGCATGAAAGAAGACTGAACCATGAAACGTTGGGTTTCAAACATGTGATTCATTATTAGTGCGTGTGCATTTGTGAAAATATAACGGGTTGTAACAAAGGACTGTCTTTCAATGGCATTCAGATCACAATGATGCTATGGAATCTAACAATAGCTAGGTTTTTGATGAGTTGGCTAAGATTGCATGGAAACGTTGAGGATAATCCAATATGTAAAATGGTCATTTTTACACTGTTGCTTCACTGGGGTCTCTTGAGTGTCAGGCACGTGCATCTGAATGGGCCATGGAGAGAGACACTTGGGTTGGCCTCTTCAGTCTAGAAGTAAGCGGGAGTTCCGCGCACGAGTCATTAAGGACATACTTATTAATACTGTGCCCTTACCCAAACCCCTTATCTAAACTTAACCAATCAGTAGAGTGTGTAAACATGATAGGAAGCTGTTGTGTGTGACAGAAGCAAGTAATTGTCATGTATTAGATGGGAACAATGTCCTGCAACACCATTGTCTGTAGTTAAAGTCGTAGGAGTTCAAATGAGTGCAGTCGGCGATATCATACGAATTAGACAAATTTAGAAAAGTCATACGAATCCTGATGATTTCGCCGTTAGAGAGTGATGGAGTGTGCATGGACCTTTTTGATGTAAAACACTGGTGAGCATCACTGCGACAAGTCTGTGTCACATCTGCTTGATTCATGGGAATGGACTGTCCGCCCCCATGTCCCCTCCTCATGCACCAATACAGCTGCACCACGCACAGATAATCTTAATGATTCACTAGGCTACACAGACATAATGTGTTGGAATCTGCTTTGACTTCAAATGGGAGATGGTGTTGATGTGTACTGCTTTCATGGCACACAAAATGAAGTTCATAGTGCATGAAAGATGAGTAGGACTATAGGCCAAATATGTTGTCCTACAATGTGAGATATAGGCTAGAGGTTGGCATATGCACACACACAAATGATTTGTTGGCTTAACAGCCATTACGTATTTAAATAAATCGTTTTTACTCAGAAAACTTCTTGGGGGAATCACGGTTAATGCCTGATCTCAGCTATTATTTTCATTAGAGACCGTGCCGGCTACCTGCCCAAAATCCGCAACTGGCGTTCCTTATATTTACAATGGCGGTTTGGAGTGATTTTTTTAATGTATTTTTTCCTCCCCAATATGGAATTCCCAATGCGCTCTAAGTCCTTGTAGTGGCATATTGACTCAATCCGGGTGGTGGAGGACGGATCTCAGTTGATTCCGCGTCTGAGACCGTCAATCCGCGCATTTTATCACGTGGCTTGTTGAGAGAGACATAGCACGTGTGGAGGCTTCACGCTATTCTCCGCGGCATCCACGCACAACACACCACACGCCCCACCGAGAGTGAGAACCACATTATAGCGACCACAAGGAGATTACCCCATGTGACTCTAACCTCCCTAGCAACTGGGCCAATTTGGTTGCTTAGGAGACCTGGCTGGAGTCACTCAGCACATCCTGGATTCAAACTCACGACTCCAGGGGTGGTAGTCGTGACCGCCCATTTTTGGAGCAATGCCTACAGGCTGAGATCCAAAAAGGGACGGGGTCACCAAACCACAAAAGATGTACAGAGCCCCTAACCTAACCCTTTCCCTAACCATGTGTGGAAGTGCCGCCCTCTTTTGGAGCTGGTGCAACCCCCTTCTGGAATAACACCACACCTTCTGGCGTTACCTTAAGCCCCTGTCGGCGCTTAACTGTGTGCACGTCATGTTTAGAACACATTAGGTTTATTGTAGGCTACGTCACAGGCCTATTTTTTCTTTCACATCATAACTGTTATTGATTGTTCTTTACAGAATAGCTGTCATATTAAATCAATGGCTAATGCACGACTGTCTCTTTCCTAGCATTTGTCCCGCGCAGGTGCAGTGTTTGCTTCGTGATAGTCTGCATATATATTTGATTTGGCACAAGTTTTATGCCGGATGCCAGAAATGAGTCATTCTGCACATCCCTAGTATACATGCAGATGCTCATAATGTATAATTACACTTGTTTTGGTTGTGAAAAACTCGGTGCTTTATTAATGAAAGACGTTCCTTTTTTTTTTTCACCTACTGCCATAAAAGTGTGATGTACAAAAATGGCCACTGAATGAATAAGTGAACAAATCTGAACGAATCCTTTTTATTTTATTTTAATTTATACCTTTTTACAAGGTTATACTCTAGCGATTAAAATATCTTTTTTGAGTAATTTTCTGTTAATGACATAAAGAGAAACATCATCTTGAGTTAATTACCAGTAATTCAACTAAATAATAACAATTTAGCTAATAAGCTAAATGTGACATTTATTGTGAACAATATGTGTTTATTATAGAAAATGACAATATTCTGAATAATTATTAGCTGGCTATCTTAAATGATGTAAACCCAGTAAAAAAAAAAAGGCTAAGCCCCCATAAGATTAAAATCCTAAAAATCCTCTTTTAAAACTAATTTCAGGGAAATATAATACAAAGTTTAATATTATAAATTTGCACTAAATAAAAATTTCAAAAATAAATACTTTTTATGATTTATGCTGCTAAATAAAGCAGAAACACATCCACATAGTCTGTGAAAAGTGTCCATTATCAAATAGAAAGACATTAATATTGATACTGTGCCTCCAGTTTGCCATCAGTGATGATATCACCCTAAAATAACCCTTTATTGTGATTTACTTGCATTTATTACAGGGCTCTCTAGAATACTTGATTCTGATTTGTCAATCACAACATTCTGCGGTCAAATAATTTAACTAAAATAAATTTAGACTCATCAATATATCCCATTAATTTATGTATTTGATAAGTAGACATGTAATCAGTAGGATAATGTACAGACAGCTGGTCAATATGGCAATGTGGAAGTCCCCTCTGCTTCGTGTTGGGGTCCAGATTGCCCTGCCTGATTTTTTTTTAAATGTATTTATTTTGCGATATTGACTGGCTGACTGCACATTACACCTGGAAGACAATATATAGAAACAACAAAAATACTTGATGTCACTTTTTGCTTGCTAAAATATCTCTCTTTGACTGTTGTGAGCATTACTTTCATTATTGATAAAAATAATCTCCTTTTCGAGGAAAGCAGGGGTTCATTCAAAGCGGTCGGTTAATCAGTAGATCAACACCGTTGACATTTGAATGAAGAATGCGTGTGTGATGGTATATGATGATTCGATGCTTTGCAGAGTGGAGGCTGTTTTAAAGTCATTACAATGTGTGTGTGTGTGCCTGCAGGGATAGCCAGATCATTACAGAAGAAGCATGTTTTTGAAGGTTAAAGTCGATTGTCTGTTAATGATGAATGAGGCCATCAATCAGTCAAAAGTTAGAGGATAAGAAAAGAACATTAAGCACAGGGAGGGAGAGAAGACATGTCACACTTTACATGCACCTGGGTTCTTCGTTGTCCATCTTTAAAGGGGTCATGACCTGAGGAATTACATTTTCCTTGATCTTTTGACATACAAGTAGTTTAAAAAACATACTGCATACTCAAAACTTCCTCCTTTCTGCAAAAAGAGCATTTGTTGAAACCAAGCTGCGAAAACGACTCGTTCTCTATTTCCATCTCAGTGTGATGTAATACTTTGGTAGACATTTGCATATGACTGCCTCCACAACAACACACCAATGCCTACTTTACCTTATCACTTCTGTAGCCCCGCCCAGTATCAGTGAGCAGGGAGATGGCAAGGAGAGAGCAGGTCAGTCAAGAGCAGAGAGCCAATCAGAGCAGTGGCAGTTTCTCTTAAAGGAGAAGCAGCACCAAAACAGAGCATTTCTGTCAGAGGGTCAGGAAAATGATCATGTTTTACAAATATTTGACTGTTTTTTGTGCAAGAAACATTACTAATATTATAATTGTACCTCAAGGAACATATTAAATAGTAAAAAAATGGCATGTCATGACACCTTTAATTCCAATTTCCAACAATAAGGATGGCTTGGGGCCATTGTGAGGGAGTTTCAGACCAGTTTATCTCACATGCCCTATAGAGTACAGTGCTGAATTGTTGCTACATTTTATGTTCATTGATCATGTATTTTTTTTCTTGCAAACTTAAACATTTGGAGATCTGTGATTAATACAACCTGGTCTCATAGAATCATGTTGCTAGTGAAATGAACACTAGAGGTGTTCCTCGCATAATTCTATTTTGTGACATCTGAACACTTTTACTTTAGTGATTGACTTGCAATACATTATCAATTTCATTTACAAACTTATTTAAAGGGATAGTTCACCCAAAAATTTAAATTCGCTCATCATTTACTCACCCTCCTTGCATCCCAGATGTGTAAGACTTTCTTTTTGCTGAAGAACACAAATTAAGATTTTTAGAAGAATATTTCACCTCTGTAGGTCCTCACAATAGAAGTGAATGGGTGCCAAAATTCCAAACATAAAGTGAGCATAAAGGTAATCCATACAACTCCAGTGGTTAAATACATGTGTTCAGACACAGTATGATAGTTGTGGGTGAGAAACTGATTTTTTAATCATAAATTCTCCTCTCTGCTCAGAAGGGGGAAATATGCATTAAGACTGTAAATCACCAGAAACACAAGAGGAAGAATGTAAAAGTAAAGTGGAGATGTACTGGGCAGGGAGGAGAATTTATATCAAAAAGGACTTAAATTATTGATCTGTTTCTCACCCACACCTATCATATAAATTCTGAAGACATGGATTTAACCACTGGAGTCGTCTGGAGTACTTTTATTTCGCCCTTATGTGGATTTTGGAGCTTAAAAATGTTGGCACCCATTCACTTCCATGATATGAACCTACAGAGAAATTCTAAAAATCTTCATTTGTGTTTAGCAGGTGAAAAAATTCATACACATCTAGGATGGTGTGAGGGTGAGTAAATGGTGAGATAATTAAAATTTTTGGGTGAACTATTCCTTTAAATGTGTCTCAACTGATAGAGCACTGAACTTATCATGCATAGGTCTGGAGTTCGAGTTCTGAAGAGCATGCATGTAGACTGACATTAATTGTCATAGAAGCACTTCAAAAAGATGTGGTTGCTTCTGCAATTGTGCTTTTTGGGAAGTAGGTTTTATTGATATAAATCTGGATACAGCACAAGCCTCATATGTTTTGGGAGAAAATTCAACTTGCATTTTACCTTGGAACTGCCACAATATGTGCAAAGAACAATGTAATTTCATTTTACAAAAATGCCGCCCTGTCACATAATTTCCATGCGATCAGGCCGGATAAATTGAACATTGTTGTTGCACATTCAGAGTTAAGATGAGGGTGTAACAAATAATGTTGGTAATATTGTTTAACTTGCTGACATTTTGTCGAAATTGCAAGAGTGGCTTGTTATAAGAAGTGTCAGTTAGAATAGGTTGAAAATTATAAACAGTGATGTGATTGAATGCACCATGCAGTATGTCATTGTTTTCCAGCAAAAGTGTTTTTATGAATTTGTCTTAGAGTCATTGAGTTGCATTATAGTCAGTACCGCCGCTCGCTACAAGCATACTACACAGTCTGCATAGGGCACCAACTCCCTAGGGGGGCACCATCTTAAGCTAGGAGGGCACCAGAAAGTCCACCGGCTGCCCTTACTCACACGAATTCACTGAGCTACTTTGTGATTATGAAATTGAGAGACAATTTTAAGCTCTAGAAAAGTGTAATTTATATAACAAATAACAAAATCTCTGCAACATCTGCATGTCCAAATGATACAGTGCATCCTGAAAGTATTCACAGCGCTTCACTTTTTCCACATTTCGTTATGTTTCAGCCTTATTCCAAAATGGATTAAATTCATTATTTTCCTCAAAATTCTACAAACAATACCCCATAATGACAACGTGAAAGTAGTTTGTTTGAAATCTTTGCAAATTTATAAAAAAAAAAATGAAAAAAATCACATGATCATAAGTATTCAAAGCCTTTGCCATGACACTCAAAATTGAGCTCAGGTGCATCCTGTTTCCACTGATCATCCTTGAGATGTCTCTAAAAATTGATTGGAGACCACCTGTCGGAAATTCAGTTGACTGGACATGATTTGGAAAGGCGCACACCTGTCTATATAAGGTCCCACAGTTAACAGTGCATGTCACAGCACAAACCAAGCCATGAAGTCCAAGGAATTGTCTGTAGACCTCCGAGACAGGATTGTATCAAGGCACAGATCTGAGGAAGGATACAGAAAAATTTCAGCAGCATTGAAAGTCTCAATGAGCACAGTGGCCTCCATCATCCGTAAGTGGAAGAAGTTTGGAACCACCAGAACTCTTAATAGAGCTGGCCACCCGGCCAAACTGAGCAATCAGGGAGAAGGGCCTTAGTCAGGGAGGTAACAAAGAACCCAATGGTCACTCTGACAGAGCTCCAGCGTTTCTCTGTGGAGAGAGGAGAACCTTCCAGAAGAACAACCATCTCTGCAGCACTCCACCAATCAGGCCTGTATGGTAGAGTGGCCAGACGGAAGACACTCCTCAGTAAAAAGTACATGATGGCCCACCTGGAGTTTGCCAAAAGGCACCCAAAGGACTCTCAGACCACGAGAAACAAAATTCTCTGGTATGATGAAACAAAGATTGAACACTGGCCTGAATGACAAGTGTCATGTCTGGAGGAAACCAGGCACCGCTCATCGTCTGGTCAATACCATCCCTACAGTGAAGCATGGTGGTGTGAGCATCATGCAATGGGGATGTTTTTCAGCGGCAGGAACTGGGAGACTAGTCAGGATCGAGGGAAAGATGAATACGGTAATGTACAAAGACATCCTTGATGAAAACCTGCTCCAGAGCGCTCTGGACCTCAGACTGGGGTTCTTCTTCCAACAGGACAACGACCCTAAGCACACAGCCAAGATAACAAAGGAGTGGCTACGGGACAACTCTGTGAATGTCCTTGAGTGGCCCAGCCAGAGCCCAGACATGAACCCGATTGAACATCTCTGGAGAGATCTGAAAATGGCTGTGCACCGACGCTCCCCATCCAACCTGATGGAGCTTGAGAGGTCCTGCAGAGATGAATGGGAGAAACTGCCCAAAAATAGGTGTGCCAAGCTTGTAGTATCATACTCAAAAAGACTTGAAGCTGTAATTGGTGCCAAAGGTGCTTCAACAAAGTATTGAGCAAAGGCTTTGAATAATTATGTACATGTGATTTAAAAAAAAGAAAATGTATATACATTTGCAAAGATTTCAAACAAACTTTTTTCACATTGTTATTACGGGGTATTGTTTGTAGAATTTTGAGGAAAATGACGAATGTAATAAATTTTGGAATAAGGCTGTAATATAACAAAATGTGGAAAAAGTGAAGCGCTGTGAATACTTTCCGATGCACTGTAAATGACAGGGGTAGAGTGATATGATAATGCCCAGTATCAAATTCAATGCAAATGCAAAAAAGGTGCATATCTCTCTCTTATTCAATGTAATGCAATGTTCAAATGCATAAAACACCTAAGACTACTTGTAAATGTAACTTCTGATTACCACCAATTTATGGATGGGCTGGATTATCAATTGACTTTAATGTGTATGTTAATAAGAGTTGACAAACGTCACTGGAGTATATTTCTGAGGTTAAAGTTTTCTTTATGGAGAATATTCGCCTTTCATACTTTTGTTGGCATAATTAGTCAAATAATTTAAATTTTCTTGGTTTGCTGATTAATTAATCAAATTAATCACGAATAATTGCATCGATCAATAGATAATTAAAAGTCATACATTATAGTGGCAGACGAGTAAAGAAATGAATACAAAATAAATGGCTTTAGAAGTGTTTGATTTATTTCCATACCATTTAACATAAACCTATCACTAGCCTACAATCAATCGAAATACATTTGCAATCGAGACCCTTTAGAAGTCACACACTGGAACACACAGTCTGCGCCAGTCTTTTTATTGTTGGTCTATGCACATATGAGTCAGGGGGATGTCTTTGGTGCATTGCATCTTGCTGCTTTTTTCTTTTCTTTTTTCAATTTCTTGTGCAATGCGTGCCACATTTTAAGATGCCGGTGTCTTAAACGTGTCATTTTAAGACATGCCAAGTTTTGTTTATGCACTAATTGCAATCGTATAATAAATAATAATAATTAATACTTGCTCTTAATTAACATGTTAAATTGACAGCCCTAATTTTCATCATCACTTTGATTATTCTGAAAGAATTTGCATTGGAACATTGTTTTCTGGCCATGATTCGCAGTAAGAACACATGGCATACAACTTCCCTTACTGAAAGTCCCTTCTGTACTGACAACTCATTTAGATAGCTAGAGCAATTGACACACAAACAAATCCCCAGTGCATGTATGTGTGCGGCCCCATTCACACACAGGCATATCCCTTAAGCCCTGATGTGTGGCAGTGCCAGCTCAGAGACAGCAGCAGCTGGATCTCTCGCTCATATTAAGTCTCATATTTAGCTTTCTGGCTGCATACACACTATCTGCAGATTACTCTGTGTGAACAGGAGCTACAAGTTAAGGCACGGTTTATGAAGACGTTTCATAGTCCAATGATTGCACATACAGTATGTGGGGAAACATACACAGGGTAGAACACATATGGACACATGCAGTTATACTTTATACTCTATTCTACATATATGTTCTATATTCTATATTAAAACAGGGCAGCTCAGTAGGCCATTTAAATGTACCTCTCCACTCCACTATTCCATCCCTTAAACAAGCTCAGGTAAACCACAGAAATGGATGCATCACTGTGTTCATGTGTAGGCTATTCACTAAATAGAAAAAAAAGACAATAACAAAGAACAGCCTTTGATGCATATGTTCTTTCCAGTTTTATAAAGCATCCCCATTTGTTTTTAGTTCAACGAAATGCATTAATTTGTCATCATTTACTCATTTTTTACTTATAATGACATTACCATAAGCCCATATATCTGTCTGTCTTCTGTGAAACCCAAAGAGAGATGCAAGGCAGACAGTTCACACTGCTCTTTACCATACATTAACAGTGTAAGAGGATTGGGGCTAGGGATGGTTAGATTACCATCAAATTTTTTTGCAAATATTCTTTATATGCAACAGCGCTGAGGCAAAAAAGTTATATCATATTACACTTGAACATGTTAGTATATGCGTTTCTTAGGGATATTTGGACTCTAAATGCAACCATACAATAGGAAAACTGCTAAATACACAAATTAATCAGAAGTATATAATAAGAGACGCTCCAATGTAGGGCACAACAATGCTTATTAGCATCCCCAGGCGCAAAATGATGCGCTTCAATGCAACCGGAGTGCTTGGAGAGTGCATAACTGTAAAACTATTCTGGGTGCACAACATGTTGTTCACAGCATTCAACAGTTTTTACTTCTGAAACAGTTTATTAAAGCGATCCGTTGTCTGTCAAACACCCCAACATATAAAATCGGCAAAAGATGCCATAAATATACAATGATTAAAACAATGATTAAAATTGATATTTATTGTTGAATGCAGAGGAGTTGTACTCAAGCAAGCAATGCTTTAAATAATGAGGCTGATTTAAGATGTAATAGTAACTACATGCAAATGCACCTCGCACTGTCAGAACGCTTAACATTCCAAAAAGTTGCATCTCTCAATTCATCCTTTAAAAGTGCCACAGCTAAAAATATTAAAAGCATTTGAAAAATAAAGCATTTGAATGAAAGATATAGCATAAAGGTACACATCCTATTCATCCTACATTCTTGTGGTGAAATTAACCCTGACATTTTTAATCACTGTTAATACTGAAAACGTACTGTATTATCGCGGCATCCCTAATTGGGGCAGTCGAACACCATAAAAAAGTTACTGGTACGTGCTGTGCTGAGTGTGTAAACCTCACTCCCCTGGTCTGAAGAGGTGCACTAGCGACTGATGCTAGAGGTTGTAGCCTTTAGCCTCCTTGTTAATGTGCCCGCCTCCCATGCTGGAGACCCTGGTTCAAATCCCGCTTGGAGCGGGACGAGTAGGACCGGTTATGCCTCCTGTGGCCAAAGCGGCGAATGTTGTTGGGTGTATATGCACATGTGAGTGCCATTTTTAATGAATGTTACACTTTTACAGAGCTTTTCTAACTCTTCACTCAAAGCACTTTACATACTGAACAGGGAACTCTCCTCAACCACCACAAGTGTGCTGCATCCACCTGGATGAAGCTACAGCAACCATAGAGTGCCAGTACGCTCACCACACACCAGCTGTTGGTGGATAGGAGAGAGTAGAGTGAAAGAGCCAGTTAATGGATGGGGATAATTAGGAGGCCATAATTGTTAAGGGCCAATGGGGGGAATTTGGCCAGGACACCGGAATTAAACGCCTACTCTTTCCAAGAAGTGTCCAGGATTTTTAATGACCGCAGAGAGTCAGGACTTCAGTTTAAAGGTGCTGTATGTAAGATTCCGAAACCCTTGTTATTAATGACACCTGTGGCCATTAAGTGAACTGCAGCCAGCTACCTGTTGCTCATGCTCGCGCACACACTCCATAGGGACGCCAGCATCGACCAAAACAATGATGTAACGTACAAAGAGACTGAACTTGATTCACCGGCATCATGCTGACAGATGACGCAGCATAATCAAAATTACACAGTTATGATTGTTTCACTATAAACTTTGAGACTGTATATTATATTTGACTGTATATTATATTGACAGGGCTAAAACAAAGTGTGGATATAGGTTTGAAAATGCGAGACTGTAGTTTGAAGTAATCACTTTTATTTGCATGATACATTCACTGCATTTATACGATAGCTTATGTCGGTGTTAGCTAGCTAGTCAGCATTATCAATATCTGTTAGCTAAATGTGGTGGATGATGAATTAGCTGCTTATAAAATAGACTGTACATTATAAATATGTTGACACAATTCATAATCACAACTGTCATTCTGATGTATCGATGCACTATTGTTTTATAATAATAGAATGTATATATTCTCTGTATAACCAAGTTACATTACACTAATGAATGGAGCTTTATGCATTATCTTGAACATTGTCTAGCATTCATTTCATGTGTTATTGTAATTTACCTTGCTGAATAAGTACAGATTAACATTTTAGTATAAAGAGAAGATTGTTGAAATTATTTGAAAGTTATGAAGCAAGGTAGCTTGCAATTCGTCAGTGTTAGCAGGCAAGATCAAGTTAGCTAAAATGACACAGATCAATCCTTATGGCACTATATTTCACATGCTTTGCAGTTATGCAAGATTACCAGTCCAATAAGAAGAACGCCAATTCAGGGTCGGTTTTGATCCCCAAAACCGAACGAAGTTCCCTCCAGGAATCAAATGCCCTGCCGATGTTCACTCTAGTTTTCACTCGACCACGATCACATTCCCACTTAGTCAGATGAGATTCAGCCGCTAAATTTTTTTGTTTTTTTTGTGTAGGAGTCGATGTTGTGCTAGGTTCCATCTCTAAGACAAAATTACCTAGTGTTGCAGTTTGTTGTCGCTGTTGAATAGCGGAAGAGACGCTACTGTCTCAGACAGTAGCGTCTCTTCCGCTATTCGGCTCTCGGGAACGCATAAACGTCATTTCCTGTGGATTTTCCCAGCAAAACCGACCCGCTCCCTTCGCATGAAAATCAGTGTACAGGGTTTAATATGCAACCTAGAAAGTCCGGCAAGGGCTAATTGTTTACGTTGCCTTACAAGCCATTCACACATTGGCAAAAAAAAGGCAAATATTACACCTTTAGCATCTCATCTGAAAGATGGTGCTCTTTACAGTATAGTGTATCCATCACTAATCTGGGGCGGTAGGATCGACATAGACTGCAGGGTGCTGGCCTCTCTTACACCTCTTCTAGAAGCAAACTTAGTTTTCCCCAGGAGGTCTCCCATCATGTACTAGCCAGGCTCAGCCCTGCTTATCTTCAGTGGGTATCCAGTGTAGAGCTGCAGGGTGATATGTCTGCTGGCAAATATTCTCTGTGTAATCTCCATGGAGGGGTGTGAAAAGCACATTTTGAAGTGAGTTGTTTTAAGCTGTAGGCAGTAATGCAGTGAAGATTAATTCAGCCGATGCAAAATGTCTAATAGGAGATGCCGTTTGTCAGTGTGTCTGCATGATGTGGACTATTTCAAGGGTTTGAATTAGTGTGTATAATAAGTATGTAGAAATGTATTGTGCTTTAAAGAGCAGGCTGAATTTAGGTGTGTGGTACCAGCGTATTATGAATTTCTTTCTCTACAGTTATCAGTCAAACAATCTCAGATCAGATTAACCTCAATATCTACAGCCTAGTGCATAAATCTGAAGAGCCGAATCAGTGTCTATTTCTTTTCTTTTGGTTGGTTCCTCTTTCTGACCCATGATTTTTAGCTCATCACCTCTGAAAACCATCAGTTGAATTAGTACACTTTTATGTCATGCAGTTTAAAAGAGCCAAATTTGGATTATGTAATACCATAGAAACAATAGAACAATTTGCGACCCACTGGACAGCACATAACTGATCCGTTGACTGGATAGCACGGCCCAAACCACAAAACTTGTGGCCAGTGGAAAGTGTGGCGGGACCCATTTGAATTCATCATAGTTTGCCTATTTTAAATAAAATACATATTTGAAAGTAGATATATACTGAAGGTGAATTAAACAGATGAAACCTATCAAAATCCATGTTCACCTCAAAACCAAACGATAAAGAGAAGATATTATGTTTTGCGTAAAGAAAATGTAGTCTTTCCGTTTTTTTGCGTGGTGACTTTTTCTGGACAATTCAGTACGTTTTACCGTCAATTCTGATTACTGTAATACAGTTGTGTTTTATTGCGTATTATTGTGTTTTCTGCATTATATTTTTAGAAAAGGCTAAAAACTAAAATCAAGCCATTTTTAATTAATGAAAGTAGAGAATTGCAAAGGGTCAGTTCAAGCTTGAAGTACATCTGTTTATATGAGCTGCAACGATAGTTGGCAACGTGCCTCAACAAACTTCACAAGCACACTTGCAGGCCTTTATATGGTCTTGCCCCTGGTATAAGTTGTATTGATATCTTTTTCTTTCTTTCTTTTTTTTTAGTTTGCTCCCAGTTTTCCAGGGGAGTGTATGCCATCTTTGGCTTCTACGATAAGAAATCAGTGAACACCATCACGTCATTCTGTGAAACGCTGCACGTGTCCTTCATCACGCCCAGTTTCCCAGCTGACGGATTCAACCAGTTTGTCCTGCAGATGAGGCCTGATATCAAAGGGCCTCTCATCAGCCTGGTGGAATATTACAAGTGGGAGAAGTTTGCCTACCTGTATGACAGTGACAGAGGTAAAAACTCTCTCTCTCTTTTGAAAAATGTATGCACTCTTTATCTTTTTTTTTCAGGCAAGGCTTATTGAGTGCTGCCTACACACACACACACACACACACACACACACACACACAGCACACACGCATACACTAGAGAATTCATTCGATAGCCCTATTACTTTGTGGTAAAATGCCTCTTTGAGAAAGCACATGTGGGTTGGGAGTGCTTACAGATACTGTAAGCACATTCACTGTCTCCCTCTCCTCTCTCTCTCTCCTCTCTCTCTCTCTCTCTCTCTCCATCTGTATGCCTTATGTATACCTGTTTTAACTATGTAATCACACCTTGGTGTGCCATTGAGATACATGAATACTGTATGTTTAAAATGATGTACAGTCCACACATGAGAAAGTCACTAGTTATATTAGTCTTCTACATGGTGCTGGACACACATTCGTGTCAGTAAACAAAAATGATATTTATTGCACCTTTAAAAATGTATTAAGCATTTTTAGTATTAAGTGAAGTCTGTTTTAGTGCTAAAATGTGTACCCCGGGAGATTAATAACACTAACCAGAGACGACAAGTTTTCAGCGATAAGCAATTTGTCCACACTTAATGCGAAACTGCAGTGTTACATAACACAATCAATCAGAGCCAATCAGAATATGTTTAATTATTAATGTACTGTTATATGGAGCAGGATTTTGGACAATTGAGATTTCACGGAGGGTAGAACCACAAAAAAGAAACCAAGCGACCAACAAAATGTCTTCTTGCCTTTTGCAGACGTAGCTGCTTAGGAAAATAAGTGAGATTTACATGGACACGGTGGAACTGTCTATTGTGTTGTTGTATTCCATGAGCACTTAACCACTATTTTTAGTCTCACAACTGCTGTTAATGTGATGTGACAAGGTGGAGGGCGGGGCCAGGCCGTGAGTCCGCACGGCTGGCCCCAATCGAGCTAATCATCCCTCTCCTGGGATGATAAGCCCGATTGCGGACTCACGGCCCGGCTCCGCCCTCCTCCTCGTCACACTCCTTCCTCCTTTGCCTCAAGCCAGGGAACCCCTGGCATGACGTACATCCCCCCTCTCTTGCCGGCAGACTTTCCCTGCCTTTTGAGACCTGGGAGGGAGACAAGAGGAGGGAGAAAGGGCAAGGCGGAGCGACAGCGAGAGAAAAAGAGGAGAGAGAGAAAAAAAATGGATCGAACACCCCTCCACATTCTTCCGGCAGGTAGCGAGCCCCTCCGCCCCTGGCAGCGGCTCCACCACTCCTGGCAGCGACTCCTCCGTACACTCCAGCTGCTCCTTTGGCCGAACAGCAGTGGCGATGACTCCACGACAGCGCCTACCTGGGTTTTGGCACCAATGTAACAAGGTTAAAATGGGCAAGGAGGAGGCAGGAAGCAACTGAACAGTCAAAGTAATATTTAATGAAACAAAAGGACACAAAACACACACACGGCAACTGAGTGTGGCTCTCTCTCTCCAGAACTGCCGCATCCGTCTTGGCCTTATCCCTATCCTCGGCTGATTAGCCCGATTGGGGTCGGCCATGCAGACTCACGATCCGGCCCCGCCCTCCTCCTCGTCACATGTGACTATGTTGTCTGATTTGCTTTTAGAATGCTTTCACTATTGACTGGAGTAGTGACGTGCACAGACCTTAGCAGGGATAGAGGCGAAAGGAAATAGACAGAGTGTGAAGAGACATCTACCGTCAATAGTTGTTGGGGGGGGTTGTGCTGTAGTAAAGACACCTCCGCTTAAATTTCCGCACTCTTAAAGGCACCTCCGCTTAAAATGGCACCTTTACATTTGTGAAGGGCACCTTTAGATTTATGAATGAAAGGGGCAGGGGCTAGCATCAGTGGACTGGATTGTGCTTCATATCTGGTTCAAGGTGGAGAAATAAATCTCTCCACCAAGACCTAGATATGAAATCAACCGAGAGAGGGGGGTGGGGGGGGGAGAAGGATGAGAGCTTAAAGAGAATGAAAAGTATGAAAGAACAAATGACCAAAAGAGAAAATGCTGAAATATAAAGAAACCAAATAGGAGAAAAAGTGTCCCCAGGGGCTTTCTAGAGAAATAAATATACTCCTGAGATCAAGGTCTTTGGGTGTAATTGGGTGCCAGGAAATTAATTTTGGGTGGGCCTCAATATAATGTAAATGTACGGGCCATGTTTTTGCCCCAATTTTTTTTTTACCACATTTTCCTTAACAGAGAAGCAGATAATTTCACCTTTTATCAGGATCTCTGTCATAAATGGCTATATGTAAGCATTCTGCACACTGTCACTATTAATTGAATTATCCTCATATTATCCATTTTACTTTGCCTAGTTTTTGCTGACAAAAAAAGTAAAGGCTTATTAAAAAAGCTTTTTTCAAACAAGTATAGGCTAACACAATATTCTCTATATTAAATTAGATAGCCCTATATATGAAGCTTAGTGCAAAGATCGCATGTTTCTGGACTGTACATTACAGGTGCTACTAATGTTAATGCCATTGTAACTCTTTAGCGTTATTACTGAGATGCCTTTGCCCGGCGGAGACTGAGAAGCTACCACCATGAACGATAATAAGGACTGTTTCACAGCTCGTGCTGTTTTCCCTTTGCCTTGTCGCATGTGAAATGCCACATTAACAGTAGCCTACTGTACACAAACATTTCATATTCGCCATACCACTCCCGCCGCATCGTTCTTAACTGCTTGTGATGAGACTTGTCCAGGCCATAAGGATGGACACCTGGCGCTGAGTTTCCCCAATCAGGGAGGGGGATAAGGAGGCGCCGGAGAAGTGCGAGGAATACTGGCATAGTGTTGTAAGACAAAGTTATCCCAGAGAGTGGGAGAGTGAAAGAACTGCCGCTTCTCTCTTGTTGAGAAAAATGTGTTGAATAATAATTGGCCGACAACTTGGCCCAACCATTTTTATTGAGGCCCACCCAAAATACATTTTCTGGCTACGCCCTTGCATAGATGCATCGCCATCGATTAACACACAAGTAGTGTTTGATTCCTACAAGCATGACGAGCAATATAAGCTTCAACAACCCTACCAGATGACATATCCCAACTTCGCCAAATGGATAACAGATAAACATCCATCCAGATTGTGGCGAAGCTGTCTGGAACAGTGCGAGTGTGACTGAACTGTCGTTTCTTTCTTCTTTTTAACGTCTACTCGCAAACTAAAACATTACCGCCATCCACTGTTTACATGGGAACGGGAGAGTCAGCACTTCTTTCCTATGTTCATGGACATAACGTAATGGATGTACGTCATAAGCCAGCGATTTCGTGCCAAATAGAGCCTGACAGCTCAAAATACAAATAATGTGTATAGGCTTAGCTTAGTGAATCGCGGTATGGTAAGAACATTGTTTTGAACACTGATTGTTTATGTACTCAATCAATAATGGCATTTACACAGTGCAGCTTTAAAGGCAGTTTATGCTACAAGATGTCATCAATCAACTAAATGTAAACATGTTTTCCCAGTCTTATCAAATAATGACTCAAAAACATTATGTAAAAAAATGTCTTTAGAGGGCAGGCTTTGGATTGTGTGGTTGCAGTTAGCAAAATGGCGGAAGACAAATTTATGAGCATTTTTATGGTGACATTGATGTAAGGCACTCACATACATCTCTCTCTCTCTCTCTCTCTCTCTCTCTTTATCTTTCTCCCTCTCTGTAGGCTTGTCTACCCTGCAGGCAATGCTGGACACAGCATCAGAGAGGAAGTGGCAGGTAACAGCCATTAACGTTGGAAACCTGAAGGATGAGTGGAAAGACGAGGCATATCGCTCCCTCTTTCAGGACCTCGAAAACAAGAAAGAGAGGAGAGTCATCCTAGACTGTGAGCAGGATAAAGTCAAGGACATTATGGAGCAGGTGAGTTGCATGATAAAACATGTGCCCACTCACTCACTTATTAAGGCACACACACATGAAAGGTTAAGAATGCACTTAGAGTAGAGGTCTTCACGGGCCCAAAAATTCATGGCTGAACTCAAAGAGACCCAGAAATGTACCTCCCGTACCCAAACTGAACCCGTCTATTATTTGAAAGCTTGGACCCATACCCACGCAGAACCGAGAAATGCCGGACCCAGACCCGAACCGGAACTGTCTATTATTTTAAAGCTGGGACCCGGACCCGGCCGGGAGTCACAGACTTGATTGACACCGATTTCACAGCTGATTGCTATTAACAAGTTCATTTTGCCTTACCTACAGTAACGTTAGTGGCCTTCTCCTCTGTGCCTGGCCGTGACCCATAAAATCCATCCTCCTTGCCAAGAAAGTTGGTAAAATACATCCAGGTTTTCTGTGATTCCTCTCTTGCTGATTAATACAGCATAGCTAATCCACTCATTATTTCAGCTTCAAAAGTCCACTTGATGTCATGGTGACGGATGACAAACACGACATTTCAGAATCAGCTTTGCAGTTTTTTTTGTATCTCGCATAAGATAACTTAGACAGTTTGCTCTTTTGAACTATAATAACGATTGCTCATTCATTGCCACGGCTAATTTGCTATCATGTGCCTTAACTCCTCCCTACCTCTGACGACACTCAGCTCATTGTTGCTCCGCTCCGTTTTTCACCTTATTTCCCGGCCCATACTTTCTCATCCTAATTTTACAATGTTACAAGTCACAACACACACACAGCACCATCATCATCAGCGCTGTCTGATCACGGCCGGGACTTCTCGGATCGACTCTGGTATTATACATAATGTTAAACAGACCCGGGACCCGCAGCAATAGAATGGGGTCTGACGCAGACCCGTCTGACCATAAAAAACGTGGATCCGAACCCGTAAGGGTCCCGGGTCGGGTCTCGGGTCCTCGGGTTAGGGTAGAGACCCCATGAAGACCTCTAATTTAGAGTGTGTTGTACTGCATATTACATTTAAATTAAATTGCTTGTTTTAAATATTTTTTTTCTTGCCTTCTCTGCAGGTCATAACAATTGGTCGACATGTGAAAGGATATCATTACATCATTGCTAATTTCGTAAGTTTTCATTGTATGCATTTTTACTGCTGTCTAATAAAGGGATAGTTCACCCAACAATTAAAATGGTGAAATCAGTTCAATATTCTTTGTACCGTTGTACACAAAAGGGGACTTTATTTTTACACACTGAAAGCATATAGTGGGGCTGTCAAGCTCCAAAATTGACAAAAAAGCATACATATGACTTGTGCACTATATTTTAAACCTTCTGCCATACAAAAGCTTTGTTTGAGGTTCAGAATGGCAATTTAGTTATAATTTGCTAAAAAAAAATAAGCTGTTTTTGCATATCTCATAAGTGTTTGTGCAAAGTTATAAAACATAAAAGTAATGTCTCTCTTTGGCGTAAGACCCGTCTGGTGGTCAAAAGAAGTTGTACTTGGAACCGTCATATCCAGCCGGGGCGAGGAGCGTAACCCCGTGCAGGACAGGATTCAACTGGTGGTGATGGGGTGGTGGAGGTTGCCGTGTTGCACAATGAATCCGCAATAAGCAGCCTTATAAAGAAATGAATTAAATGTGATTGGCTGGGAATTACCCAGCTAATGGTGCGATGATGTACAGCTGATAGTCTTCCCGCTAGAACTACGCTGCACTTACATTTATTTGTCCTTCAATAACATTTGTTATCTTAATGTTCTTCTTAATCCATTTTCTAATAAATAAGACACACATATGTGTGTTTTGTGAGCGTGTGAGGGGAAAAAAGAGAGTTTACATTTTTGTTTGCAACATTGACCTTACCAGACGTGATCAAATCTATTTCTTTCTGTAAATGTAATGTAAATATAGGCAAATTTGAGTTTTTATCCTAACCAGCCATAACAGTGACATGACATTTTGTCAATTGTGTCACAGGGTAGCCCCACCCGCCATGAAATCTCAATGGTCTAAAATCCCACTTCACATAACTGTATATTGAACATCAAATATGTTCTAATCGACTCGTATCATGCTGCATCGTGTAGTATTTTTGTATTCAGAGTGGACAGACAAATTGTAAATGTGTCGCATCAGCCCGTTGAGACTGAGTTAGTGTGACATGATTTATGTTATTTTTAAAGGTGTGTGTGTGTGTGTGTGTGTGTGTGTGTGTGTGTGTGTGTGTGTGTGTGTGTGTGTGTGTGTGTTTTAGGGCTTTGTGGATGGAGATTTGTCCAAGATTCAGTATGGGGGAGCAAATGTGTCTGGATTTCAGATTGTGGATTTTGAAGATCCGCTTGTTGCTAAATTTGACCAGCGTTGGGAGGCACTGGAGGAGAAGGAGTACCCTGGAGCAGACAGCAGAATCAGGGTGAGTACAAATATTTAAATTACTGCTGCAATAAAAATGCAGCCGACAGCATCTATGTGCCTATTGCTTTCAATGAGAAACCTTTGGCGTCAGCTGACTGACATGGAAGGCTGTGATATTTTTATGATCATAAAGCTAGTTTCTTAAAATATCGTAATGATTTTGCTGGCTAAAATGTGTCCACTTATGACAGATGAATGGTGGATTATATTTTTTGGGGTGTGTATATTTCCTCATCCTTGCAGTACACTTCTGCTCTCACATATGATGCTGTGCAAGTAATGACAGAGGCATTCCGCTTCCTGCATAAACAAAGAATTGACATTAGTCGCCGTGGCAACAACGGAGACTGCCTGGCCAATCCTGCGGTGCCATGGGCCCAGGGGGTGGAGATAGAGCGTGCTCTCAAACAGGTCTGCTATGCAAACACATTATGAATACTTAATATCTGTGTTTGATAACTTCAAAGCATTTTCTTGGTGTGTTTTGGCATGTATGTGTGTACATTTGTCTGCTCAGGTGCGTGTGGATGGATTGACTGGAAATATTCAGTTCGATCAGTATGGCAGAAGGGTGAATTACACAGTCAATGTGATGGAGCTGAAGAACAGTGGCCCTGTGAAGGTAACGCAGTCTGAAACTAAAACTGCATTTAACATGAACTTGAGTACCCTAGCACCTACATTCACAGTCAGAAGTTTGGACTGTTATATATACTGTATATATACAGTATGTTTGGTTATTATATTATTAGTAAATCATCAAAACTATCTTTAACACAATGAAAGTATGGAATTTCTTAAATGATATATAAAAAAGTTAAACAAATCAAAACTATCTTTTATCTTCTTCGAAGTAGCCATCCTTTGCCATGATAACAGCTTTGCACTCTCTTGGCACACTCTCAACCAACTTCATGAAGTGCCACCTCGGATGCTTTTTAAACAGTATTACCAGTTACCATGTATGCTGGGCACTTGTTGGCTGCTTTTCCTCATATCAGGCTCCACGCATACTTAAATATAAAATTTTGCTTGGTAAAGAAATTTGGAAACACTTTATGATAATGTTCCATTTGTTAACATTAGTTAATGGATTAGGCACCATGAACAAATAATTAACCATTTATTTTTTACAGCAATTATTAATCTTTGTTAATGATTGTTAATAAAAACAATTGTTCATTGTTAGTTCATTGTTAGTTCATGGTGCATTATAGGGGTCATGAAATGCCTTTTTTTTAACTATTTTAATATGTTCCTTGAGGTACACTGGCGGCCAAAAGATTGGAATAATGTACAGATTTTGTTGTTTCGAAAGGAAATTGGTACTTTAATTCACCAAAGTGTCATTCAACTGATCAAGAAGTATAGTCAGGACATTACTGATGTAAAAACAGCACTATTTAAAAAGAGTAATTTTTGATCAAATCTAGACAGCAGCATCACTCCAACACCTTATCCTTGAGTAATCATGCTAAATTGCTAATTTGGTACTAGAAAATCACTTGCCATTATATAAAACACACTTGAAAGCTATTTGGTTCATTAAATGAAGCTTAACTTTGTGTTTGTTTTTGAGTTGCCACAGTATGCAATAGACTGGCATGTCTTAAGGTCAATATTTGGTCAAAAATTGCAAAAAAGAAACCGCTTTCTCTAGAATCTCGTCAGTCAATCATTGTTTTGAGGAATGAAGGATATGCAATGCTTGAAATTGCCAAAAATCTGAAGATTTTATAGAAAGGTGTACACTACAGTCATCAAAGTCAAAGCACAACTGTCTCTAACAAGGACAGAAAGAGATGTGGAATACCAGATGTACAACTAAACAGGAGGATAAGCACATCAGAGTCTCTAGTTTGAGAAATAGACGCCTCACATGTCCTCCGCTGACAGCTTCATTGAATTCTACCCGCTCAACACCAGTTTCATGTACAACAGTAAAGAGAAGACTCAGGAGTTCAGGCCTTATGGGAAGAATTGCAAAGAAAAAGCCACTTTTGAAACAGAAAAACAAAAAGAAAAGGTTAGAGTGGGCAAAGAAAGACAGATATTGGACAACAGATAATTGGAAAAGTGTTCTGGATCTAAACCCCATTGAGCTTTTGTGGGATCAGCTAGACTGTAAGGTGTATGAGAAGTGCCCAACAAGACAGTCACATCTATGGCAAGTGCTACAGGAAGTGTGGGGTGAAAGGTCATCTGAGTATCTGGACAAACTGACAGATAGAATGCCAAGGTTTGGTTTCAACCATTGCATCTTTATGCAGTGAAGGAGAAGTTTTGAGTTCTGAAACTTACAGTACGTTTTTAAACTACAGTGAACTCTTCAATGTTACAACTTTTGATTTAAAAAATGTTTAGTACATATTGAAATTAAACTGAACTAAGATGAAATGCATAATAAGTATTGTTCATTGTTATTTTATGTTAACTAATGCCGTTAACTAATGTTAACAAATGGAATCTTATTGTAAAGGTGTTTATAGAAATTCATAATTAATACAATTTCTATTTGTTTACAAAACAAAAATGTCAGTCATTTAAACATAAACCTTTAGGTCAAATTTATTTTAGATCATGAAAAGCATCTAGATTACTGCTGTAACCCCCGTTCCCTGATGGAGGGAACGAGACGTGTCGAGTGAAGTAACACTCATTCTTTTGGGAGCCACGGTTACCTCTGAATTTGAGAAAAGGCCAATGAGAAATTGGTGAACAGAATTTGCATGTCCCTCCCCCTCAAATTCAGAAGTAACCATGGCTCCCGAAAGAAGCCCCTAGTGTCACTTCAATCGACACAACATCGAGTGAGTGACAGACGGGGAACACATTTTCAGTCAAATATGTCCAAATTTTTACATTCCATCATTTGTGTTTTGTGTTTCTATTCAAAAGTGCACTTTCTGTGTCATGAATGTGTTATTTGGCTCAGATTGGTTACTGGAATGAGGTGGACAAAATGGCAGTCACAAAATCTGACCTTTTTCCCAATGACACTATGGGAATGGAGAACAAAACGGTTGTTGTGACAACAATCTTGGTAAGTGATTTTATACTTTGTTTTAAAAAAGTTATATGTTGTATGAGGCTATATTTCAAAGTTGTATGAGGCTATATTTCCATGCACTGTGCATTAATTCTTTTGTAGGAAGCACCGTATGTAATGCTGAAAAAGAATGCTGAGTTATTCACCGATAATGATCGTTATGAGGGATACTGTGTGGACCTGGCTGCTGAGATAGCAAAACATTGTCTGTTTAAGTACCAGCTGAGGATTGTGGCAGATGGAAAATATGGCGCACGAGATGCTGAGACCAAGATCTGGAATGGCATGGTTGGGGAACTGGTATATGGGGTGAGAAGCAGAGCACACACATACACACATCTACACAGTCACACATGAGTGATCTGTGGAGAAACACTGAAAACCAGCTCCAAGAGACTACAAAGAAAACACAGGAAACCTTTGCCGAAAAGACCAACATAGCTTATAACCAACATATATTTTAAATGTGATTTTGGTGTGCTGGATTGCCTCCTCTAGGTTGCTTAACAACAGACAACTGGCCCGCTCAGTTGTATAAATCAGCAAGAGTGCATTAGTTTACCATTTTAACCAGCAAAAATATGATTATTTACTAGCAGAGATGGAGTCAAGATCTGACCCTTAAAGACCCAGACCAGTACCAGACCCCCTAAAACCTGGAGCAATACCTGACCCCTTAAAACCCAGAGCAATTCCAGACCTCCTAAAAGCCACAGCAATACCAGACCACTTAAAATCCAGAACAACACCAGACCCCCTAAAACACAGACCGATACCAGACTCCCTGAAACCCAGAGCAATACCGGACCCCCTAACACCCAGAGCAATACCAGACCCCCTAAAATACAGAGCAACACTGGACCCTCTAAAACTCATACCATTACAGGCTCCCTGAAACCCAGAGCAAGACCAGACCTCCTAAAAACCAGACCAATACCAGACTCTCTAAAACCCAGAGCAATACTAGACCCCCTAAAACCCAGACCAATATCATACTCACTGAAGCCCAGAGCATTACCAGACTGACCAAAACCCAGACCAATCCACAGTTTCCCAACCACTGAGCAGCACCATGACACCTCTGTACTGTTTTCTAGTTCCGGTCTCCTTAAGAAGCAATGTAAAAACTACAGAAACAAGCAATCCAGGTGGAGAACAACAATTTTAAACAATGTTCTGACTTGTGCAGTTTTTGGCTGTCAAAACAACTTGAAGTAGTTAATGATATCTACGTAATTAACCTTAGGCCATCACTTCATGTCATCTACCCACTCCTTAAACTTTGACGGATGGGGCACTGTCAAAAGACAGAGGGGTTTTTTCATCTTGCAATTTTTCATTAAACATCACATTAAAACAACACTCGCAATACGAGTGAAAACACTGGAGACCGGAAAACAAAAACACTTCAACGTTCAGGAAAATATTGACAGCAGGCTTCCAGAAGCCCAGAGCAATACTAGACCCCCTAAAACCCAGACCAATACCAGACTCCCTGAAACGTAGACCTATACCACACCTCCCTAAGATAAAATCCCAGAGCATTACCAGGTCCTCTAAAGCCTAGATCTAATCCCAGACTGGACACCTCAAGGCCCAGACCAAGACCTATTGGTGCAAGAACAAGGCTGTCCATTTTAATCCAGTGAAAAAGGCAAAATAAATTGTATATAAATAAATTATGCCTATTATTTCAGACACAGTCACTTTGTACAGTGGCATAGTGGCATTCAGAGCCACAGAATTTTTGCAAAATCTTGATAATTGTGAATTCTGGCCACCCCAAACTGAGTACATTGGAAGTCAAACTGGGGTCTTGAGAACTTGATCCAGACCACGACTAAGTCCTGAGGCCCAGACCAACACACCAATTAATGAGACCTGGACCAATACCAAAGCTATGTTTACTGTATGAGATCTCAAGACCACAAGATCAATACTGCAATTCTATTCACTAGCTTATCCAACAAGACCACTTCCGTCTACCAGCTTCACCAGAAAGATCATGCTGGCCAAATACTGTAGCATGGCCATGCTTGGTCAACAGCTAGACCAACCCCAAACCAGCAAAACGCAGTCTAGTCCAGGGAACTTTATGCTGGTCTATGCTAGTCTTTTCAGCAGGGCCTGAAACTAGAAGACATATAAAAAAAATACTGAAAACTCACACTGACTAACATATTTTATATTTGTGTGTTAGTTTCTCACTCACTTAATTCATTTTTTTTTTTTCATTTTTGACAGAAAGCAGACATTGCTGTAGCTCCTCTAACCATAACTCTGGTCAGAGAGGAGGTGATTGACTTCTCTAAACCTTTCATGAGTCTGGGAATATCCATTATGATCAAGAAACCACAGAAATCCAAGCCGGGTGTCTTCTCCTTCCTGGACCCATTGGCCTACGAGATCTGGATGTGCATTGTATTTGCCTATATTGGAGTTAGCGTTGTGCTCTTTCTTGTTAGCCGCTTCAGTCCTTACGAGTGGCACACTGAAGAGTTTGAGGATGGGCAAATGGGGCCTAGCGAATCTACGAATGAGTTTGGCATCTTTAATAGTCTCTGGTTTTCTCTGGGCGCTTTTATGCAGCAGGGATGCGATATTTCGCCAAGGTTGGTGCATGCAGTGGCCGCTAATGCTAGCGCGTGGGGAGTGTTTTCGGCTTTGTGCATCGACGGTTTTCCTAAAATATCCGTGGTTTGTTTATGTTCACACTCCTGCAGCTCTTGCTTCAAATAGATGTCCATGGAAATAATCTAGTTGCTCTTTAGTGTTCCATGGGGAAGAAGAGAGAGCTAACACAGGATTAGAAATGTTTGATGGAAATTGAGATTTAAACTTCGGTTGGACATTTCTTCTGTGAACATGTACTCACTCGGTTGGGACAGTAAGGTGCACAAAGTCGCCGTTTTCTGCCCTCTTGGAGTGGTACCGTGTTTCGGCTGCATATTCCCCATTCTCTCCAAAGTGAAGGGGTTTACAACATGACTAATAATGTTCTTTCTTTCTTTACTGTTTTTATTTCTTTGTTTCTTTTTCATTTTCATTTTTTCTTTATTTCTTTCGAGCTTGAGTTCATAAATACTGTTTCTGTTGGTGTGAGCTTGTGTGTATGGCTGACTGTGTTTGCTGTGTGTAGGTCCTTGTCTGGCCGCATAGTTGGTGGTGTGTGGTGGTTTTTCACCCTCATCATTATCTCCTCCTACACGGCAAACCTGGCTGCTTTCCTCACTGTTGAGAGGATGGTGTCACCTATTGAAAGTGCTGAAGACCTGGCCAAACAGACAGAGATTGCCTATGGAACACTGGATGCAGGCTCCACCAAAGAGTTCTTTAGGGTGAGATGCTGGAGCTGGATATTGTTGGGGAGATGCTTCGGGACTTTTAGGGTTGATAGTTGCAGGTTACTAGGGGTATGGACATTCTCATTCAAGAGAACATTTGATTGGACAAAAATCTGTAGAATGCCAGACGTGTAGGGTAGACCAGGTTGGGGTTGGTTGTCACATTTTTCATTCTTTTTTGAATATCTCTGGAGGAAAAAAATGTTAAGCTACCACAACTAGGTGCAAATATAAGTTCTTAAGTTCTAAAAACCTTCAGTGTCACCAAATATTTACTGACTTTATATAATTCATTATTAAAATGATGTTGTGCAATTATGCACTGGTTGTAGGGTTAGTTGGCACAGTGTTAAAACTCAGTGAACACCAGAGACTATTTAGCAGAGACGAGCTACTTCTATTTAAATGAATGGGAGAAATTGGAACACCCAACCAAGGAGCTCTAGTGCCTAATGGTCAACGGATGTAGAAAGGAAGTCCCGCCTTACAGTTTATTTTTTTTACTGGTTCAACATAATGTGAACGGTTTGTCTTTATTTTTAATTCAAGAGTGTAATATATCATTACAGGATTGCTAATGTGCCCAATTATGTTGTATTTTGCCAGATATTCCAATCAATGTAATCACTTGTAATAATCCCAGATACAAGATTTAATTACTACTACCCCAATAATCAATGCATGTGATACGATATTAGATTCAAATATCTGCTTATAGTGAATTTTGTAAACATTTACGAGTACACAAGCATATAGATGGCCTCAAAGCTAACACATGTGGAATCAACAAATCTCTCATTTTAAATTGATTGGGTCTATAATATCAAATGTTTTGATTGGCTATTATTGTGCTGCATTTTCGCTCTCAGTGTGGACAGACAAATTACTAGTCATTTAGTTAGGACGAAGTGGGGTGACAGTTGCACCTCTTTTCGTATTTGAATTTCAGTGCAAATACATGCGTCTTATTCAGTACAGTCTACTTTAAGCAGGCAAAATCAGAGCTGAAAAAGTGCTGTGTCTTGAGTATTTAAATTAAGTCATTGTCATTCCTTTTCACACAAACACGCCTCTTATATGTTAATTAGATTCTCATTATTGATTGCGCTTTATTCATAGCACTCTGTGCTATTTGCCCACCACAATAAATATTGCGCTATTACCGCCCGAGTAAAGCAGACGGTAAACTGAATTTTATTATGATTGCGTACATTTTCAGTGTCAGCGTACATTGTGTAGTCAAGCACACTTTTGTCATGTTAAAGAGATGGTTCAGGTGTCTGGATCACAGTAGTGAAGGGATGCTGTACAGTCCTGGCAGAGTGCGCAATATCACGGTGTCCTGCTGCATCCTCCGCGATACAAAGCTCAGAATCGGCCCAGAAGATCGGATTGTGCCTTGCAAATTGTGCTCCGCATGTATTTTTGTGGGCATGTTTGCTCAGTTGCCTGATCTGCATAATTCTTTTATTGAAATAAATGGCACCTTTACCAGGTGCAATTCATTCTTTATTCTTGGATCTAATAGGAGAATGTTCATACAATTCCACCTCCTTCTGTCTTTTTCCTGTCAAAATAATCATCATTCCTCACTATCCAGGTTCTAAACCTCTGCTTTTTTTTTCTCTCTATATCTTTGTCTCTGTCTTCCTTTTTCTCTTTACGCAGAGATCTAAGATTGCTCTTTTTGACAAGATGTGGCAGTACATGAAGAGTGCGGAGCCTTCTGTGTTTGTTAAAAACACAGTGGAAGGTGTTTTGCGTGTCCGAAAGTCCAAAGGCAAATATGCTTACCTTCTGGAGTCCACTATGAATGAGTACATCGAGCAGCGCAAGCCCTGTGATACCATGAAGGTCGGAGGGAACCTTGACTCTAAAGGCTACGGCATCGCTACACCCAAGGGATCTGCTTTAAGGTGGGTGGAGTAGTATAACAATATGGCCCATGTTGTTATAGTATCCCACCTACCCTGATGTAGGCCGGGGGTCCCTCTTTAAAATGAGGTAAACTAGGTAAACCGGCATTGAGTGTAGGGACAGATGGTAACCTAGGCAACTTAGGCAAAAACAGCAGTATAGCGAGTTACCAGGGCAACTGCAGAGATAGTGAGGTCTTTATAAAGCCTAGCTGACAGCTGGAGGTTACCTAGCAACTAGGGCTGGGCGATATAGCAAAAAAACATAGTAAAATATATATGTATACATATGCATCATTATTTTTCATCCTTTTGATTCAATTCAATACATATCTCGATATGGAGTTTGAAATCCTCAACACTGAATATCTCAATATTATTATTATTTTTAATTATTATTAAAGTAATTAAACTGCCATTGTTGCCAGGCGGATTCAGAATGTTTAATCTAAGAGCGAAAACCGTAATAATCTCGTTAAAATTATTTTTTCCACAATATTTCTCAGCATAAACACAACAAAGGACAATTTTCATTTATATGCATCAATACAGTATAACGGTGCATAGTAATTAAAGCAGTATTCGCCTACATTTAATTTAACTAAAACATTTTAAATATATGCAACAAGACTTACATTAACTTTTTTGAGTGACGACTCAAGCAAGTACTGTAGTTTTGCATCATTTAATTGAAATAGACATTTTGAACCGAGTCACGGAAGTGAATTGACCTTTCCAAGACAAGACCCCAAAACTAAACGTCAAAATAAAAGACATGACATACAAAAATGAACAAAAGTCCACAAATACCTGACACTACTGAAGTTTAAACTGGAAATATCTCACTTTTTACACTTAAACTCAAAGTAGCGAGACAAGGAAGGATCTCGAGACTAGTATAATGAACCTTTTGGAAATGTAATGGCCAAATGAAAAGTGAATTAAAACCGTTGCTATTTTCATGTGGTTTGTTTAATTGTATATTCCCAGCAAAATCATTGTGAATATTCAATATATTTCCCAGCCCTATTAGCAACCTGTTCTCTTAGAGAATATTGGCACAGAAGATGCGATATTATGTTGTCTAAAGCAAATTGTCAATATCTTAAAGTCACCAGAAGTTTAATATACCCTCATAAAAAGCTTTAAGCTTAGCGAAGTTTAAACTATTTGCAACAGGTCACTGAACGCCGTTATGAAATGCACATAAATGAAGTATAAAAATAATAGATTGTGATTCTTCTCCAGGAACTAAAAGTTACATTCAAGCTCAGTGAATAACCGAAGAGAAGGTTTCAGATGCATTATTTCGATTAGTCCACAAGTTCAGAGGATTACTCACGTTTGCCATTTAATAAGTTTTATTGAATGCATGTTTGTAATGACTGAAGCAATGGCCACTTGCAACCAGACTGTGTTGTTATGCCAAAAGCATCACTAATTGATAATCACTAATTAATCAATGCATGTGATTGAGCACTTGGGGTTTGAATGGTCACTGCATATCTGAATGATTAAGCTGATGTTTCAGAGGCTGAAAACACAGTACTGTTTCTTGATAATGAATGCAGATGATGATGCACTGTTTGAACGATGCATGCCGTCTCTTTTGATTCTTCTAACCAGATTTGTCTGCCTCAATGGTTGGATTTCTGCTAATTGATTTGAGGATCTGTATGTGCGCTAATGTGATAATTGATATTATTTCTGATCCTCCTCTGTTCTAGCCTCCTGCCTCAAGAGTTTTAGATTTAAAAAATAACTCTTTACTGCTCGGCCACCTTATAGTTTAATGGGTTGTTTAAAGTCATTTTGATTGGTTAATTGATGGTTTGCCTAACCCAATGTTCCACTCATTCATTCTATGCGACCTGTGGGGGGCGTGGCCCGCTGCAGTCCCGCCCCCTCATACTGTCTGACAAATATGTTTTATCATTTGTTTAAGAAACGCGGTAAACCTTGCAGTGCTAAAACTGAACGAGCAGGGGCTTCTGGATAAATTGAAAAACAAATGGTGGTACGACAAAGGAGAGTGCGGCAGCGGAGGCGGGGAGTCAAAGGTCAGACCCGTGCTTGGGATTTGGGTAAAAAATGAAATGAAAACATGTAAATGAGTAGAAAGCATTATCAGTGGTCCCAAGCAACGAGCCAAGTCACTTGATCAGACTGATTATAACCATCAGTTCCATTCAGTAATACACTGTAAGGGCTTTCTGCTCTAGCATGAAAGTGATATTACTCTAGAATGTATAAAAAACATATTCCCAGTGGTGAAAGGCTTGTAGGCGGCCACTGTCTCTGCTTCCTGCTCACGGCGATGAGTCTGTGCACATCTGGCACGGCAAAGCCGCGTTTGCCGAATGCCAAATGGAGCGCAGACTGCCGATCGCCACCACGCTCAGGGCTGAATCATTACCAGCGCTGTTAGCGAGTGCAAATGTTACTGACAATAACATAAAATAACATTGGTAATGTTATTTATGTTATTTCCCATACGCGAAGAACGCCAGTTAACCTTGCAGTATTGAAACTCAGTGAGCAAGGCATCTTAGACAAGCTGAAAAACAAATGGTGGTACGATAAGGGAGAATGTGGAGCCAAGGACTCTGGAAGTAAGGTCAGTCACTGCAGGGTGTGTGTGTGTGTGTGTGTGTGTGTGTGTGTGTGTGCGTGTGTGTGCGACTACATTGCATTTGTTGTGTAAACACTAATTCCTCCATATAACATAGAAAAACTGCCTGTTTGCTTGTCAATCAACCATAAAGCTAAAATCGAGGTTTTAAATTTTGCAGATTATGTGCAGCTTTAAAAGATATGACGGCATTTGAGTGCCATGTTTAAAAAAAAAAAATCAAGATTTTGAAAATACGATTAGCTATAACATGACAAGAATAAAGTAAAAATATTGTAGCATTACATTTGTTTTTATTTTGAGAATAAAGTACAAATTGGGATAATTAAGTCATAGCGACATGAGATGAAAGCAGTAATGTTTAAAGATTATAGTCGAAAGTGTGCGTGTGTGTGTGTGTGTGTGTGTGTGTGTGTGTGTGTGTGTGAGTCCCTTACACAGATTTACCACCGCATGAAACAGCCTGACCTGTGTACAAATCAATGATGCCTATACAAACAGGGATGTGATATAAACATACAGTAATGCATGCAAGAGACACACATAGTAAATACATAATCATCATTTATCCACACAAGTGCATTTCACACACTCAGAAACACACACATACACATACCTGTATAGGCTCAGAATATCCTTGTGCTCCTTTTCTGTATTTATATGTGCTTTATTGGCAACTTGTCCTGTTCTTTTTTTTTAATTACTTTTTTATCTCTTTTACGTTCTCTCTTTCTCCCTCCTATCTCTCTCCCTCTCTTTCCCATGCGGTCTCTCCTTGTCCATCACCAATGCTGTAAATGTTGTTTGTATATTTGCCTATTACTTCAGCTGTCTTTAATTGCAATTCTGTAGGTGGCGTCTTTTTCCTTCGTTATGTGCACACAATACACCGTACTTTGTCTGAACTGTATTCCGTAGAGATCTACATGTTCTATGTGATTTACTTATACACTTATACTCAGTATGCACACACACATATACAGCTTTAATGTTTAAATATTGTTTGGTCTGAACTGTTTTTTATACATTTGTAATCAGTAACTGCACAATCTAGAGAAGTTACATTTTATATCGTAATCAGTTAAATTAAAATACAATCATAATCAGCTGTATTGACGTACTGTCATTTTTTCTATCCCTTAATTTTGACCTTTGGCCTTCAACCCCTTGCAGGAGAAGACTAGTGCTCTCAGCCTGAGTAACGTTGCGGGAGTCTTCTACATCCTGGTGGGCGGTCTTGGGTTGGCTATGCTGGTCGCTCTGGTGGAGTTTTGCTACAAGTCTCGCGCAGAGGCCAAGCGCATGAAGGTTGCCAAGACTCAGGCTCTAAATCCCTCCTCTTCCTCGCAGAATTCTCAGAATTTTGCTACTTATAAGGAAGGGTACAACGTTTATGGGCTGGAGAGTGTTAAGATCTAGTGGGGTAGGAACGGCAGAGAAAAGTCTATTCACAATTTTATTGTTTCTTGTCATTTTTTTATCCTATGCCAAATGCATCAGCGCCACTGCACGATTCTTCAGGCATCACACTGATGTGCATTTGTCAAATATTTAAAGGGGTCATATCATAATCATAATCATTTCATTTGTTTTTATTGATAAGGTTTAGTTTGAAGTCTGAATTGAGTTTGACCATGACCGTTTCTTCGCCCTCTTTGACCCTTAGAATATAGCCATTTTTTTGCTTCTTTACCTTAAAGACATCTATGTGTGATAGATTATTCCGGGTTCAGTGCAGGTTAAGCTCAATCGACAGGCTTAATGTTGATTTCCACAAAAATCTATTTAGACTCGTCCCTCCTTTTCTTTAAAAAAAAGCAAAAATCGAGGTTACATTGAAGCACTTACAATGTGGCCAAATTTTGGAGGGTTTAAAGGCAAAAATGTGAAGCTTGCCATTTTATAAAAGAACTTTAATTCTTCAGTTAAAACTCATGTATAATTTGAGCTGTAAAGTTGTTTAAATTGTCAATTTTACAGACATTTTAGGAATTTAGGGTTTGTTGACTACATCGTCATGGCAACGAAGTTGTAAAATTGGCCATAACTTTACACAGAAAAGGTTAGTAAGTGATTTAAACACACTAAAATCATGTTTGCACACATGTTGTTTATTTCTATCAGGAAGACTCGTAGACTTCTGTGAAGATGACATTTATTTGATGAATATAAAACAGAAAAGAAATGTCTCTCTTTGGCATAAGCCCCGTCTGGTGGTCCAAAGTTGTAGTACTCGGAACCGTCATATCCTGCCAGAGATAGGAGGCAGGGGCGAGGCGCCTACCCCCTGTGCAGGACGGGACTCAACTAGTGGTAATGGTGTGGTGGAGGTTGCCGTGTTAGTACACTGAAACAGCAATGTGATAGATTGTGAGCGGATTTATAATGCAACGGCTTACATGTGATTGGCTGGGAGTTACCCAGCTAGTGGTGCGATGATGTATAGCTGCTAGTCTTCCCGCTAGAACTATACTGCGCTTACATTTCTTGTGACTATACTTTTGAAACAGTTAGTATTTTAACGTTCAGAAACTGGCCCCAATCACATCCATTGCAAGTGCCTCACTGTCACCTCGATTTTCGCTTTTTTTTTTTTTTTTTTAAGAAAAGGAGGGGCAAGTCAAAATAAATTTTTGTGGTAATCAACATTATGCCACAAATGCTGTAGATTGGGCTAAACCCGGGATATTCTTTTAACATAAAAAGAGAAGCAACGCTTACTCATAGGTTTGCTGTTGGGTCCAATATTCAGGGATGGATTAACGACAGGGCCAATGGGGCCAGTGCCCAGGGGCCCTTGACTACCAGGGGGCCCTTGGCTGCCCCGGGGTGTCCTGGTCTTTAAGGTAGCGCGATCCCCCCACGCTCAAACCCATCAACAATTAAAACAACCCCCCTCCCCCGCTCAACAACTTTTGGCCATGAAAATGAGAGATAATTGGCCCCAGGGCCTTTGCAAGTCATAATCCATCCCTGCCAATATAGTCTACCTTGTCTCATAGAATCACGTTACTATACCTATTTTTGCTAAATGATATGTCGCTCGTTGTACATATCAAGAAATAAAAACTAGAAGTGCTTCTCAAGCCAAAGTTCATAACGCTGTGATCTTCTGAAAGCATATGTAGAGCAGCAGGTGCTAGACACATTAAGGAGCAGCCAATATTTTATCAACTTTTACATCCTCCTTATGACTGGGCAGACTAAGTTTTCTGAACACTGAATAGCTATCATTCGCCAGAGTCAGAAATGTGTGTCTAACTGTTTTTTATATCTTTGAAGCTTGGTTTCTATAGATGATCTGTTTGGACTGAGGAGGAAGTTTTTTTGTTCTCAAACTTACAGTGTTTTCGCATAGAATAACAAACTATTTGAAAAGATCAAGGAAAACTGTATTTTCTATTATGATATTACCCCTTAAAAAGCTAATTGTGACATGACGGTTTTGGTGAACTGTGCATATAGGCAAATCTGATCAAAAAGATTAAGGATATGTAAGAGGGTAAAATGTACAAATAAGAAGGGGGTTGAATGAACAGAAAAGATGGATGGTTCATAGAGGAATCAATTTATTTGAGCTCATTTTGATCAGTGATATCATTCTCTTCATCATTGACATCTTATTTTTCGTTTGCATATCATCATTGACACTTGAAGTTGTTTGTGGATTGGCTTCACCGCTTGCTTTTGATATAAAGCTCTGCCATTTTGCTCAGTGAAAAACCCATTAGCTGTCAGTCATTCTCCACCCCATCTGCTCTTCATGAAACATTTACAGTTTATGTAAACGTAATAGATTTATAAAATATACAGTGGGCCCAAAAAGTATTTGGAAGCATAAGTCAAGTTGCATATGCAAACAAATGAACCTAGAGCTTTTTTCAGAACTACCGTCACTTTTCTGAGCCATTTTTGCAATTCATTTTTATTTACAAGACTGTGAATGAAGTCAGTTTCCCTCAAGTTCATCACATTAACTATGGATATGTTTTACAAGAAAGTGTCTAAATATTTTAGTCTTAATTTTGACAATATACTGTATATATATAAAATAAAAATAGGAAAAATTGAATACAGTCATAAAAAAATTTTTACGCGACAGATCAGAATCTGCCGTTGCTGGTTCATTAATTAAAAAATGTCACTTCAGAAATAGTATCATGGCTTGTGCTGTTTCGAACAATTTATTTGATGAATAAGGATGGATGTATGTGCGTGCGTGTGCGCACGTGTGAGAGAGAGAGAGAGAGAGAGAGATGGAGTGTGTGTGATCACCTGTTGCCAAGCCCAAGCAGAGATGCTGTCAGCTTTCTGAAGATCAGATTTCTCAGTGAAAAAATAGCGTCCAATCGGGGGTATTTCTCCTGGTTTGCAAGAGTCGATCACTATAGAAACCGCAATGTCCTCCGCCATTTAAACAGCACACATTGTGTAATTAAACTGTTGTGTCTCTCAGCTGTGATGAGCCATAATGCTGAAGTTGTTCATTTAAAGCTATTTCCTAGCTTTAGTAGTAGTAATAAAAGCGATCATTAAGAGCTGTTGTATGTAGACGCGGATTCACTTCATGTCACCTAACTAGCTCATATTACACATAAAAATGATCTTTTGCCACCATCTGTTGGCTAACATATATAATGTAAAACAAAAATAGACAAACCGTAGCTCTTAACACATCTGCACTGCTCTTAAACTTTAGTTTAGGATGACGAGCACAAGCGGAGTGATACACACACAGTGAATCACTCTCAGTGAGGCATGATGATGGTGTCAGACCATCAGTGCTCATGGAATGTCTCTCGTCCAATCAGATTCGAGGACCGGAACTAACTGTTGTGTATAGATTTATATAATATCTTATGTGTTTTAGCATTAAAAATGTAACAAACTTCTTGTAAAATGTTTTGTATTAAAAGTGTTAATTAATAATATATGAATTGTAATATTTTTTTAGAATTTTATTTATAATTATTTAAATATTATTTTCTAAATTATCTTTATTTTGGAGCCTTTTGCAGTAAATATCGCTGTGCGATTAGTTGCGATGATTTCAATTGATTAATCAGCTTGTGGTTAATTCAATAACATTTTTTAATCGTTTGACATCCCTAAACAAATTTTGGGAAATATATGCCACTTGTTTTGCTATTTTTTTATATATAATGTAGACACAGTCATAACATTTGGCTTAAGTGTTCAGATACTTTTTGGGGTCACTGGATATCTTTATTTCAGATTCAGATCACACACTGCATAAGATTAATAAACATATTTGTGTTTTCTCTTTCTCTGTGTGTATGTGTGTGTTTGGGCTTGTTCGCTGTGTATTTATATATTGTTTGTGTGGGTGTGTGTTTGGAAACAGATGACGTTCACAGATGCTATGCGCAGTAAGGCCAGGTTGTCTATAACAGGCAGTACAGGGGAGAACGGGCGAGTGCTGACTCCAGACTTCTCTAAAGCCGTCCATGCTGTGCCGTACCTGAGACCTGGCATGGCAATGCCTCTGAGTGTGAGCGAGCTGTCCTGAGTGCCTTACACACACACACACACACACACACACACACACACACACACACACACACACACTTACATACGCACACTGTTGCAAGCATGCTTTACCCACACTTTCATACATATACACACGTGTGTACATATTCTGACACATTTACACACACACACACACACACACACACACACACACAAAACACTATATATACACATATAAATGCTTAAATACTCAATTCACAATGAATCACAAATATCATCTACGCACAGGATGTCAGATCTATATTGCACATGAGCATATTCATATGCAAAGACACTCTTTAACAGAGGTGATTTTCTTTCTGTTAAGTGCATTTGTATTTTGAACATTGTTGATGTGTACAATCAACATTTACATGCATAATAACATGTTGACAGGCAGGCACATAAAGATAAACTGGTACATTGCTATGTGTACATATGCATACAAAAACCACAAACCTTGTGTTGGCACACTTCTATAACGTTTCATGTTGTATACATTTCACATAATGGCTTTTCAAGCATATGCTCACAATATAACCTAATTTCGCTCATACATTCACACACAAACAGGCAGACACACTTGTACGACTGCTTCAGTTTTCATCAACATTTTTCACATTGTAAGAAATGACATGCAATGCTGCACTGAGAAACAACTGTACACATTGAAATTAATTTCTATGGCAAGAATTCCACATCTGTTTCCATAGCAACATGTTTTTGGAATCTCTGATTGTTAACAACTCAAGCACACTTGAAACATCTGCATCAAATGTGATTTTGTTTACTGGATCAACATGATGATATGTGTGTGTGTATATATATATATATAATTAAAAAAAAAAGTTTGACTTCAATCATTTATTATTATATGAGCTATGTATAATATATGATGTATATAATTATACTTTTGTTAATTTGATGTTATTGTTACCATGAAAATGCTTGACTTTCCTTCTCACTGGTTTGATTTGTTGAAAATGTGATGTTGATATTTTATCGCTGTGTTCTGATCCTGTTTTTCTTGCCTATGGATGACGCAAGCAGAAGTTTTATACAGTAACTCTATCGATTTAAAAAAAGACAAAAAACTTGAAAGAATATTTACCTTCTGCATTTCACATTTCAGATGGTATATTTGAAGTGTTTATTGAGATATTGATTAAAATGGATCTTTATATGAATATATTAACTTCATAATATATTATTATACCCCAGAATGCCAAATATTAATGTGTGCCAAACAGTGTTGGGTGTAATGCATTACTATTTGCATAATTTCATTGAAAAAAGTAAAGTAAGGGATTACTCTTTATTTTTTTCAGTACTTTAATTAGAGTTACTTCTGATGTTAAATACAGTATAGACTATAGAGCAATTCTATTTAAAGCAATAGTGGGTTTAAAACTAAATTTTAATGTCTAATATTAAAATATATGCTTTCTAATTTAACGCTGCCCCTTTAAATTCTTCGGCCAGTTCATGAATAATTGATTTGATTTTATATGATTTATTTGAAAAAAATGTATTTGTCGAGGTTGATAAGGGTTTTAGAAAGTAATTCATAATAAGTAATGCAATTACTTTTCAGACAGAGTAATTTGTACAGTAATCTAATTACACTATAGAAGATGTAATTAGTAGTTAGTAATTAATTACTTTGTTAGAGGAACACCCAACTCCGTCAAGGCATTACAGATGCATTTGATAATATTTTGTGTTTGTACGGGAAAATGTTATTATTTGACCTTTCTTTTCTTTTTAATATCAAACACATTGTATTTTAAATGAGGTGCACTACGATATGCAGTTTAACTGTGAAACGCATGATGACCTTAAGTTATCCTTGTTTTTATAAAGCGATGATTAAGATAAGTATATCACTAATATTAGTTGACTAGAACTTTAATTTACGTAATAAGTTATGATCTGAAGGCTAAGAGATGGAGACGATTACAGATAGATATATTGATAGTTAATTTGATAAAGTATATGCCAATCACCCTTTTCTATGCCATGCTGTGTAACTGAAACATTGTTCATTAGTTTTATATGTATATGTATATGTACTGTATGTGTAAATAGAAACCATTCATCTGTATAACTCCAATGTACACAGACGCACACAAGAGGATTGCTCATATTGTGCATTTGGGAGTATGTTTGGGAACATACTCTAGTTTCTGTGCAAAACCCGAGCATAGCGCTAAGCTGTCTCTCACATACCGCCACACAAATGGACTCGTCATAACTTGCATATTTGAGTTGGAGAGTCTGCCATGGGATGAAATGGAGGACATTTTTCTAAATGGAATGTGGACTGATTGCTTTATTTTTTTGGAATCTTTTGGAATAAACAGAGACTGAGAATCCTCTGATCTTCTTCTGGTTTCCTCTGTCATTGGAAGAAGAAAAAAGTTTGGGGGGCAGGAGTGGGGTTTGATGAGAAGCAGTCATTTGTGCACATCCACACGCAGACATTTACACATAAATAGACATCATTCTATCACCATCTTCAGGAGGTCAAACTAACATGTTGGACATGATTAAATATAGTTTATAACCAAAATAAATAAATGGACGGACATCCAAATCAAGTTAACAAAATTCATCAAATTTAAAATGTAATAATAATAACTGTGCCAGAATTAAAGCTAACTGGTTTGGGACCAAATGTTGGTTTGTAGTTACTGATAAATTTGAATTTGCAATAAATCCAAGAAAGGATATTTGTTGTTTTGCTTAACATAAATTTGGGAACAGGTTTGAAGGCTGGACTGGACTAATACAGTCAACAGTAACTGAGAAAATGTCATGAGACTATTTACTCACTGTAATACTCTACAAATGTTACTTACATGTAGGTGTCACAATTAGGTTCGGTAAGGTTTTGTAATAGGGGAAATATGCGGTAACGGGGGCATTCAAAATGTGCGACAAAGCTCAATATTAAGGTTTTTTAGTTATTAAATATAGTTAAAATAAATCATTTTAAATTACAGTATATAGAGGCATATATTTAAAAACAAAAAAGATAGGGATGTCAAACGATTTTTTTTAATTTTATTTTACTATAATGAATTGTATGAATATATATATATATATATATATATATATATATATATATATATATATATATATATATATATATATATATACATACACACAGTATACACGCTCACCGACCACTTTAGTTGGTTAGGTGGTGCATCTACTTATTCATGCGGTTATCTAATTAAATCGTGTGGTAGCAGTGTAGTGCATAAAATCATTCAGATACGGGTCAGGAGCTTCAGTTAGTGTTCACATCAACCATCAGAATGGGGAAAAAATGTGATCTCAGTGATTTGGCATGTTGCATGATTGGTGGTGCCAGATGGGTCAGTTTGAGTATTTCTGTAACTGCTGATCTCCTGGGATTTTCATGTGCAACTGTCTCTAAAGTGTATAGAGAATGGTGCAAAAAACACCCTGCGAGCGGCAGTTCTGCAGACGGACATTAACAGCTAGTTGGTAATGGAGGAGAATGGCCAGACTGGTCCAAGCTGACAGGAAGATGACAATAACCCAAATAATCACACGTTACAACAGCACCATGCAGAAAAGTATGTCTGAACATACAGCAAGTCGAACTACAGCAGCAGAAGAACGCTCTGGGGACTACTACTGTCAGCTAAGAACAGATAACTGAGGCTGCAGGCTCAACAAAACTGGACGGTAGACGATTGGAAAACCATGCTGTGACATGAAGATGGTAGGCCCACTGCACCCTCAGCTTTCTGTTCTTGGCTGACAGAAGTGGAACCCAACGTGATCTGCTGTTGTAGCCCATCCGCCTCAAGGTTCGACGTGTTGTGCATTCGGAGATGCTATTCTGCTCACCACAATTGTACAGAGGGGTTATCTGAGATACCATTGCCTTTCTGTCAGCTTGGACTAGTCTGATCAGTGGTTACAGAACTTTTTTCTCCATTCTGATGGTTGATGTGAATGTTAACTTAAGCTCCTGACCAATATCTGCATGATTTTATGCATTGCACTGATGCCACATGATTGGCTGATTTATTAATCACATGAATAAGATGTACAGGTATACCTAATAAAGTGGTCCGTGAGTGTATGTGTGTATATATATATATATATATATATATATATATATATATATATATATATATATAGACAAATAGCTACACACACACACACACCATTATTTATTATAAGTATTATTGAATATATATAATGCATGTCAAAATTATGACATTGCATGATTTTTGCATGACCTCTGACATGGGACTGGCCAAAATCATCATTTTAAGTGGGGCTATATAGATATTTGGTGTTTAAAATTGGCTACTTTTCGTGCTAGATTAGCTTAATAGATAACAGTATATCTAAGTTTGCACAAAGGAGCATGGGATTTGTGCCTGCAATTAGGACATAAAAGTGTACCATATTCATGGAAATACCAAATACAGAGAAACACATAGCGGTTATCATGGGGTGACTGTTTTCTCTGCCGTTTTAGTTGGGCACTGACATAGCTCAGAGCTGATGAAAGAGGTTTGTTGATATCTTCAAACGAAAAGTGCTTCAAGCGACTTGCATGGTACACAGGAACAGATGTGACCCTCTTCAGTCTGTACTGACACAGTGTTTCCATGTGCTCACAAACAGGCAATAGTATTTTTGTGGGTCTGATTGTATGATGTGTGGGTGAATTTTTAGGGGAGAAATTGCCTACATAGATGCGTTTTTGCTTTCTTATAATTCAGCGAAGGCCCTACTGCCTCTTGCCTGTTATTGCAGGTAATGCCACTGTAATGCCATGTCCTGGGATACACTCACAGACACACACGGTCTCTTTTCAGTCAAGGCTCCCAGGCAAACAGGCTGGCGTAGCAGCTGCAGCTCAGCAGTTGAGTTTCTTCTTGCTGTGCCTAGTTCCTTATCAGCATCATCAGCCAATGAGAAATTTGTATTCTCATATAGCCAAGCATAGTCTGTTATTGCAGCCAATTAACGCTCAGCATCAGATCAATTAGCGAAATACATTGAGGTATCAGTTTGTAATGATGGTGGCGTTCGTAGTTGCAAATTATTGACTGGCTATCAGTTGATTGCACTTAATACATCTTAGTAAAATGTGGTCTAAAAAAACAGCTTAGTGTGTTAGGCATATTATATAAACATTAACAGATAAATGATACATAGAATTAGTAAAGGTTTATTAATAGGGTAAAATCTAAGAAAGTTTACAAAGCCTTACATTTTTGTCTCCTAACACACATTGATCTTGTTAACTATCTATAAACTATATGTCTTAGCTGAAGTTTTTATTTGTTGTAAGCCCTCAGAAGACTTTAAATACTGTGCGTGATTTGTATGACTAATTTTATAATGCTCTAATGGTGCATTTTGGCTTTTTTCGGAGCTTGACCGCCCCTGTCCCCATCCACTTGCTCTGTTTGCATGGGAGCAGCTTGAACATTCTTCAGAACCTCTCTTTTGTGTTCCATGGAAGAAAGTCATAAAAGTTGAAATGACATGAAGTTGGCTAAATTAGTTAATGATGACCCAGTTTTTATTTTTGATTCATTTATTTTTAAATGCTGCCTTTTCAGGCAACATCCTGGAGGTACACAAGGTAACACCAAAACTGTCCCACCGTCCCCCTCATTCAGTGTAAATATCATTATTAATCATTGTATTTAATTTCATGTGTGTCTCATCACACTCTGACACTCTGCTCATCACTGCGATTCTGTGCGCGCTCTCCTCTGGTGCAGCGCAAAACCTGGACACAGGTAAAGAATATAGAGGTGAAAATGTTGGCCTCTTGCTATGTGGGAGGAGCCATCTGGGCAAATGGTAATTTAGGATTATTTATAGTGCTGCTATACAATGCCAAATCCAAAAAAAGTGGGCACAGTATGGAAAATGCCAATAGTATGATTTGTACACTTAATTCACCCTATGCTATATTTAAAGCACTACAACAACACATTATTTGATGTTTTACCTTGTTGATTTATTTGGTTATTTGAAAATATACTCTCTGAAAATCTGAATGCAGCACACTCCAGAAAATTGGTTAAACTGAGTTTACCACTGTATAACATCTCCATTTCTTCTAATATGTCTAACACTTACCCAAAAATTTGGGTACTTAAGACATACGTTTATTAAGTTTAGAAAGCATTCATCCATTATGTGGTCAGGGCTGCAGGCAGGCCAATCTAGCACCTGCACTCTCTGCCATGCACTTGTAATCCGGGCGGTATATCGCTTGGCATCGTCCTGCTGGAAAACCACTTCTGAATGTGCTTGATCAGACAGTACTGTCTAAAAACCATCATGCATCTGTAATGGATATCATGACATAGTCTCAGGACTCACCACTGCATCCATAGATGCAAATTAAAGGTGCTATATGTAATATTTTTACTGTACTAAATAATACAATTACCATAATATGTCATTAGAGAATTAGGAAACAACAATGCTACAGTTAAGCCAAGTTTCCATTCCGGGCTGGAATTTTTGTTTATGTTTTGGCCTGTGCGATCCCGCCCACTGCCAAATCACCAATAGTATTTCAACACCACCGGTTTGCCAGATTTGAACATGTTTGCAGGCAAACAACACTGCATGCTGCAGCCATGGAAGCCAGCAAGCTAACTGGATCAGAGATTCCACCTGACCTAAAAAGCCTCGCCACCCATCTAAAAACCACCATGACCAGAGGCGTAGTAATACACTAACACTTTGGCATTTTGGCAACCCGCATGAGCTTCGAGTCTGGGGCGGGGCAGACATCTCTCCTATATTTTAAATTTGGACTGCAGTAGGCCTACCCATTTCAAACGCTTGTTGTCAATCTTACATATAGCAACTTTAAGGCTTTGCTATGCAAAGGAGAAGCCATACATCAACACTGTCCAGAAGCGTCGCCGACTTCTCTGAGCTTGATCACATCTGAGATGGAAAGAAGAACAGTGGAATCATGTTATGTGGTCCGACGAGTCCACATTTAAAATTGATCTTGGAAAAAACAGCCATCATGTCCTCTGGGCCATAGAGGAAAGGACCATCCATACTATTATCAGCGTCAGGTCCAAAAAACTGTCTGTCATTGTATGGGCGGTCTGAGCGAGCACAGCAGGATTTTCTGAAAGGCGCTCCCCACTCTGGAGGAAATATTACCTCTCCGCTCCCTTTATGCCCTGAGCACATGCTCTGGGTGGCGGAGGAAAAGTCTTAGTTGCCTCCACTTCTGAAACAGTCAATTCGTGCACATCTTATCACGTAGCTCGCTGTGCATGACACCGCGAAGACTCACAGCATGTGGAGACTCATGCTATTCTCCGCGATCCACGCACAACTTACCACATGCCCCATTGAGAGTGAGAACCAAAAATCACGACCACGAGGAGGTTACACCATGTGACTCTACCATCCCTAGCAACCGGGCCAATCTGGTTGCTTAGGAGACCTGACTGGAGTCACTCAGCACACCCTGGATTCGAACTCGGGACTCCAGGGGTGGTAGACAGCGTCAATACTGGCAAAGCTACCCAGGCCCCAAGGAAGAATAAATTTTTGGCATTGTGATTAACACAGAGTTTTATTTATTTTTTTATTCCTATTATCCTTGATGATTCTCATTACTGTAATACAGCACTTTTTTCCTGTATTACGCAAAAAAATAGTGTAATGCAGTGCAGTTCATTTGATCTTAATTCATAACAGTACAACAAATAATACCATGATAAATACTTTACAATTTAAATAACAGATCATTTTAGTTGCGTTATAGTAATGAAAATACAATTTTTTTGTTGTTGTTGTTGTTGCATTGTCTTTAATTGTCAGAAAATTTACTTATATATGTAAAAAGTAAAAAAGCACAACAGAGCTTTTACAGTATTAATTAAAACATTAAATTCAGTACACTTGCTTATGTGATATTGCTTACAGATAATAATACTAATAATATAACCATTTAATGTGATATTATTGTACGGAGTATTATTGCGACTACTTTGAATATCATATAGTAGTAATATTATTCTGTTGTAATGTCTTCTATTTCACGCAATCAGTTGAATAAAGCGCTCGTTTCAGCAGGACTTTTATTTTGAAAGACATTTGACGCGCTCCCTGTTTAAGGTTCATTATATCAAGCTTCCCGCAACTCGTGAGCTGAAAACTCCGAGCTGCAATTCCTGCAAAGGAGAAAAAGTTAATTTGAGGGTTCACAGCCGTTTATACAATAAAGACACCGATCAGTGGCTACAATTGGACACACATAAAAACACATTTTGCATAAAAAAACAATAGTAATTTGTGTTGCTTTGTGTGTACGACCATTTGTTTTCCTGTCTGTGTGTGTGTTTGTGTGTATAGGAGATGACCGGGAAGAGAAGCGCCTCTTATACTGTGGTGCGCGGTGCATGTGACTGTATATTATTTCATTAAATTACATCTTTCTGCTGTTTAATGATCACGCTTGGCCATATAGAGTAGTTTTTTAATTATTATTTGCAAATGGTGTTCGATTTTATCTCTTAAGCTCAAATTACATTCTGCTAATGGCAGCCTACTTCAATTTGCTACCGAAATTAACAACATGACGATATCGTACCGTATAAATTGGTTGGTATCGCAACATTTCGTTGGTACCGGTATACCGCGTGACCCTACTCAGAATGGCCACCTAATGACTCTGACCAGAGGGAAAAAAAAAAAAAAAAGACCAAAATAGTAAGAAGCATGAACAGAATTTGTGAGAAATTCTGGGCTTCTCCAGTGAGGCACAGCAATGGAATACCAAGCCAAGAGATGCAGGAAGACTGAACACAGGGAACAAAATCAGAAAATGTTACATCAAAAACATGTTTATTGTAAACTGTACAAAAGGTGTTTGAATCAAATATTATCTAAACCAAAATAACAATAATAGTTCACCCAACAATTTCTCTCTTTAACTAAAGCCCTTTTTGGTCATAACTCCAGTCCTTTACAAACACATGTCTGAAATATAATTAGCTTGTAAAGAATTTAATCAAGTATGATTGTGACTAGAGGTCAAAGAACCTCGAGGCACTCATGGTCACCTATTGACTTGAGCACCTGACCAGAGCTTAGGAATAGCATAGTGCATGGCCTGGAACACAGGGTCTGAATAGGGATCTCTGCAAAAGGTATTAGTTTGGTTTCATAGGTACAGAGAGGTTAGCAGAGGCCTGCTCCAGGAAGGCCAGTGGACCTTGAGACAGTTCTGTGGGCTTCTTGTGCTGGACGTTGATGTCCTCCAGCACCTGCTGCCAATGGTGGATCTTGGCAAGATGTTTCTGAATGAGCATCTCTTTCCTCTGAAGTTCACTCTTCAGTTCTGACGCACCCTGAGAAAGGTAAAACGACACTTATAACTACAGTACTGCAAGTAAAAACAAAAAACCTGACATTTCCAAAATACATTTACAACAGTGTGATTTCAATATTTTATGGCTGGATCTTTATCACATCTGTAGAAAACTATAACAACGGAGCATATGTCTAAAACGTGGTATGGGGTTTACCTCTTTTTCCAACTGTTCTGGTTTCTGCACACACAATTGCATTCTTTTCTGAAGAAAGAAGCATTCAGTCTGTCTGGCCACATCTAGAAACTTCTGTATACACTGATCAACTCCTGAAAGACAAAACACATACATTCCTATCTATCGAGTACTGTGCAAAAGTCTTAACCATTTTAAGATTTAAGTTTTTGTGAAAAATATAATGCGCCTATTTTATATATTCTGTGTACCAGGAGGAAATATCAATGTTAGACTTCAAAGTTCCCTTTGGAAACAGAATTGAATCCAGTCTTTAAAGGTCCAGTTTTGGTGAGCCTGTGCCTACTGCAGCCTCAGCTTTTTTCTCAGGTCAAGATCACTGAGATCACATTTTTCCCCATTAACTGAAGGTCCTGACCTGTTTCTGAATGATTTTATGCATTGCACTGCTGCAATACGATTGGCTGATCACACACACACACACACACACACACACACACACACACACACACACACACACACACACACACACACACACACACACACACACACACACACACACACACACACACACACACACACACACACACACACACACACACACACACACACACACACACACACACACACACACACACACACACACACACACACACACACACACACACACACACACACACACACACACACACACACACACACACACACACACACACACACACACACACACCCTTGTGTTGCCAAAACAGCTCTGATCCGTCGAGCCATAGACTCCACAAGGCCTCTTAAGGTGTCCTGTGGTATCTGGCACCAAGCCGTTAGCAGCAGATCCTTTAAGTCCTGTTAGTTGTAAAGTGGGTCCACCATGGATCAGTCTTGTTAGGCTAGGACATCCAATAGATGCTCAATCAAAATGAGATCTGGGGAATTTGGAGGCCAAGTCAACACCTTGAACTCTTTGTCATGCTCCCAGTGCATCAGTGAGCCTTGGGCACCCATGACCCTGTTGCCGATTCACCAGTTGTCCTTCCTTGGATCACTTTTAATAGGTATTAACCACTGCATACTGGGAACACCCCACAAGAACTGAGGTTTTGGAGATGCTCTGACCCAGTTGTCTAGCCATCACAATATAGCCCTTGTCAAAGTCACTCAGAATCTTAGACTTGCCCATTTTTCCTGCGTCCAACACTTGAAATTCAAGAAATGACTGTTCACATGCTGCCTAATATATCCCAACCCTTGACAGGTGCCATTGTAATGAGATAATAAATGTTATTCACTTCACCTGCCAGTTGTTTTAATGTTGTGGCTCATCGGTTTATACAGTTAAAGTCAGAAGTTTACATACACTTATGTTGAAGTCATTGAAGTAATTTTTTAACCACTCCACAAATTGAATATTAGCAAACTATAGATTTGGAAAGTCGTTTAGGACATCTACTTTGTGCAAGACACAAGTAGTCTTTCCAACAATTGTTTACAAACTGATTGTTTCACTTTCAATGGACTACATCACAATTCCAGTGGGTCAGAAGTTTACATACACTAAGTTAACTGTGCCTTTAAGCAGCTTGGAAAATTCCAGAAAATTATGTCAATCCTTTAGACAGTTAGACAATTAGCTTCTGATAGGAGGTGTACTGAATTGGTGGTGTACCTGTGGATGTATTTTAAGGCCTACCTTCAAACTCAGTGCCTCTTTGCTTGACATGGGAAAATCAAAAGAAATCAGCCAAGACCTCAGAAAACAAAAAAAGTGTAGACCTCCACAAATCTGGCTCATCCTTGGGAGCAATTTCCAAATGCCTGAAGGTACTACGTTCATCTGTACAAATAATAGTACACAAGTATAAACACCATGGGACCACACAGCCATCATACTGCTCAGGAAGGAGACACATTCTGTCTCCTAGAGATGATCGTAGTTTGGTGCTAAATGTGCAAATCAATCCCAGAACAACAGCAAAGGATCTTGTGAAGATGCTGGAGGAAACAGGTAGACAAGTATCTATATCCACAGTAAAATGAGCCCTATATCAACATAACTTGAAAGGCTGCTCTGCAAGGAAAAAGCCACTGCTCCAAAACCGCCATAAAAAGCCAGACTACATAGCGTACATAGAGACAAAGATTTTACTTTTTGGAGAAATGTCCTCTGGTCTGATGAAACAAATTGAACCGTCTGGCCATAATGACCATTGTTTTGTTTTGAGGAAAAAGGGTGAGGCTTGCAAGCCAAAGGACACCACTACAACCGTGAAGCATGGGGGTGGCAGCAGCATGTTGTGGGGTGCTTTGCTGCAGGAGGGACTGGTGCACTTCACAAAATAGATGACATCATGAGGAAGGAAAATGATGTGGATATATTACAGCAGCATCTCAAGAAGTCAGCCAAGAAGTTAAAGCTTGGTTGCAAATGGGTCTTCCAAATGGACAATGACCCCAAGCATTCCTCAAATATTGTGGCAAAATGGCATAAGGACAACAAAGTGAAGGTTTTGGAGTGGTCATCACAAAGCCCTGAAATCCGATAGACAATGTGTGGGCAGAACTGAAAAAGCGTGTGTGAGCAAGGAGGCCTCCAAACCTGACTCAGTTACACCAATTCTGTCTGGAGGAATGGGACAGAATTCCAGCAACTTATTGTGAGAAGCTTGTGGAAGGCTACCCAAAAATTTTGACCCAAGTTAAACAATTTAAATGCAATGCTACCAAATACTAACAAAGTGTATGTGAACGTCTGACCCACTGGGAATGTGATGAAAGGAATAAAAGTTGAAATAAATAATTCTCTCTACTATTACAGTGACATTTCACATTAAATTGTGGAAAAAATTAGTTTAAATGTATTTGGCTACGGTGTAGGTAAACTTCTGACTTCAACTGTGTATATATATGAAGGGAGAACACAAACAGATTTACCAGTCCGAATTTCCTCCTGGTCTGTTCCATTCACGTAGTCTTGACTCACGAGAGATGCAAAACACGCCTGTGAAAATTAAAACATTTAAAGGCTGAATTATAGAACATACAGTACCGTGCAAAAGATTTAGGCACTTGTGAAAAACTTTCAAAGTGAGGATTTCTTTCCAATAAGGTTCCATTCGTTAACAATAGTAATGCATGGACTAACAATGAACAATATAATATTTGTTAATGTTAGTTAATAAAAATACAAATGTTCATTGTTAGTTCATAGTGCATTTACTAGTGTTAACATATACACCTTTTAATTTAATATTGTATAATTGTATTAGTATGTGCAGAAATTAACATAACCCGAGATTAATAAATGCTGTAAAAGTATTGTTGTTTGTACATGTTAAACAATCAAACCATGTTGTAAAGTGATACAAACGTACTTGTATAATTTCATATTAAATATGGAAGAAAGTTCAGTGCACAAATCATCACTTAATCTGTCCAGAAATCAGCCTTTGCATTAAATGGATATGAACTCTTCATTAGCATGCAGTTCTTTTAAACCTCTTCTCACCTCGAAAGAAGCTTCCAGCTCATCTACCAAAGAGTTGTTTGCGCCTCTGTTACCGGCTGGACCTGTAAGAAGACCTGGCTGACCTGAACCACCAGGACCTGTTGGTGGATGAGATCCAGGAGGCTGCTGACCAGGGTACATTCCGCCCATGGACGACGCCATTCTTCCACCGGCAATAGAGCGCAACACTGTCCCGCCCCCTTTTTCAAACGTCTGGGTTCCGGAAGTACATTCTTCATTAATTTCAAACCAAATTAAAACCATACAGCTCCGAAGATTATTACAACATCACTAACTTTGTTTTGAGGCAAAAAAAAAAAAGATCTGAAAATCGGACATAAAGACAGTGGGAGAACTTATAGCGTTTCACGAGATAATTGACTACAATCCCATGAAGAATTGCAAATGACGTCATTGAATAAAATAGAATGGGAATATATAAAACTATTGGTGGTTTTCAAGTCTATACCTAATGGCATATTAGAACTAATGAAAAGTTATAAAAAACAAAACGAAATTCCTGGTGTAAATTTGACTCTTTATATAAACGGTATGGATATTATGAGTAGCAAGTGTACTAATAAGCATATCAGAAAATGCTTTTTAAATTTAAAGAAAATAACACCTCGTGGGAAATTTTTCTGGAATTCGCATTTTTCAGAGATTAACTGGCATAGGGCGTGGATTGTTCCTTTTAGATTTTGTATCACAAACAAAGTTAGGGAATTACATTTGAAAATATTACATAATATATATCCCACAAACTTGTTTATTTCAAAATTCAAACCTATTGATAATTCTTGTAGTTTTTGCAAGACAGAACAAGAATCGTTAACTCATCTCTTTTATGGTTGTTCATTTTGCATTACATTTTGGAAAAGTGTTGAAAGTTATGTGGCGTTTAAAACAAAGCATACAATAACGCTTGAAGGGAAACAGATTATTACATATTTTGATTGTGGAGATAGAAGCTTATGTAATATTGTAAATCTCTTTATTTTATTAGGTAAGTTCCATATTCATAAAGCTAAATTTTCCAAGTCAGAACCGTGTTTTAAATTTTTCCAAATTGAAATCGATATATACTTTGAGTCTCTTAAACTGGTTAAAAATAAGAAAGCTATGTCAACGACTGATATATTTTCAAAATTTTTCAACGGATTATAGAAATTCCTTTATTTTTTATAAATAATGAAGTTTGTTAATCTGTCTATTTAAGTTATTCTAATATTTTTTTTTTGTTAATTTATTTTAATTTTTTAATAATAATTTAAGTCTTGTATTCATCTTTTTTTTTTTGTATATATATATATATATATATATATGTAAAATATTTGTTTACGAACTGTGATGCCTGTATGTTTGTAAATTGATTTTGATTAAAAAAAAAAATTTAAAAAAAAAAAAAAATATATATATATATATATATATATATATATATATATATATATATATATATATATATATAAAACTATTGGTTTTAGGTTGTTTATTATAAGTATGGAAGCGATATAGCCTATTTTACGTTTATTTCAAAATATCCCGATATGTTCAAATATATAAGTAGTTTATTTTATTTTTTTTTTATTTTTATTTTTTTATTTTTTTATTGAACAGATATAAACGCAACTACATAGTCACAACTACATATAAACAGTAGACAAAGAGCCAATGAAAGCAAATTAAATAAAAAAAAAACAAGTAAAATAAACAGACAAAAATAAATAATAAATTGAGCCAGGGGTAACATATAAATTTTAACTAAATTCAAGAGAAAGATATATAAGTAGTTTAAGAATGAAGGGGCACAAACTCGATTACGTCATTCACTGTGCGTCATAATAGCGCGCGGTCGCTCCAATGTTCTTTTTTTTAATTGAACAAAAGACTAACAGGGGATACATATCTCACACACAAAAACACTTAAGAAAACAGAAAACTCGAGGTCGAGCAAGGCAATAAAATATATGTTATACAAGATACAGTAAACAGAAAAAACACAAAACATCAAAAGCAATAGAAATTAAACACAATAAATGAATATTAAATAATAATAATTAAATAAATCTAAATAATATGAGAAAATATAAATAAATAATATTTGTCACCTTCAGGAAATCAGTTCTTATAATGAAAACATTTTTTTTTTAATCAACAGAGCAGTTTTAGCGGCTTTCTTGTTAAATGATAAACAAAGAGAGTCATGGGATAATTTTAGATCTAATACAGAACAGGCTAAAATTGGGCTTAGAAACAGTGATTTTACATTTAAGGAGATTATACTGTTCACAGAGAGTTAACAGTTTTAACCTGTCATCCATCTCATTTGACTCGGAGTCCCAAAACGATAACAGTAGGCTACATTCATTATTTCAAAAATAAAAAAAATGGTTGTAAGCAGAGAAAATAAGCCAGGCTACTTCTTTACTTCTACTCCTTTGCACGCTCTAAGTTTCTTTGATTGGTGGATCTTTCTCTGATGTACCATGGGTTTGTTGTTTACCATGAATTCCGCTATCAATCACGATTTTTAAACAATGAAGTTGAGATTACGCAGACGGTTGGCTTCAACGGAAGCATATACCATCGGTGAACAACCTCTGGGCTCATGGCAGGTCTGTCTTTAAATGTTTATAAGTTATCGTTGAAAATCAATTCGTCTATGGAATAAATTAATAGGAGTTTACTTATTTTTGCGCATGCGTCAAAGACGTCACAGTTCTGTGAAGGTGCAGCTTGTCGCCACCTCTTGCATGGAGCTCAAAATGCGTTTCATCATCCAGTGAGCGGCAAATATTATTAGCAAATAAATATGTTTAAAGTGTTATTATATTTGTTAATATTGTATTATATACTTTTGTTTATGGAAATATAGAAACTAAGGGTACAGCGGGGCTAAAGGCACACTTTAAGGGAAATTAGCTTTTTTTTCTGGTCCCAAAGTGTATCAAGATTCAAAAAAGACATTTATTTTTATTGAATGTTGATGGAGCAACATAATTTGTGTGAAAAGAAATAACAACAGAAAGGCTGTTTTGCAAATACTTTTAAGACAGCAATATGAGTTTTATTTTTTTTTTAACAAATTAAAAAATAATGCTTATTAAAAGCACTTCAGAAAAAGGTGCATAATTTCTTGTTAATTTCAATCACATTTTACATTTCATAAAATCTCAGGTATTCTATAAATACATTAATCTCCACTGTGATTGGATGAGTCAATGTGAGCCCACTTTGAACATTTTCATAACAAATCAATTCACTACACTTAAGAAAATATGTTTAATAGGGTCCTTTAGCCCCTGCAACATGGGGGCTTTTTACCTCAAATACTATCCTTTCATGTATTGAACCTCAAACAAAATAGAAAATGACAAATAAGTATTTTGTCTCTAAATAAATGTGATAATTTCCAGGATATTTATTAGCTACATACATTTACAGCAAATCAAATCAAACTTTAGAAATGACACGCAATGATCTCACGGAACAGAACATTTTTCCTGTGAATAGTGACAAACAGTTGTTTATTAAAGTTCTGTGGTAGTTTTTGATGCTATTTAGTATTTTTGGAGAAAACCTTTTGCCCAGAGGGGCCTTGAGCCCCATTGACACCATTGTGCGACCTTTGGGACATTTTAAGAATGTTGGGCTCTTATTGGCTGCTTTTCTTTATTATTCACTCAAAGTTTAAAAAACTTTTTTTGTTTATACAATTTTAGTTTTATAATGAAATAAATTAATATTGTGGCACAATTATATTTTTGTCTACAAAACTAATATCAAACATTCAAGGATACGCCTTAAAATAAAAAAGAATTTAAGATCATAAGAAACATTTCAGTCAAGCATATCAAAACTTTTGACTGGTATTGTATGTTTATATTTATATACAGGGTTGGGAGGGTTTCTTTTGAAATGTAGTCCACTACAGATTACAGAATACATGCTTTAAAATGTCATTTTAACATATTTCATTAGATATCTCAAGGTCAGTAACGTAAAAAAAAAAAAAAAAAAAAAAAAAAAAAAACATTTTAGAAACTCCCTCAATACTGTTTAAAAAGCATCCTTCAAGAAGTTGGTTGAGAAAATGTCAAGAGTACATGTCTGCAATTTCTAGGCAATGGGTGACTACTTTGATAGATGCTGAAATATAACATTACACATATAACATGTTTTAATTTATTTTGGATTTTGTTTAGTCACAACAAAAGTCCCATTGTTCCATTTATGTTATTCCATAGTTTTGATGACTTTACAATTATTGTAAAATGTGAAAAATAGACAGCGCTAATATATATATATATATATATATATATATATATATATATATACACTGGCAGCCAAACGTTTGGAATAATGTACAGATTTTGCTGTTTTGGAAGAGAATTTGTCCTTTAATTCACCAAAGTGGAATTCAACTGATCACAAAGTATAGTCGGGACATTACTGATGTAAAAAACAGCACCATCATTATTTGAAAAAGTAATTTTTGATCAAATCTAGACAGCAGCATCACTCCAACACCTTATCATTGAGTAATCATGTTAAATTGCTAATTTGGTTCTAGAAAATCACTTGCCATTATATCAAACACAGTTGAAAGCTTATTGGTTCATTAAATGATTATTAACATTGTCTTTGTGTTTGTTTTTGAGTTGCCACCATATGCAATAGACTGGCATGTCTTAAGGTCAATATCAGGTCAAAAATGGCAAAAATCAAACAGCTTTTTCTAGAAACTCATCAGTCAATCATTGTTTTGAGGAATGAAGGCTATACAATGCTTAAAATTGCCAAAAAAACTGAAGATTTCATAGAAAGGTGTACACTAAAGTCATCAAAGACAAATAAAACTGTCTCAAACAAGGACAGAAAGAGATGTGAAGACCAGATGTACAACTAAACAAGAGGATAAGTACATCAGAGTCTCTAGTTTGAGAAATAGACGCCTCACATGTCCTCCGCTGACAGCTTCATTGAATTCTACCCGCTCAACACCAGTTTCACGTACAACAGTAAAGAGAAGACTCAGGAGTTCAGGCCTTATGGGAAGAATTGCAAAGAAAAAGCCACTTTTGAAACAGAAATACAAAAAGAAAAGGTTCGAGTGGGAAAAGAAACACAGACATTGGCAAAAGATAATTGGAAAAGAGTGTTACGGATCTAAACCCCATTGAGCATTTGAGGGATCAGCTAGACTGTAAGGTGCGTGAGAAGTGTCCAACAAGACAGTCACATCTATGGCAAATGCTACAGGAAGTGTGGGGTGAAAGGTCACCTGAGTATTTGGACAAACTGACCGCTAGAATGACAAGGATCTGCAAAGTTGTCATTGCTGCACGTGGAAGATTTTTTGATGAGAACTCTTTGAAGTTTTTCAAATTGTAATATAATTTTTCACATTATTAATGTCCTTTTACACCATTTTGGGGAATAAAAGTACCCAAGTTCTTTCCATAAGAGCAAAAATCTGTACATTATTCTAAACTTTTAGCCGCCAGTGAATATATATTGTGAAAATTGTCTTCCAACTTGAATCCCCCTCCTTTAACACTCTCTTGAACTCTTCTTTTCATTACTGCATTAGTCCACCAGATGACGCTGCTCTATTGATCAAGAACGATTTCCTAACTGGACACTTGCAGTCTCATGTTAACATCTCTCTCAACAAGTTCTCAGGGTTTGGAGGGTTACTTTTTAATATTCATTTTTAATAGTTACTTTTAGTATTCCACTACAGACTACAGAATACATGCTGTAAAATGTAATTTGTAACATTTCATTCGATATCTCAAGGTCAGTGACGTATTCTAAATACTTTGGATTACTTCTTCAGCACTGGTAGATTTTTTTTTACTTATTTTGACTATAAAATCTCTGTCAGTACAGTAAGACAAAATACACATGTTAAAAATACTTTCTCTGGAAAATCGAAATATCTTATGCAGTGTTGTTTCTAAAACAAGATAAATCAAATTGATCCTCTTTTAAGGATTTTTCGATATTTTTACAGGAAAACAATACACAAATTATTAGCAAGAATACGATTTTTGCCCTAATATCAAAAATCTTACTAGAAAAATTAAATTATGATCCAACATTAATTTTCCTCATAAAAAAATATGACTGTATCTGGTAACATGTGCATGTAAAACGGCTAGAAATAGCATTTTAGCTTAGCGTAAAGCTAACAATTTACACAAGGTTTATTTCTATTTCTTCTGCTCCAAACTAACTTCAAACGTACTTCTCTGTCTGCTCGTATGAATGTAACACATCATAAGAAAGTATTTCACCATCACATCATGTATATGTATAAATGTTTTCCATCTGAAAGGACTAAATATTAAATGAAACAAATGACAATAAAATGCAAAGTAATCCCTTCAGTAATCAAAATACTTTTTGAATTACCAAAGATTTCAATTGTAACTGTAGTGGAATACAGTTACTTATATTTAGTATTTTAAATACGTAATCTCGTTACATGTATTCCGTTACTCCCCAACCCTGCATGAAGACAAAGTCAATTCTATTTAGCAAGAGCCTTGTTTCTAATATTGCAAAGCTTTGATAAAGTTGTGTTAACATCTGTGAATTGCATTTGCTTTTCAAGAACTGCCGACCCGTTTGAAATAGGTCGGAATAAGTGTCATGTTATGGATTCATCACGGTGTCACGGGCCGTGAATTTATTGGTGCTTTTTACAGCCATGAACCCGTGCGTGAGTAACGCTTGGGCAGAGGCGCCGTCGAGCCAGCTGTCAGTTCAGTGTGCACGGAGAAGTGTCAGTGGCATCATTCAGACTGATGGAGACGTGTGCGCGCAAGCATGGGAAAGCACCAGAGGTCTGCACACACACATGCACTCATTCAGAATGATGGAGACGGGTGTGTGGCTTCAGCTGTGACCGCGCGTAAAACGCTGCAGGTAAGACTCGTACATGTGTTGTCTCCATCGAACGCGCTTCTAGTGGAGAGACGCGCCAGATCTTTCCACTCAATCAGAATATCTGCTTTATTCCTGCAAGGAAAGCTCGGTGTATTATTTAGAAATAGGCGCAATATACGTTTGGTGATCCGCTTCACTATAGCACGTTTTACAGTGTGCATTATGTGCTAAATTGATCAGTTTAATATTCCATATTGCATTATAAAATTACATTTGCGCGCGGATCAAACGCGCAATACCAAGCGCAGCTAATGGGAAAGAAGACATGGATAATTGGACTACGAGGAGCGAAGTACCTGTCGGACTTTGACCTACAAGATACTCACACGAAACACTTAACTCGGGAGTTTTAAGGCTTATAACGTGCAATAAGTGTTCTTAATGCTCATTGAAACTGTCTCCCATGGGAACCACAGGACAGTGATGGGATGCCTGACACATATCACCTTAATATTCCTCCTAGGTTGGTCATTTCTTGTTTTTCTCTTTAGGATTTGACGGTATATTTCAGGTCAATTTTACTGAGAGGAGACATTGTGATAATATCATTGAATGCAATCTGCCTTATCAAGATTGTATTTCATCACAAGGCAAATAGGGTAGTATTTCAACTGTTGCCACTTTGTGAATATGACTTTTTATGGCGCTCTATAACATTTTCCTGGTGCAGATTGAAAATATCAAAGTTCATTTTGTGTCCTTCTAGCAGAGAGATGTCTGGTGTCATGTGTGTTATAAAAGAGATGAGAGAGACTGAGAAATAGATGGTTTGCTGAAAGAGGAATACTCATATTTTAAGACTGATTTATAAAGCATTTTAAACTAGTCTTGTAGGAACATATTTAGTTTTTTACGTTTTAGGTCTTTCTGAGACTGGCCAGTTATAGGCTACATGTGGATTCCAAGATTGCAACACATGTGCAATCAATTCCTACCATTGGAGATTTTTATCTGCACCAGGCTTAAAGCTCCCTCGCATGAGGAAAAGATCCTTTTTATCTACTAGGTTGCAATTGCTAAACTGAACCTACTTCTGGCATCAGATCTCATTTGTTTAGTGCCTCTCTAGATCTTCTCATTTGCCTCCGTTATTACACGAGTATGTCACTGTGTTCTTCCATTCCTCTCCACCTTCATCTCATCTTGTCTGTCTGTACTTTGTCTCTTTTCCATTCTCTCCCTCTTCTGGTTCCCATGGCTCCCAAACGACCCATGATTTCATCGTGCTAGTTGAAGAAAAGGTTGTCATTTTGACAGGTAATGTCTGTCTGTAAGCCTCAAGGTGTGAAACGGTCGTGTTGTCAGATTTTGAAACTCGTGTAAAATTATTTTTAATTTACAGTAAAAAAAGGTTAATTGGTTAACGGGTTATTTGAACATACAGTATATGGTAAAAAGACAAAACATGTAATTTTATGTTAAAATATTGTTATTAGATGTATAAAGTATGATTTTCCCCTATAATTAAAGGAAAAATGTATGCAATGCATGTAAGAGAATGCATGTACTTTTTACGGTAAGCTACTGTTAAAATGATGGTGAAAAACAATAATTGTGCGTTCCATCCATGTGCATCACATTTAATTGTATTTTATGGTAAAGTTATGTGTCTTCTTCTTTTTTTTATCCTGTTTTCTCCAATTTGGAATACCCAATTCCCACTACTTCCTAGTACATCCTCGTGGTGGTGCGGTTACTCACCTCAATGCGGGTAATGTAGAACAAGTCTCAGTTGCCTCCGCTTCTGAGACGTCAATTCACACATCTCATTGTGCATGACACCGCGGAGACTCACAGCATGTGGAGGCTCATGCTACTCTCCGCGATCCACACACAACTCACCACACGCCACATTGAGAGCGAGAACCACTAATCACGACTGCTAGGAGGTTACCCCAATTGACTCTACCCTCCCTAGCAACCAGGCCAATTTGGTTGCTTAGGAGACCTGGCTGGAGTCAGTTATGTACACTGGGGTGTTCTGTGTTATATTTTATGTAGTTTAGTTCATGTTTATTGCATTATCTTTGTGTCATATGTGTTACCCTGATGGTGTTTTGTGTTTGTGTGAGTAACACTGTCTCTACATTTATTAATTATTGCTCCTGGAAGAGCCACTCTTGATTAACATTAAGTCATCATGTGGCCTTTTTTAGTTACTATGGCAATTAGCAATGCATTTTTAAGTGACAAGCAGATTTTTATAGTTCAAGAATGTTAGTGTATCAAGTTTATGTCATTTAGTAAAAACGGAAGTGAACCGTAAAACATAGAGGCACTAAAATTACATCCTGCAAAGCCATAATTTTTACGGTAAATTTTCTGTTAATTTACGGTAAAATACCGGCAGCTGTGGTGTAAAAGTCTCACATTTTCTTTTACTTTTCCAGTTTGATAAGATTTACATTTCTGTAATATTTAAAACATTCTATCAGACAAAGAAAGTGTTTGATTGATTATAAATTGCGCCATCTCAAGTTAAATGAATGCTTTTAAATATACAGTATGCTGTGAAATACAGTAGTTATGTCTTCAAACAGGGTTGGCCTTGTGCCTTTACAAGTCAATGTTATGAACCTAGAGGGTGCTTCTTATAGAAAGAAAATGTAATGCTGATATTGATGTTGCTGATATTACTGATATACACTTTTCAATTCTCCATTGGTTACAAGACAAAATGATGGACATTTTAAGGTTTCATTTTGTCCCCTACTGACAAACATAACAAAACATAAGACAAAGTGATTAAACAGAGGATTCTAAAACTTGTTCTTGGCGTAAAAGGATGATGATTTTTTTAACGGAATTGTCCATTTCTATAAAAAGGGGGAAATATGATGATTACAGGGTTGAGGCATAACCTGAGTACACAACTGGGGAAACAAAGTCTTCTAATACAATGAACGGACCCACTTTATATCAGGTGGCCTTAACTACAATGTACTAAACCATTTGATACAATTAACTTATTATGTACGTTCATGTTGTTGCATTGTAATAACATTTAAAGACATTTAATCACATTTGTAGTTACAATGTTAACTTTACCCCTAACCCAACCCTTACCCCAAAACCTAACTCTAACCCCTTATCCTAACCCTACCCTTACTTCTAAACCTACTCGTACCTCAACCTCAGTAGCAGCAAATGTGGATGTTTTGCAGAACAACATGTAGTTACACAGTAAATATGTCTTATGTATTTAATGTTTGTACATAATAGATAAGGCCACCTAATATAAAGTGTGACCCAATGTACAATATTCATTTATTATGTCAACTAAAATCTAAAAAAAACAACCAATAAATATATCAATTGATATAAAGAATGAAGAAAAAATGCTATTGTTTCTATGAATTTTGTTTTAATCAAAATGTCCATATTTGCTAATGCAGCAAACAGAAGTTCCCATTTTGTTTCTAGGCACGGGGCAATAAAGGCACCTTCATGATAAAAACAAGTATAAAAATAAATTAATAAATAACCAAATTAAATAAAACAAGGTTCCTGTCATTTACAAATGTATACACTTCATGTACATATGTAAATTCACAAACCCGTACCTTGCACATACATTCACATACATGTAAATACGCCATTCTGTGTTATATGTCCTATATTTTTGTATGTCTATTTATACTCTTACCTTGTTTTATATTCCGTGTCTCACTGTAATGTTCTGTGTGCACATGCTTGTTTCTCCTTTCACCATTTTTTTTTTTAAATTTAAAAAAATAAAAAAATAAATCCATGTATGCGAGAGAACATTTGGTATTAAAGCTCATTCTGATTCTGTAAGTTTGTTGAAGTGTTTACAAAAACAGCTAGGCTATATTATCACAGTAAAAACTACCATTGACTCTTTATTGCTTAAAAAAAATATATGTTTTACAAATATGTAAATGAGGGGCACAAATGATACCCATCTACTACAATGACCCAGAAGGATTTAAAGATGGCATTCATATCAGCTACAGTCTCTCCACGGGGCTCACGAAGGACCAAAGTTGATGACTTAATTACATTGTCATGGCAATGGCATCACAAGCCTCTGCTGGCTCTTGGAAAGACAATAAATGGTGTTTATTTGCTGTTGATTAGCTCATAAAAATTGTCAGATTTGTACAGTACAATCTAATTTGAAATTTTGGACTGCCAATAAGTCACATGTCTACGAGTTACATCAGTGCCATAAATCATCTTCAGCTAATAAGAACTGTTTGGTGAATAACTCTATGACCATCCGCGATATTAGAAACAGCAGAAACTTGTAAGTATAGTGAGGAAGAGAGAAGAAATTGCAGAAGAGACATGGGTGTAAAATATGATTATTTGTGCCTACTTCTGACTGATCTTCAGAATCAAGACCTGAATCATATTATATTAAGTTAACAGCATTAACATGATGGATGGTTTTAAAGCTTATAACAGATTATTTAATAAAACAAACAGGCCAGTCATATTGTCATTCACTTTCAATTAATGATTTCTACAGTTGAAGCAAAACTAATAAAGACTTAAACATATCCCAGATATGCGTTATTTATTATGAGATAAGAGACTATTGTTCACATGTTATATTCACATGAGGTACACTGGAACTTTACACAAAATATTGTATTTATTGTCATATCATGTGCCATATAACATATTTGTATATCCAAAACAATAAATCATTATATATATATATATATATATATATATATATATATATATATATATATATATATATATATATATATATATATATATATATATAAATATATATATATATATATAAACATACTACTCTTACAATAATTGTTAAAGGTGAAAATGAGTTTGACAGTGGCAGACCGGGTATGTCCAGGAAATCTTGGGGACTTCATTGTTTTTGCAATTTGGTTAGGTAATCTAGTGGCACCCTTATTCATTTTACTTAATTATATAGTAAAGCAAAAATGTAATTAATTAATTAAATTAAAATGTAAAAGTTTACCTAATCCATTGGAGTTGGGACTACATGAATACTTTTAATGGTGATAGTGTAAAATAAATAAATTACATTGGACCAACATAAGAAAAATTCTGAAATAAACCTTAGTAACTTGAGATTGATGAACCTAATGAAGTTGAGTTAAAATTACAGTACATTCATTTGACCTAATCCATCTACTGTAAATTATGTTGGCTCAATGAAACTGACTTAATCTGAATGAAAGACCTTCTGCAATTCAGTTAAAGGGATAGTTCACCCCAAAATAGGAATTCTCTCATCATTTACTCACCCTCATGTCATCACTGATGTGTGTGCCTTTCTTTCTTCTGATAAACACAAACAGATTTTCAGAAGAACATCTCAGCTCTTTTGGTCCATACAATGCAAGTGAATGGTGACCAGAACTTTTTAGCTTTGAAAATCAATTATAGGAAACATGAAAGTAATCCATATGCCTACAGTGTTTAAATCCATATCTTCAGAAGCAATACAATAGGTGTGGTTGAGAAAAATAACAATATTTAATTTTTACATTTTTCGCTTTCAGATGTGAAAGAGGATCCAAACGGTCATCACATGTGGCTTTCAGATGTAAAAGTGAAAGTGGAGATTTAGAGTAAAAAAAAGGACTTCAATATTGATCTGTTTCTCACCCACACTTTCACAATCATATCACTTCTGAAGATATGGATTTAAACCCTGGAGGCATATGGGTTATTTTCATATTCCTTTATTTGATTCTCTGAGCTACAAAGTTCTGGTCACCATTCACTTGCATTGTATGGACCTAGAGAGCTGAGATATTCTAAAAATCTTTTTTTGTGCTCTGCTGAAGAAAGAAAGTCATACACATCTGGGCAATGGTAAGCAATGGTAATGAGTTCATTTTTGAGTGTTGACTCCAGCGTATTATTTTGAGATTTTTCAAAAACAGGTGGTGTTGATTTTCCAATCTGACAGAATAAATGTTCATACTCTGCATACCTAATTATCCCCTTTCAAGCAAAGACAGTTGAATGAATCCTACTCCGTCTTGACATTTAAGGGCTTTCTCCAAATGCTTACGCATTACCCTTGTAGCTCACTACCCTTAAGGTCATTTTGCAGAACAGAACTATCAAGGGAATACTCTGTACAAAACAAATGAATGGCCTGCCATTTAGCATCAGTCTATTGGGAGTAGCTGTAAAATCCGATTGCAGCTCATGTGCAGGAGACTATTGTAAGTGCACTGGTGTTTTACAACTATGAATAAGAAAATGTCTCTCTTAGTCAAAGAGTCATGGTTGGGTTTTGTATTCCAATTGCCCAGATATTCATTCAGTTTTTTAAACGTATTACATTGAAAGAAAACCATGTGAATTTAGAGTTTGAATTTGACTGATGTGTGAAAGAAAGGGAGAAGGAGAGAGAGAGACAAAGAGAGATGATAGAACCACAGACCTAAAAATGGGAAGCTTTGTCACCTCTGTTACCTTGACAACCTGATTCAGACTCTGACATATAGGTAGACCAATATGCATTCAGTCCATCTTAAGATTTCAAATGAATGTCTAGACTGTATGTGTGTAAATATCTTTAGGTAAATATTATTTACAATTATTTGTATGCGTAAATGATCAAACACCCAATGGCTTTAGTCTTATTTTTATCCAGTAGCTCAGCTACTGTTCGATGGCAGCGTTTTGAATATACAAATAAAATTAGTAGACCGGCAAAATCTTAATTAACTTGTTAATTCCATGCACATAATGCAGTTCCCCCATCCCACACACACACCAACACCAACAAAGCCATAATTAAATAGCTTTTAGAAAAGGGAAACATAATTTCTTATATTATTACATTTGTTGGATGGCATTAGGTGATTCATAATTACTGCACAATTAAAAGTGTATTAGAACTGAAGGCCAAAATGTCTAGAATCAGTACAAACTGATGCTGTAAGATCGAAATGACTCCTTTTAAAACAAAACTGACAGGGACATGTCTTGGGTTTATTGATATTTATAATTGGATTGGTCTGTAATTTAACATGACGTTGGAGACAGTTCTGTCCTTTGAGTATTGATCTAACTGTTGTCGTATGTCCCCACAGCGTGTTGCCCCGAAGTAGGACAACATGATCCTGGAAAGGTCATTACCTGGAAGGAAAGAGTATATGATCAGCTGATATTACATCATTCTCAACCAAGACCAGCTTGAACAATGCCAGACGCTGCCCTGTTACCCCAACATTCACCAATCACAGCTCTGAACTGCTCATTGGATCCATCAAATTGCTCCTTTGCTAACCTCTCCTCATTCTCTTATGGCGACGAGTGCTATGGAAGCCATTCTTTGTTCATCGTCATGGCGATTGCATACAGTGCTGTGGTACTATTAGGTGTTGTGGGCAACGTGGCGCTCATTCTTGTCATTGCACGGCAACGGGAGCTTCACAACGTAACAAACGTCCTAATCGCAAACCTCTCTGTTTCTGACCTGCTGATGTCCCTGGTGTGTCTGCCGTTCACCTTCATTTACACATTCATGGATCACTGGGTGTTCGGAGCGGTCATGTGTAAACTCAACAGTCTGGTTCAGTGCTGCTCCGTCTCAGTGTCCATCTTCTCCTTGGTCCTGATCGCTGTTGAGAGACACCAGCTCATCCTCCACCCTCGAGGATGGAGACCCAGCCTGAACCACGCCTGCTTGGGCATCAGCCTCACCTGGGCCCTGGCCACTCTTACCGCCACACCCTTTCTGTTGTTCTCCAGGGTGACAGACACCCCGCTGAAGCAGCTGCCTTCAGTGTTTCAGGAGCAGTACAGGGGAAAGGTGGTGTGTGTGGAGGAGTGGCCGTCCAGAGAACTCAAGCTCACCTACACTACCGCCATGCTGGTACTTCAGTACATCACTCCTCTCACTTTCATCTTCATCTGTTACCTGAAGGTAAGATCAGAGACAGAGTGAGAGTGCATGTGTTTGATTGTGCAGGTTGTTTCTTTCTTTTTAGTGGCTTAAAGGAATAGTTCACTCAAAAAGAAAAGGTCTGTCATAATTTACTCACCCTCATGCCATTCCAAACCCGTATAACGTTCTTGCTTATGCAGAACACAAGAGAGAATTTTTAATGAATGTCTCTGCCCTTCTTTTCAATACAATAGAAGTGGATAGTGCCTCACTTTAAATAGTCATGAAGCACTAACATGTTTGTTTAGATGCATTATTTATAATTTTAAGAGGAAAGTCGTTCATTTATCTTCTTGGTTTGAAATCAATGAGAAAATGTCACGTGGCTGTGACATATACAGTACATTTTAGATAGAGTACACTAGATTTGAGCTCATCATTGCTTTCTCATAATATTAATAAGGCAGATGCTATTTGCACCATGGTGCAAATAATGGTATATGCTCTTTACACCCCATTGCAAATAATGGTTGATACTAATTGCACCCTGGCGCACATAGCGTCAGATACTATTTGCATACATATTTAAATACTAGCATACAGTATATGGGCATCACTGCAGTGTGTTTATTGTGTTTATTTAGAGTCCCACAGACACACTACATAAATCCCTAAATCTAACCTTAACCATACCTCAGAAAAAATAACCTTGGTTTTACTACAGTAACCATGTGTATTACCAGCAGTTTACTGTAGTAGCACCATGATTAATTGCAATTTGCATTAAAACTATGGTTTCTGCCAAAAAAACATGGTAACTACAACATTACTATATATTGCAATCTACACACAAGCGACGCCAAGCTGCAGGAACGAGTGCGATCGACAGACCCCGCCTCCGGATCAAACGCGTCTCTGCGCTCCCTGACATTCACCGTGACCAAATCACTGCGATGAAATCAACATTTATATTCATCTATTATTTTATCTACTATTTTAAGTAGTATTTAAAGGGAATATTAAGAGTGGAAACAGGAAACGGATGGGAAAAAGGGCGAATTTGAACCGGGGTCGCTATCAATCACAACAGTACACAATCACAAACCGTCTTTACAGACCACGCCACTGCAGCAACACCTGTTGTCTAGTCTGTCATATACTTTTCTAGTTCCATCATATTATTGGTGTGCAAATAGCTGCTCTGTGTGGCAGATGCTATTTAAATAACAAATTAAATGGGGGGGGGTCTTTCTTAGACAGTCAGAGGCGTTGATTGTGAATATGAAATTTTCGCTTTAAAGCTGATAGAGTGCTCTACAACAATAGCCGACATATTAGAAATGTTGTGAGCAACAAGCAGTTTTAACAGGAGATTTTATCGATTTATAGAGAGGTTTTGTGGTCGCTTATCGCGGCCCATTCAGCCCATTTCGTGGCCAACTCATTGGCCACCTCGGTTCTCCCAATGGCCAGTCCGCCCCTGATCGCCCCCAAAGTACGTCAACCCACTGGGAAAATGCCTGGTATGACAGATTACCAGTCCAGCCCTGCGTACAAGAGTATAGAGCTATATGATTAATGTGTATAGCATAGCCCAGATAATTAGGTTTTGGAAGAATGTGATGAGAATTGTTTAAGTTCAATTTATTGCAGATTGTTTGGTACCTTGGCAAATCTTGGCAAATCTCAGCACAGTTTGTGACATTGTTTAGATCTGTTTTGAAAATCTCTATTGCATTTCTAACAGAAAGAATTAACGTGAGGATAGTGATAGAAAAGTTTTATTTGGCGTAAGCCCCATCCTTCTCATTTGAACCGTCAGATCCAGCCGGAAGATGATGCCGGTAGGGGAGAGGAACTTACACCCTCAGCAGGATGGGACCTAAACTGGTGGCGATGGGGTGGTGGAGGGTGAAAACAAACGTGGTGTAATGAGTGATGAATAACAGCTGTGCGGTGCATATAAAACAAAGCCTGCTATAATTGGATGAGAAGCCTGAATTTAATGAATGACGCAATGCTACTACGAGTCTTTCTTCCCGAAACTACCGCTACGTTTCCACTTCTTGAGAGAAACACCAGTGCTTACAAGGCAGCAGAAGAATAGTGTGAAAACGTTTAGGTTAGCAAAGGTAGTTTTTAAGCCTTGCTACTGGGTAGATGAATTGCTGCATCAAAACCTGTAGATTCAAGACAAAAAAGACCAAGCGTAATTCAGTTTACAAATATTGCAACCTGGTCTCATAGTGAAGACGTGACTCTAGATACATATTTACTAAACTTGTTATACATGTCTCTTGGTACAATTCCCTGCAGTTTCCAGGTGAAATAAACATTAGAGGTGCTACAGCAACTGTGTGTTTTATTCACTTTCACTCAGATCATGACTTCAATAGCTGATTGTGATTTTATAAATACAAATTTTTCTCTCTAATACTCTGAACCTGCTATTTTATGATATTGACACACTTTTACTCAAACACATCTTTTCAAAAACACGGTTGCTTATCAGATCGCGGTTCAAGTCCAGTCATGAATTTAAGCTGACACATGACATTACAGAGTCATAAAAGTGGCACAAAATGATGTGGTTGCTTCAGAAACTTCGTTTCATTTTAAAAATCTATTGGTTAAGTTTAGGGATTGACAAGGTCTTTTTACACTTCTCATATATGTGGAGTGGTGGTGGCGTATTGGGCTAAAGTCAGAAATTGTAAGCAGAAGGTTGCTGGTTCAATTCCCACAGCCACCTAGCATCCTTGAGGAAGGCACTTAACTCCAGGTTGCTCTGGGGGGGTTGTCCCTGTAATAAGTGCACTGTAAGTCTGCCAAAAGCGTAAATGTAATATGCATTTTAAAACACTAATGAAGTTTAGGTGTTGATTTGGTAAGGATGTCTTTTTTGAACATCTGAATTATATTTTACAACACTGTTGGTTAGGTTACCTTTTTTCTCTCTTGCTCCAAAAATCTGTTTTCTTATTATTATTATTATTATTATTATTATTATTATTTTCAGAGAGAGAACATTTTTTTTAAATAATTTTTTATAAATGTAAATTTGTTTTATGTATGTTTTGACAGACAAAAAAAAAAATTTATAGAAAAAAAAATGTTAAAAAAAAAATTGGAGAGAGAAAAAAGATTTTGATCGAAAATAATTTGTTGGACATAGTCTCAGAAAGGCACAAAGGCACCTAAAAAAATTCATCTAGTGACATTTTTTTTTTTCACAGTGTGGTTCAGGGCTTCTGTACAAACATGATATACAGCATGTAAATTTTGAAATGCAAAAATGTTGCCATGCTCATGTAAATTTCATGGGACCAGGCTGAAACATTATAATGATACATATATTTCTGTTGGTTACATTATGAAAATATTTGTTTAAAATTCTATCAATGTTCCAAAGTCAGTGGTAGATTTTCAAACTTCAATTTTAAAATGTCAAGTATAAAATGTACAAAATAATTACTTTAGAAATCCAACTGAAGTTAATAAGATTTCCCATGAAACTGAATAATGTCATATTATTAGTCACAAATAAGACTTGAATCATTCTAGAGGGTGCTACAGGAACTCTCATTTCTCTGTGTCAGTTAAAAGACATTCTGTGGGCGGTTCAAGAGTCTCCTCTCTTCCATATTCAGATGTCAGTCTTATTAGCTCAACCCCTCCAAAACATCCCAACTGGCGTATGAGAGCCTTGTGTACTTCTCCTATGAATGACAATGATATTCAACCAAATGTACATTGTGTTGCTCTTTTCTTGTCCCTGGGGAGTGCACCTTATGGTCTGACTAGTGAGTTTACTGGGTGAATGGGACTTCAAGAGCTTTGCATTTTGACATTTATTCAGGCTTATCTAATAGAGGCTTGCTCTTATTCATAAAAGTTATGCTGGCATGCTTCATGCAAAAAATTACATGATGGTAAACAAAATAAAATCTTTGTTGCAATGTAAGGAAAACAGGTTGGATTCAAATAAATGTATTTACACATCAGCCTCCCTGCATAATTCTCTCACGGACCGCAACTGTAAATAATATGTTATACTCTAGAATGAAGAGCGTCACTGTGTGATAATATCTAAGATGTTTTAGGTTATCTGAGGATGCCTGTGTGTGTATGTCCGTCTGGACTGTTTAGCTGCTCTGTGAGGCTCAATAATGAGGCCAGTCTCAAAGGGATGGATGAATACAAACACACACACACACACACACACACACACACACACACAAACACACACACGCACGCACGCACGCACACACACACGCACACACAGAAAACTTTCTGTATTTTGAAATTTCCAAAAACATAGTTTTGTAGGTTTTTAAGCAGTTTGAATTATAGGGATACTAGTAATGACCTCATAAACCACATTTATAGCATAAAACCCTTGTAATTACCAGTTTGTTACCTTTAAAAAAGTCCTTTTAAACCACCCAAACCTGCCCACACACACACACGCACACATGCACACATGCACACACACACACACACACACACACACACACACATTTAGGCATGTATTGTCTAAGCTTACTACTGAGGATTTGATTTTTGTCCTAGAAAACACAACTCATACATAGTTTGGACATAGCTCACTGAAACTGAGTGTGTTCTGACTGAACATGACCAGCAGCCAACATGACCTGCCACATCAGTTCACTGCCAACACACACACACACACTACTGCTGCAGGATTTTTAAAAGAAATAGAAACAGAGAGTAGGACGAGAGAGAGAGAGAGAGACACACGATAAGAAGAGACGGTGAGGGTCTGTGCTCAAACGGATCATTTAAAAATTCAAAGACCTTAAAGATCAGACGCATGAGTTATAATCTTTTCAGAGTTCCCCTTGCAAAGGGTAGAAAAATAATAATCATTATGATGAAGAAATAGAGAGAAATGTGACAATATTAAGGGTTAACTTTATGACAAATAGTTTAAGTGAAGAGGATGATTCACGTGACATGCTCTAGCTTAACAGTAATGGGTTTAATATGGAGATTATGATGCTGAGTTGTAAAAATTAAAATGAGCATTCTGCCGTCACTCTGACGATAGCTCACTGTTCAGAGTGGCAAGTGCTGTGAAGCACTTGTTAGTATTCAAGTGAAGTGACCGAGTTTTGTCAAGGATGCTTGTCACTTTTACACCCAATTAACCACAGGCAGTTCAAAAATGGAACACCACTTACATCCACCCACACGCACACATATCCATATACATGTCATTCTTTCTGTCCTTACCTTCTTTCTTCCTCACTCGTCTTGGTTTCCATCGCTTTTAACCACTTTCAATTTAAAAATTGTTGTTAAGTAGTTCAGTGGATAGGAGGAGGCGAGAACCGGCTTGACAATGTAAATAATAGTTTAATGGCAAACTAAAACAAAAGACAAAACATACACACATGACGGACATGTCCATAAATCATCTCTCTCTCGTCGCACCACCGTCTGCCATCGGCCTTTGTCCCTCTCGCAGGTTTAATTAGCCTGATAAGGGACCGGGTGTGTATAATCACAACCCGGTCCCGCCCTCCACCCTGCCACATTCCTCCCTCGTTCTCTCAGGCTGGGTAGCCCCCCTTCCCTGGGGGAGGGCGTGCTTTAAGCCCGGTCTGCCGGCAGGTCATCCCCATCTATCTGGACAAGGGAGGGGACAAGGGGAGGGAAACAGAAATAGAGGGGGTACTTCCTGTAACAGTGTAGCACCCCCCCCAAAAAAAACACCGTAAAATTTAAACGAGAGGGAAAAGGCCAAGCAGAGCGGCAGTAAGAGAGAGAGAGAGGAGAGAGATGAAAAAAAAACCTACTCGCATGATCCTCGATCACTTCTCCACCCTCTCAGGCGGACGGCAGCCGCTTCTCCCTGGGCGGACCGGAGTCAGACTCACGACCCCCTGCGGTCAGAACGCCCCTCCGCATTCGCGGTGACTTGTGGGGACACTCCTCTGCCCCTGGCAGCGGCCCTACCGCTCCAGGCGGTCGGGGAGACACTTCCCTCCTCCACCTGCAGATGGCGGTCTTCCTTCGACCCTTCCGTGTTTCTGGGGAATGGCAGGGCTCTCCTCCGCCCCTGGCAGCGTCTCCATCTTTCCAGGTGGTCGGGGAGTCCAGTCCCCACTCGCCTCGCGGACGGCGGCCGTTCACTGCGTCCAGGTGGTCGGTCTACTCCCTCCCCTGGTGGATGGCAGCGGCGCTCCCCTGGGTGGATGGCAGTGTCGAGGACTCCGCGACGGGCATCCCTCCTCCTTCCCTGGTTTCGTCACCAGTGTAAAGGGATTCAATGGAAAGGAGGAGGCGAGAACCGGCTTGACAATGTAAATAATATTTTAATGAGAAACTTAAAAGACAAACACACACATGACGGACATGTCTGTATACAATCTCTCTCTTGTCGACGACCCGGCCCCGCCCTCCGCCCTGCCACATTCCTCCCTCGTTCTCTCAGGCTGGGGAGCACCCGGCATGACGTACCCCCCCCCCCCCCCTCTTTCCCTGGGGGAGGGCGTGCCCTTAGCCCCGTCTGCCGGCAGGTCATCCCCGTCTAAATGGACGAGAGAGGGGACAAGGGGAGGGAAACAGAAATAATTAAAATGAGGGGGGAATTCCTTTAACAATGTAGTACCCCCCACAAAAAAACACTGTAAAATTTAAAAGAGAGGGAAAAGGCCAACGCAGAGCGGCAGTGAGAGAGAGAGAGGAGAGAGAGAGAGAGAGAGAGAGAGAGAGAGAGAGAGATGAAAAAAAAAAAACTTACTCGCCAGTTCTCCGATATGCCGTAGCTTGTTCCTCGGCCACTCCTCCACCCTCTAACAGACAACAGCCGCGCCTCCACGGGCGGATCGGAGGCAGTCCTCCAGCCCCTGGTGGACAGAACGCCCCTCCGCGTTCTCGGGGAACAGAAGGGGTCTCCGCCGCCCCTGGCAACGGTTCTTCCGCTCCAGGCGGTCGGTATCGAGCCCCTCCCCGCTCGCGGTCAGCGTTTAAACTTGGTATTAAGATGGGTCTCTTTTTGATACTATCACATGTAGTCAGGTGAGACACATTGCTGTTTACACCTGGTTGTTAAAATACGTCTTCTGTGACCACTTGTGTTCGGATTTCATGGGAAGGGTCTCATGACAACATACATCAATCACTGTTTCAGTGTGTTACAGCACAACGTCAGAAAAGATAAAGAAATGGCAAAAACCGCTGCATTGTTTCTCCCAGATGCACACAAAAAAAGCATAAAGGCAATATTTGCTTCACGCTATTCTCCGTGGCATCCACGTACAACTCACCACGTGCCGCCCCACTGAGAGCGAGCGGAGGTTACCCCATGTGACTCTAACCTACCTAGCAACTGGGCCAATTTGGTTGCTTAGGAGACCTGGCTGGAGTCACTCAGCACGCCCTAGATTCGAACTCGAGACTCCAGGTGTGGTAGTCAGTGTCTTTACTCACTGAGCTATATGACTTTTTGTGTTTAACTCACTATTTTGGCAAATACTACAGAAAACGAAGATGTGAATTACTACTATTTAGAAGAATATATTTTTTTTAATTGTCTTCCAAGTTTGATTTTTATTTTACGTCCAGACTTCCAAAATCAATAATAAGTGAAGATCACTGGATATGATGTAGACATAGGACTATATTTCACAGTTATACACAAGCAGCGTTGAGTTACTTGCATATTTATTTGTCATGAGAAGGCATGGTCTAATATTAGCAGAAAGCTGATTAAAATGACATATTTTAAAGATTTTAAAAGGAATTATGCAAATCAATACAATTGATTTACAAAACAATTTACTGCCATTGCCTGGTAAATGCGTAATTATGTAATCCCTAAAAAAGTAACCCATAAAAAAGTAACTGAAATTTGATTACATGCTTAAAATGTAGTTTATTCTAATTACAAGTAGTTTATTTTTGTAATCTGATTAGAGTACATAATCTAGATGATATATTTTATCATATATTTTGGAACTAAGGCCACATACAGACTAGTCCATTATTGCTTGCAAACTTCTTTTTCATTTTCATAATGTCATTGTTTTCCAAAGTATGCCTTAATGACAATTTTTGGTGGAGGAAAACTGTTATTGTAATCATGAGACGTGTAAATGTAGCTACGTGACCGCAGACACAACTTGCAGCTCAAGCTTTATTTCACACATTGGGGTGTTCTGAAATATGTCCGAGCACAATTAATATCCCAACGCAAGTAGGAGTTGCATTACCAGCGTTGCCACAAGAGTTGTTAAAGCGAGATTTGTGTCAACTGTTGTACAGTGAGTTTTCTCTTTCAAACCAATTACTGACATGGCAAAGCAACGGTTTTAAGAGAATTGAGCAAGTCAGATAAAGTCAGTGTATTTATAGCAACTTACCTGCATAATAACAAATGCAGTTTAATGGCACAGACATTTGATAATAACTCTATCACCTCCCTGAGTACTGAGATTTGTTCCCACCATGGTAACATAAGAACGAACATTATGCATGTTCATCTGGTCCATGCGTTGGCAATGCAGTGGCCAAGCCCTCACATCTGCGCTCACATACTTTCATAGAGTAGTTTCGGCCTTTAAAAGAATGTGTGGACGTGGCCTGACACTGTGTCCTCCTGACCAGGACGTGACTGAAAAGGGATTGATGGAAAAGGGGAGTCGAGAACCAGCTTGACGATATAAATAATAGTTTAATATAAAACTGAAACAAAAAGACAAGCACACAAAGGTGTCGGACAGCTGTCCGTAAATCTCTCTCTCTGTTTCATTGCAGTTTCCAGTCGGCCTTTATCCCTCTCTGAGGCTTGATTAGCCTTATTATTTCCCTGAATGAGAAGTTAGAACATTACCCGAACAATTCAGATTTGATGCTAAGTGTGAACAAATTCGTAAGATTAATGGTTTGAGCATGTAGTCGGTTAGGGGACACTGATGTAAGATGGAGATTATTCAGTTACTCTGGAGTCAAAATGTCATCAAATTGGACAGATAGTGAAATTATTCTATTAAGTCGAAAGTTTTTTTTTTTTATACATATTTTAGTGTAGACTATAGAGGAAGTTTTGTAGTGTATGAGATCCCATTTACACTTGGTTTTAAGATGCATTTTTGGTGATCTGATCTCACGTCAGTAACACAGGTCAGCGCTAAATACAGGTGGAAATGGGGTAATATGAATGTAGTTAGGGGGCAGCTGTGGCTCAGGTGGTAGAGCGGGTCAGCCACTAATCGTAGGGTTGGCTGCCCTCATGATTCCACATGGCGAAGTGTCCTTGGGCAAGACACTGAACCCCAAGTTGCACAGTGTAAAGCTTGACTCAAATATGAAGTCATACGGTGAGCAGCCAATTGAAATCGACTGTGCGCATCAACAACAGTGGACAATGAAGAAATGGATATGACGAACGCTCAAGTGGAGAAAACATACCACTAACTTACACTGCAGTCACTGTCTTTCCACCCAAGACCGCACACAAATATGCTCACCCTGTTTCTTTTGAGACTTGGAACAGAGAAGCAACAACATCAATGGCAGCGCCCCCATACATCCATGTTTGTTTACATCTGTCATGCATCTCATAGAACGGGGGCGAATGTTTCCACATGAGTTTGTGATTGGATCGACCTGACAGCCGGACTTGTATGTAATCCTCAGTCGTTTAAAGTGTGTTGCCCAGTATTTCTAAATTCTGTTTAGATTTTTTAATTGGTCTGGTGTAATCCAATCTAAAGCTTCATTCATTTCAATCCAAGTGAATGAAGAAATGTATCGTCATTTACCAGTAAAGGTACTGTAATGCAACAGTTTGTTTGAAAGCGGCTAATATTTCAGCGATGTGACAGTATTAAGACAGTTCTGGAGATACACGGAGAGAATTCTAAGTATTAAGCCATTTTTCGGTCCACAGTGAAAGAGAAAATGGTGCGTGATGCAACATTAACCAGATTGATCTCACTGTAAATTTGGTGACAGTATGCTGAAAGTTCCACTGCTGAAATCAATCTTTGCTTTCTAAAGTTTGAACTTCTGCCCCTAGTGGCAGAAGCTGGAAGTGTTTGTTGCAGATATTGACATGTGTAAGATCCATTTTCTTAGTGAAATGTCCATAAAGGGGCATCAAAAGCAAGTGGTAGTTGTAACAGTCAACAGGCATGCACGTTTCATTAACTCTACCCCCAAACCCAAACTCCAACCCTACAGTGCATCCAGAAAGTATTCACAGCACTTAACTTTTCCACATTTTGTAATGTTACAGCCTTATTCCAAAATGGATTAAATTCATTATTTTCTTCAAAATTCTACAAACAATACTCCATAATGACAACATGAAAGAAGTTTGTTTGAAATATTTGCAAATTTATTAAAAATAAAATTCACAGTGATTCACAGTATTCACAGCCGTTGATCAATACTTTGTTGAAGCACCTTTGGCACCAATTACAGCCTAAAGTCTTTGAGTATGATACTACAAGCTTGGCACACCTATTTTTGGGCAGTTTCTCCCATTCATCTCTGCAGGACCTCTCAAGCTCCATCAGGTTCTGGCTGGGCCACTCAAGCACATTCACAGAGTTGTCCTGTAGCCACTCCTTTGTTATCTTGACTGTGTGCTTAGGGTCGTTGTCCTGCTGGAAGATGAACCTTCGCCCCAGTCTGAGGTCCAGAGCGCTCTGGAGCAGGTTTTCATCAAGGATGTCTCTGTACATTGCTGTATTCATCTTTCCCTCGATCCTGACTAGTCTCCCAGTTCATGCTGCTGAAAAACATCCCCGTCGCATGATGCTGCCACCACCATGCTTCACTGTAGGGATGGTATTGGCCAGGTGATGAGCGGTGCCTGGTTTCCTCCAGACATGATGCTTGCCATTCAAGCCGTTTCATCACACCAGAGAATTTTGTTTCTCATGGTCTGAGAGTCCTTTTGCCTTTTGGCAAACTCAAGGCAGGCTGTCATGTGCCTTTTACTGAGGAGTGGCTTCTGTCTGGCCACTCAACCATACAGGCCTGATTGGTGGAGTGCTGCAGAGATGGTTGTTCTTCTGGAAGGTTCTCCTCTCTCCACAGAGAAACGCTGAAGCTCTGTTAGAGTGACCATCGGGTTCTTGGTCACCTCCCTGACTAAGGCCCTTCTCCCCGATTGCTCAGTTTGGCTGGGCGGCCAGCTCTAGAAAGAGTCCTGGTGGTTCCAAACTTCTTCCACTTATGGATGATGGAGGCCACTGTGCTCATTGGGATCTGCAATGCTGCAGAAATTTTTCTGTACCCTTCACCAGATCTGTGCCTCGATACAATCCTGTCTCGGAGGTCTATAGACAATTCCTTGGTCTTCATGGCTTGGTTTGTGCTATGACATGCACTGTTAACTGTGGGACCTTATATAGACAGGTGTGTGCCTTTCCAAATCATGTCCAGTCAACTGAATTTACCACAGGTGGACTCCAATAAAGTTGATCAGTGGAAACAGGATGCACCTGAGCTCAATTTTGAGTGTCATGGCAAAGGCTGTGAATACTTATGATCATGCGATTTTTTTGATTTTTAATTTTTAATACAGGCGGCACGGTGGTGCAGTGGTTAGCACTGTCGCCTCACAGCAAGAAGGTCATGGGTTCAAACCCCGGTTGCCCCGGCCTTTCTGTGTGGAGTTTGCATGTTCTCCCCGTGTCTGCGTGGGTTCTCTCCGGGTGCTCCGGCTTCCTCCCACCATCCAAAGACATGCAGGCTAGGTTAATTGGTGTCTCCAAAAAATTGCCCTAGGTGTGGATGTGAGTATGAGTGTGTGTCTGTATATGTGTGGCCCTGCGATGGACTGGCGACCTGTCCAGGGTGTACCCCGCCTTTCGCCCAATGTTAGCTGGGATAGGCTCCAGCCCCCCGTGACCCTGTACAGGATAAGCGGTTGAAGATGAATGAATGAATTTTTAATACATTTGCAAAGATTTCAAACAAACTTCCTTCACGTTGTCATTATTGGGTATTGTTTGTAGAATTTTTAGGAAAATAATGAATTTAATCAATTTTGGAATAAGGCTGTAACATAACAAAATGTGGAAAAAGTGAAGCGCTGTGAATACTTTCAGGATGCACTGTAAACCGAACTGTCAGTAGAATAAAAATGTAATAATCCGTGGGAGTAAACATGCTCAGCTATTCCATCCTCTATCTCTCCGGCTGGGAAATCCAAATCATTTAAGTGAATCTGTTTTTTCGGACAGTTCATGCAAATGAACCAGTTAAAATAAAACGATTCACTTCCTGTTTATTTCAGTGAGTCGTTTTTTTTTCGGATAGTTTGTTTAAATAGACTAGTTAATTTTTATGTTTCACTAAGTCGCTTGTGCCCCTTATACATTTTTCTTCTTTAAATTGCTTAAATTGCTTCGTGTGGATGATTCATCTACGTTTGTACTCTTGCTACCCAGTGCAATGCTGCAGAAAAAGAGCAACACAATGTAGTGTCACTTCATGTCACTCTTGTGGCTGGTTAGGAACTTGGATTATCATGGAAGACAGACACTGTATTAATTGTTACTATATCACATTGTATCTGGTTAAGACACAGGGCAATGCAGGATGGAATAGCACTTCTCTTATTAGGACAAATGGTATAATTATCATCCAATGATGAAAAACTTGAAATGGCCAATTAATTGACTTATTTATTGGCTAGGCGAATGTATTGCTCTATCACTAACACAGAGTGTAACTGAAGCATTTATATTCAGTGAGATCCTGGGGTACTACTGTCATTCAACCATCCCACGGTCCAATACTTCAGAATGTGACGCCAACAGAGATTCTGGATGTCCAGTCAGGGCAGGAACTGTCAGATTACATCAGATCAGTCTCTCCCTGTATGCACCAAAGACATTATGAGTCCTAATGACTGAGGGACATTTTTTATGCTCCACTGTCAGGAAAATCGAAGCAGGATCACATTTATAAAACGTAATAAACAAATCCAGTCTCAAGCAAGGACAAGCTTTGGAGAGCATAACTTGTACATGAACACATATTGCATACCATAAGTATATTCCACTTAATGGAATTTGGGTAAGACTAGCTTTTCAAATGCAAGATGAAGTTAATAATACTTTACAGATAAACACATATATTTCTCTGTCTCCCTCCCCCAACCCCCCCCCCCCCCCCCCTCTCTTTCTCTGCCTGTGAGTTGTTTTGTCATGCAGTTATTTCAGGTCACAGGACTCTGTTCCAGTGCTACCATTCATCAAATAAGGAGAGTAAAAAAAAGGAGGGGGGGAGGAAGGAAGGAAAGAGAGCTAGAAATGGAGATGAGGGGGAAAGGGGCCTGGTGTCCGTTGTCCTAGGAAGACTCTGACCTGTTGATGTCTATGCAGTGAACTAATGAACAAGTCGTTCATCTAGTTGAGCTATAGAGTCGTTCAAGTTGTAGTCCCAAAACTCACCAAGAGAATTCACTATGGATTTTCACCCTCTGGATTTTCCAATGGTTTTTAGTGATGGCAGTTTTGGATTTTGAGTAAAATAAGGTCTCAGGTAAATATTACTAGACAATACATGGATGTTTTGTTTTACAACATAGATTCCACACATTTTAATAGCTCAGACATGAATTTTGAAGCCATATTGAAATGCATACTTTTTTTTAAACACACAGGGGCATCAAGATTCATTTTTGTGGTATTAAAATGTGTGTAATTTATGTCGCAGAACAAAACGTCCATGTATCTTCAAGTAATGTTTTCCAAAGACCTTATCTTACTCATAAATTCAAAAATACCATTACAAAAACCCCTAGGAAATTCCTGAGGGAACTTAGCCTTCCTGATTCACCAACAAATTGACGTCACGGCTAAATAGCTCTATACAACGAAGGGAGGCATTTGTGGTGGGTGGAGCTTGTGCAGATGTTCTGTTCTAAGTGGACAAAATGCTTTTCAATCATCAGGAAAGAGAGAGAAGGTTTTTTTTCCACAATAAATTCTGTAATTTCTACTCGTTTTATCATTTAAATAACTTGAAGAAGTCCAATGCACTGCAGGTTCTAACTGCAGGCACCACTTTGATTTTCCGTAATTATTTTAAAATTAACGTAGCAATTACACTTAAGTTTTCAATTTTGTACAGTGTAGAATAAGATACATTGGGTTCGTTTGGAATGTGTTCGGTGTGCAAATTAATGTACATTGTTCTGTGACAGTGATTTTGTAACACCATCACGAATAGCGTGCTTAAATTGTGCAATGTTGTGTTTATGACCCATAAAAAGGGTGCTTTTGTGTTCAGTCTGCCAGCTTGTGTTGACTCAGTAATATAAAAGACACAGAGTCTGAAAACCCACACGCACACACATATCAACATTCGAAATGCCAGAGCAAGTTTTTCCCCACTGTGTTCTTCATGATGGTTTGCCCTCTGGTCAGCTATTTCTCCTGAACTCTGAAGAGCGTGTCATAGGGTTGTGCATTTACTGGTTGTTGGTGGAGGAGGTTCGTTATAGACAATTTTAATTGAAACTGGGTCATTGGACCACTGGTACTTGTGGAACTGAGTAAAAGAAGCCCTCAATGGATAAATGACAATCATGCTGACATTAGATAGTAACGACATGCTATTGGTTGGAAGAAAACGATGCAAGACATCATCTGTAAAAATGGGGACGTTACCCAGATCTACCTCCTGAGTGAGGGATCCCCCCTATCAAAAACTCAAGTGGTCTGGTCTTCTAGCCTGGTTTTGTACTGTCAAGTTCAGTCCAGATGTGACCTGTATTGGTAACTCGGTGACAAGTTGGCTTTCAAAAAAGAAAGAGCAGATAGAGAGCAAAAGCCCCTTTTTGCCACTCCTGCACTCGACTTTGAGCCAGTCTCTGACTCTCGGTATAACTGCACCAGTCATAAAAACAAGAAAATATATTGCATACTAAGTTTGTTCCCAATAATCATTTTAGTTAGGAGCTTAATGCAAGAACAATTCCACATATGTTTTGCCACATGGAGTTCTGTATATATACAGTATATGAGCATCACAGCAGCATATTTGTGTTTATTTAGAGTCCCACAGACACCCTACACCAAGCCCTACCCCTAACAACCTAACCCTATAGTAAACATAGATGGGCCAGTGGTGGCTTAGCGGTTAAGGCTCTGGGTTACTGACTGAAAGGTTGGGGATTCAAGCCCCAGCACCGTCAAGATACCACTGTTGGGCCCTTGAGCAAGGCCCTTGACCCTATTTGCTCCAGGGGCACTGTTTCATAGCTGACTCTGCACTCTGACCCAGCTTAGTTGGGATATGCGAAAGCAATTGCATTTCATTGGCTCTGCACAATGACAATAAAGTTGAATCTTAATCACCATGATATTTTATGGTAAAATCATAGTAATCACAAAATTAAACTTGGTTACTATATTAACACCATATTACTGTAGTAACACCATGATTAATTGCATTAAAACTATGGCTTCCGCCATAAAAACATGGTTAGTACTATATGACTAAAGTTAAAGATTGTGGCACTAATTATAGCACACTGTTCGAGCTGCCTTTAGAGACATAAGTTCTGGTCATAGGAAATCCAGGAATTAAGTATCACATTCACGTAATCAATGATGAGTGTGATTCGGAGGTTGCATTTTCCCTCTAACATTAAATTTTTACTCCACTCATTGTTCCATTAAATGCATTAAACTAATTGAAAAATGACAGGAAAGGCATTTTTAATGTTATGATTAACTATTTATTAAAATAAATGCTGTACTCTTAAAACTCTCTGTTCATCCAAGAATCCTCTACTTGCAGCAATGCAAGTGTTTGGCATATACTGTTCATTAAAGCTGCTAGTTTAGAACCTGTGATGAGTCTGTTCCTCAAATTAGGGACTATGATGTTCTTGTCTTCTTGCTGTTGTGCATCTGGGTTGTCAATTTCTCTCTCTGTCCAGTTTAGATCAAGTTTGTTTTATTCTTTCAAAACAGAAGTGCATGGAATAGCCTTCATCCCTCAAAAGAACAATAGATTGATGAATTTGAGGAGAAATATGTTTCTTTTTGGTTATTTTTAAAACCTAAATTTGACTTGCAAGTATAAAGTGACTTGAATACATTTAAGAATGCAAGTGTACTAATTACCTTAGCTGGAAAAAGACACTATATTGTGATTTCCACACTTCATTAAGTAGCACAATCATTTTATCTGTTCTAATTAAAAGAAATATTTCTTTGGTACTGTTACGTCCCCGCAAGTTAACACATTAAATGATGCCTTGAGGATTATGTGACATTCTTAGTAAACTAGAGTAATGATGACTGAAAATGGGGCTTTTCTATAATGGAATTTTAGTACAAATAAAAACATAGAACACATATTTCAAATAGCAATAATAAATTGCAACATTTATAATGGGTTTGCTAGTATTTTTTTTATCAATTTAGTGCATCCAGGGTTAAGAAAAGCATACATTTTTTTTATATATATATAAAACAAAAACATCTTAGTGTTCTAAAACCTTTGAATGGTGGTGTGTAATATAGAGATATAATATAGATTATACCTCTGTAATCTTGGCCCACAAGATTCACTCCATGACCTGCATTCCCCAGTGTTCCAACCATTTCCAGCCCTGAATAAATATATGTACTGTACATACATTATATATATGTAACCAGTCCTACTAGACCTGCTCCGAATGGGATTCGAACCAGCATCTCTGGCATGGGAGGTGGTTGTGCTAATGAGGAGGCTTAAGGCTACAGCCCCTAGCGTCAGTCGCTAGTGTTCCTCTTGAGGCCAGGGGAGTGAGGTTTACACATACCGCACTGCTATCATGAACCACCTGGCTCCCATTACACTCACCCCCCAAAACCTCACTCCCATCTGGGTCATGGCACCATTTTAACCAGTCCTGCTAGACCCACTCCGAATGGGATTCGAACCAGCATCTCTGGCATGGGAGACGGGTGTGCTAACGAGGAGGCTTAAGGCTACAGCCCCTACCGTCAGTCGCTAGTGTTCCTCTTGAGGCCATGGAAGTGAAGTTTATACATGCCGTACTGCAATTACTTACTAGCTGGCTCCCGTTGTTTGTAAAGTCTGAGTCCGATGAAGCTCTGGATATTGTTGTTTTTCATTTGTGTGTGAGCAACTAAAAAGGTATAAATCACACAGTAAAAAAAGAAAACAACAACATTTATTTACGCTGCATACATAAAAGGGTTTAGGGTACCCCAAAATCATCCTGTACCCAAGGCCCAACCTTTGGTGTATACCAAGTGTATAATAAATGTACATACATAACAGATTTAATCTTTTTTTCTGACCCTCTCCTTTTTCAGATCTACACCCGTCTGCAACGGCGGAATAACATGATGGACAGAATGCGTGAAAACAAATACCGGAGCAGTGAGACTAAGCGTATAAACATCATGCTCTTTTCCATCGTTGTGGCATTCGCTGTTTGCTGGCTCCCTTTAAACGTCTTTAATGCCGTCATCGACTGGAACCATGAAGTCGCCATGAACTGCACCCACAACCTTTTGTTCTCGCTGTGTCACTTGACTGCAATGTGCTCCGTCTGCATAAACCCTGTGTTCTACGGGTTCCTGAACCGCAATTTCCAGCGTGACCTAGGGGCCTTCAGACTCTGCAAGATTATGTCAGCACGGGAGAATGAATACGACATGGTTGCCATGTCCACTATGCACACAGATGTGTCCAAGATGTCACTAAAAATTAGTAGCCTAGATCTCTAGCCTAGTACAGCTTACAGTGGACCTTTCTGTGATTTGGGAAATGCATGAAAATATTTACATTTAAATGAAAATTGTGCATTTACAGTAAGAATGATTGTCAGTTTTGTGGCTTCATGCCAAACATAACCTATTCACCATGCTGTTTTATGAGGTGAAGTTTATGGGCCTGACTTGGGTGAATTATGTGCACTAAGGTATCATAAAATTGTACATACAGTGTCAAATGAGAACACTAGATACATTCCTTACAAACAGCCAATCCTCTGAACCAATTAGGGTTCCTTGGGGCAAAGCGAGAAGCCGAAGACGGAACGGAAATCTTGCAAGGTTCAGAGAACTGGACAGAGCCTTGATCACTCTAATGAAGTCATCCTGCTGTGTTTTGTTTGACTTCAGTGAGTAAAACGAAGAAACAAAGTGAATGAATGCAAAGCCCAAGAGGTCACGAATTCCAAGATTAATTTTAATGTATAATGAATGTCTGATGTGACATTAAGAGAACAATTTAATGTTGTTGCTAAACTGGTTTATATTTCTTTGAGTTCTGGGCGTTCTGAAACCGAAACTAAATTGAAGTGATTTTCTTGTACTTTATCTATTGACAAGACAAGCCTGCAGAAAGTAGAGGCCTGTTCTTATAATATAAACCCATTTTTTTGAAAATGTAAGTGTTGTCATATGCGCTATTGTAAAAAAATATCAAATAAACACGCACACACAGTGGTTTATTTTAAAAGCATTAAAAGCATTAAGAGTGCTTTGCTTTTGTAGCTCATGGAAGTTTGTGTTTTCTGTGCTTCAGTTTAAATGCTCTCACAAACTCCACATAGACACTGTGTGCCACTATTTTAATCAATGTATGTCTGCTCTGATGCATAATGAATGTAATTCACTAATATAATGAGTGCATTGCTATTGCTTATTTGAATGGAATACCTGTACATACCATAATATTTGTGCTATTAATATAGCTTCAAGGAAGTGTGCTTAATATATATATATACAGTATATACTGTGTATATATTGACACCGATCAGCCACAACTTTAAAACCGCCTGCCTAATATTGTGTAGGTCCCCCTCATGCCACCAAACAGCGCCAACCCGCATCTCAATGTTGCATTCTGAGATGTTATTCTTCTCACCACTATTGTACAGAGATCAGCAGTTACAGAAATACTCAAACCAACCGGTCTGGCACCAACAATCATACCACGGTCCAAATCACTGAGACCACACTTTTTCCCCATTCTGATGGTTGTCAACATTAACAGAAGCTCCTGACCCATATATGCATTATTTCATGCACTGCACCTCTGCCACACGATTGGCTGATTAGAGAATCACATGGATGATTGTTGGTGCCAGATGGGCTGGTTTGAGTATTTCTGTAACTGCTGATCTCCTGGGATTTTCACACACAACAGTCCCGAGAATTTACTCAGAATGGTGCCAAAAACAAAAATCATCCAGTGAGTGGCAGTTTTGCGGATGGAAATGCCTTGTTGATGAGTGAGGTCTACAGAGAATGGCCAGACTGGTTCAAACTGACAAAATCTACAGTAACTCAGATAACCACTCTTGTGGTGAGAAGAATATAATATATAGAATATTTAAGAATATGTGTTTGTATATATACATATATAGGTCTGGAAAAAAAAAAATAGAGACCACTGCAAAATTATAAGTTTCTCTGGATTTACTATTTATAGGTATGTATGAGTGAAAATAGTTTAGTTTTTATTTTACATAAAGTACTGACAAAATTTCTCCCAAATTACAATATTGTCATTTACAGCATTTATTTGCATACAATTAAAACTGTTCAAAATTACAAAACATACGCAGTGTTTTCAGACCTCAAATAATGCAAAGAAATCAAGTTCATATTTATTTTTAAACACAATACTGATGTTTTAACTTAGGAAGAGTTCAGAAATCAGTATTTGGTGGAATGATCCTGATTTTCAATCCCAGCTTTCATGCATCTTAGCATGCTCTCTACCAGTCTTTCACATTACTGTTGGGTGACTTTATGCCACTCCTGGTGCAAAAATTCAAGCGGCTCGGCTTTGTTTGATGGCTTGTGACCATCCGTCTTCCTCTTGATCACATTCCAGAGGTTTTTAATGGGGTTCAGGTCTGGAGATTGGGCTGTCCATGACAGGGTCTTGATCCGGTGGTCCTCCATCCACACTTTGATTGACCTGTCTGTGGCATGGAGCATTGTCCTGCTGGAGAAACCAATCCTGAGTTGGGGAACATTGTCAGAGCAGAAGGAAGCAAGTTTTCTTCCAGGATAATCTTACGTGGCTTGATTCATGCGTCATTCACAAAGACAAATCTGCCCGATTCCAGCCTTAATGAAGCACCCCCAGATCATCACCACCAACCATCATCCTCCACCAAATTTCACAGTAGGTGTGAGACACTGTGGCTTGAAGGCCTCTCCAGGTCTCCGTCTAACCATTAGACGACCAGGTAGAGGATCGATGATGATATGGGGGTGCTTAAGCGAAGCTGGAATCGGGCAGATTCGTCTTTTTAAAGGATGCATGAATCAAGCCATGTACAAAGTTATCCTGGAAGAAAACTTGCAATGTGAAAGACTGGTATAGAGCATGCCAAGATATGAAAGCTGTGATTGTAAATCAGGGTTATTCCACCAAATATTGATTTCTGAACTTAAAACATCAGTAACGTGTTGTTTAAAAATGAATATGAGTTTGAAAACACTGCGTCTTTTTGTGATTTTTGTCATTTTCTGCAAATACATTTCTATATGACAATAATTTTATTTGTAATTTGAGAGAAAAGTTGTCAGTACTTTATAGAATGAAATGTCCTAATCAGCCGGGAGAGGGATAAAGACGAGCCGGAGGCACCAGTTCAAGAGAGAGAGAGAGAGACACGTGGCCACTGTGTGTGTGTGTGTGTGTGTGTGTCTGTGTGTTTATGTTTGTTTAAGATGATTTATGTCATTAAAGTTATGATGACTGTTCTGCCTATTCCCGCCTCCTCCTTGCCCATCCTGAATCCCGTTACACTGGTGCCGAAACCTGGGAAGGAGGAAGGAGGTGCTGTCATGGAGTTCTCATCGCAGCCATCCGCCGGGAAGCGGAGGAGCCGCTGCCATCCACCAGGAAGAAGAGGAGCCGTTACCATCTGACAGGAGTCGCGGACTCGCTGCCGACCATCAGGGAAGGAGCAACTGTCATCCGCTAGAGGGCGTAGGAGTGGCTGAGGACCAAGCGACGGCGTGTCCATGGACCGACGAGCGAGTTTTTCTCTCTCTCTACTCTCTCTCTCTCTTTGTTTCTCCCCTCACTTTTTCCCTCTCCCCTCTCCCTCTCCTCATCACTCCCAGGGCTCCAGAGAGGCAGGAAAGACCTTATTCGATAGGACGGCTGGAAAGGCAACACCTAACCTCCAGCAAGGGAGGGGAGTACGTCATGCTGGAGGTTGCCCCGGACTTAATCGGGTGGTGGACGAGTGTGACGAGGAGGAGGGCGTGGCTGGGCCGTGAGGACACATGCCTGGCGCTGAAATGTCCTAATCACCGGGAGGGGGATTAAGACAATCCGGAGGCACCAGTTTAAGAGAAAGAGAGACATACGTGACCGCTCTGTGTGTGTGTGTGTGTGTGTGTGTGTGTGTGTGTCTGTGTTTTTAAGGTTTGTTTAAGTTGATTTATGTCCTTAAAGTGGACATAAAAAGGATAAAAGCATCTGCCAAATGAATAAATATAAATGTAATGTAAAGTTATGCTGGCTGTTATGCCGGTTCCCGCCGCCTCCTTGCCCATCCTGAACCCCCTTAAAAAAATACAAATGTCCATTTGTATCAAACACATACCTAGAAACAGTAAATCCAGAGAAACTGATACATTTTGAATTTTACATTATTATAATATATAATTAGTTAATAATTTTTTCCAGAGCTGTATATAATTTATATATATATATATATATATATATATATATATATATTTATATAAGTATATACAGCTCTGGAAAAAAATTACATATTATTTATAGCATATGTATTATATAATTTTTTTTGTATATTTTTTTTTTTTGTGCTCTTTTATGTACTGTTTTAAATGTATTTATTCATGATTGAAAAAAATATATATTTGCCAATATAATGCCTTTGTAATTTGTTGAAGTTTGAAACTGTAGTGCTTTATTTTACAGTATATACATCATTGGAGAAAACTGAAACACATTAAGAGGTTATCTAGCTTCTCATGTGCTGATGTCATGTGCTATGGTTTGGATTTTGCCAACATGCAGGTAATAGGTCAGTTTTAAATGACCACAACATCAGATAAAAAAAAGCAAAACAATGCAATACAAAACAGGCCCAGATTACAACACAGTCAAATTATATCTTTACTATAGTAGATGTGTGTGTGTGGTAAGCCATTGTGCTTTTTGTGTCCGAATGTACAATATATAGAATATAATATAAAATGATGTCTATTTTTCCATGATTGGTTGCTTCTTGGTTTTTTTAAATATTTTTGTATTCCCCTTCAAATCACGGTAAGATGTTTTGTTTCTAGGCCGTTCAAGTGAGGTATTCAAAATGACACTTGACAAGTGAGCAAAAATGCATCTCTCTTTCAGAGTGGGAGAAAGCTGTTTAACTCCCCACAGAAGCCAAGTGACATATTTATTATTTTGAAGTGAGAGTGAGCTCTGATGCTCTTGCCACTGTTAGAGGAAATCAAGAGGGAATAGTGTGCTGGAGAAAAACAGATGCAAAATAATTAAATATGTATTTTCAGAACCTGCTGTTTTCATTCTGAATATTCAAACAGTCCGTTATCCTCACTTGTAATGTTTGAAAGGAACCGTACTCCAATTATACACTTTACTGCCAGTGTGGATAGTCTGTGAACTCAGCAGTGATGTTCTACTCTTTATATAGCTCTTATCTGTGCATTCTCTGTAGCAATTATTCATGCTTTATTTCATTGTGTCTCATATCTTCAGACATATCAAGTCCAATAAAGATGTGTTCTGCAATACAGCATAGATGGAAATCATATGTGTTTGCTTTAACTCCATTGAGTGCTCTTTTCTTTCTCTGATAGGGCATTGTATCACATGACTTGTGATGACACAACCTTTCTTTTTAGTATGGCCTCTAAAACAGTCAAAGGCTGTTATAAAATGTCATGTTAATATGCACATGGTTTTCACATCAGCTGGTCTAGATATAGTTTTTCTCTGTGTATCTTACCTCTATATATAAGCTGTTTCATTGGAGAACAGATCATATATTTTAGCAAATTAAAAACAACTTTATTGGTATTTAATATAAGCATGCTCTGTCCAACACACCTTTGGGAGGGAATTCGCTAAGAATAAACTGCTCCCACTAAACGTGTAATCTATGTACATGTGCAATCTGTGCTGCTTTAGCACTCTCTAGGAATTTACTCTAGGAAATATGCAAATCAGGCAATGGAAACACGCCCACAAAATCTGTGTTGAATTGTGGAGTATGCATCGGACTCCCAGCACTGTGAATTCGGTGACAGTAGGTCAAAAGTTCAACAGCTAAAATCGGTCTTTGCATACTGAAATTTGAACCACTCCCCCCAGTGGAAGCTGGAAGTGTTGTAAAACATATAGGCATGAGTGAGCGTCCAGTTTCCAGGTGAAATGCCTACAGAGTGGCATCAAAAGCTAATTTTGGATTCACTTTTATTTACATTTACATACTATATAATTACAATAACTACAGTAATTACTAGGTACTAAACCTAACCTTAACCCTAACCCTAACCTTAACTCATAGTAAGTACATGTAGTTACCTAATAATAGTTCATTCTTGGGTAAGTACATTGTAAGCCTACATAAAGTACACCTACTGTAAAATAAAGTGTAACCATATTTTAGTATGTGCTACAAAATTCATGGCTCTAGCAACCCTTTTGACCGGATCCCCCTTGAGTGTTTCGCCATCCGTCTGGCATTGTGCCATCCATGAGACCGTTTTGGGATTGCATTTGTATGCACGAAGTACAGATATGTATTTCTATTTGAACCCACACTATACTAATATCACAACAACTCAAATTAATTCATTTACAGAACATTTACTAAACCAGCTTGAAATTTTAGATGCAATCAGTCACTAAACATGCTCTAGTTGGAGAGAGTCAGTACTCAGTTGTGTTTCACAGTCTAGCTACTGATTGAACAGAAATATCGGACAGTGTGACAGGAAGTGTGAAGGTTGAGGACAATAGGAATAGGATAGAATGTGATGAATGTAAGGATAAGTCTTTGACCAGAGGGAGGATGGTCACCTCTTTCTCTCTTTTGAGCCTCATGCAGCTAAACACTCCTGACAGACGCCATGAGCTACTCTAACAACAAGAAGCAGTGACAACATTCCCTGGGAATGAATAGATACATGACAAAAGATGCCACGATGCAGACTTCGTGTTGTGATGCAAAATTTGACAAGATACTGCAGTTTATAAACTCCAATGAACTCTAAAACACTGGGTCCAATAAAAAAAGGGCTGACAGGCAAACTGTTGTTGCTTGGCAACAAGAGGCAGACATCTCAAACAGGACAAAGTTGTGAATCTTAAACAACTTTCTCCTCTTTCTGTCTACAAGAATATTAGAAACAATCTTTCATCATAAAAAACCCCCCAAAATAATCTGACACATTTAATGGTTTTGAGATTGTTTTGATAGATACTTTTTTTTATAGTAGAGACAATAAATGTGTGTGTGTGTGTGTATGCGTGTGTGTGTGTGTGTGTGTGTGTGTGTGTGCGTGTGTATTTGTGTGCGTGTGTGTGTGTGTGTGTGTGTGTGTGTGTTTGAGCTCTGGCAAGTGAGTTTTCTTCTACATGGATGCAGGGGCGGAGCCAGGATTTTTTCAAAAGGGTGGCCAGGCAGGGTCAAGCGATCAGTCATTGGTGGCACAGAAATGTTCGGGCAGCATTTTTAATGTGGGGGCTGGGGGGGGGGGGGGTGAGTGGATACAATGACACCCGGGATGGCCAGGCTTCGGTCCATGGGCCACCCCAAGCCCATGGGGCTGCCATGTTAGAATCACATGACCAGTAGAATACTACTCGGTTAATCTCAGTATCTGTCTTGTTATTGGACACATTCACTGCTGGATTGAATTAATCAAGGCATACTGTAAATAATGAATTTCTATGATGGCATCAGAAACTGAAATCTATTGTGTTTGAATGATGCTGCATCCACGCCACTAGTATGTCTAAGATGACATGCTAAAAACTACTAAGTGCACCTTTAAATAATTCAATTACACTGGCCTATTTTTTATTTCCTCAGTCACAATGCTTAGTAGCAGATGCAACAATATGAATTCCATTGTGCTTAGCCAATAGCTTTAAATTTAAATGTCCCACTTACAGTACATTGTGTCGGGTAGGGATTGGTGAAGTGCGATCTGCCGTGACGTCAAAATCAAGTTGTATTTTGGGATATCTTATGATACCTGAAACGTACATACTGTACCTCAGTCAAAATCGAGGGGTTGAGGTTGATGGCCAAGCGAAGTTGTATTAATGTGCGGGAATTTTAGATGATACCTGAGTTTATGAGTTTTTATGTTGGAAGGGGCGTGTTGAAAGATGATAGGTAACAATGATTTTGCAAAGTTATATCAATTGACAGTAACTAATTACAGTAAGGTTTTACCTGGTGACCACTAGAGGTCTCAATGTATGTTTACTGTTCTTCTAGTTCTTTTTGTTTTCTTTGTTCCTGTGGTTCCTGTGGTTATTAGTTCCAGGTGTTCCTCGTTTTCTCCTTTGCCCCCTTGTGTATTTACCCCTAAGTATTCTGGTGTTCTCTGTCAGTTGTTTCCTTTCTAGGCTTGTTCACCTTGCTCCCAGTGATTCTTGATTATGGTTATGTATCAAATTTCTTTATCAAAAGGCTGCATTAGATCCACAATTCTCGTCTCACCACTCTCAGAACATTACAATGACTCACACTTTGTGGTTCGTTTAAAGCAAATTCATTAATAATATGTTAGGTACAATGCATTAATAAATCGTATGTTGTTTATAATTGATGCATGTTTATTTATTAACTGCTACAACTTAAAAAGAGCTTTTGCCATCATTCTTTGTGTATTTGTTTTAGTTTGGCTTCTTCCGTATTTTGTTTCCCACTTGAATGCATGACATGTCACAGTAACAAATGCTCGACTCGGAGGTACAAGCTTCCCAGGTGCACTAGAAGGCAGCATCAGTATTGCTTCCCAACAGCATGTATTTAGCATGCTACCATTTCCTGTCAGTAGCAAGCATTTCACTAAAAGAGATTAATTTTAATTATTTTGACATGTTAAATTTTTGGGGGGTTACTTGATTCAGTTAGGTTCCCTTTACTTGAGTATCTAAGTTGAAATTACATTGTAATTATAATATAAGAAACTCATTTCAAACCTGTGGAACCACTGTCCATGACTGAATCAAGTTCAGCCAAAGTGTTGTTTTTTATTTATTTATTGTAGTAGAGCTACGAATTACTATGTGAATCAAGCTATGAATAGCTCACTTATATTTGTCTCTGCATATTAATATGGCATGGGGGAAAGTATTCAAAGAGTCCTAGCTGAACAATCAGATCCAAATAATAATAATAATAAATAATAATAATAATAATAACCCTTTAAACATGCTAAACAGATGCTAATATTAACATGCTAATATTTACTATATATTATATAGTTATGACATGTTTGCAAGTACTTCCTTTTTCTCATGATGATCATACAGTTTAAGAATAAATTGATTTTGTTCTGTTTGATGCACCTTGACCTCTGGGAACTTTGGTCTTGTTTACATTGTGAGGTTAGATGCATATGCAATGATCTACACAAACACTCACAAATAAAAGGTGTGGGAACAATTTCTGCACTCATCCCTATGCGTCTAGTACAGAGCGAACTGCAAAACTGTATGTTCACTTTATTGTGATGTTACGATAAAAGAAATGTAACATTAACATTTTGATTTATGCAGTATACTACGACATAAGATTGGCACTTGAAAATAGAGCATAGTAGGAATGACCCACAAATGCCAAGCGCTGACACGAACATATAACCAGCACAAAATGACATTTCCTCAATTGGATCGGGACCACACACACACACACACACACACACACACACACACGCACACTGACAAAAGTGAACACTCAAACCAGACAGGTAACAAAGCACACAAAATAGGTTGATGGTATTACAAATACACTGTCTGTCTCTTAGGATTCTGAGTGAGCCATTTGAATTTCCTTTCCTCGTTGTTACTGAGAAGAAAGATCTTTTTCTCTCTCCATACCCTCCATTGTGAGCACACTTTATTAAGCTGCTGTCTAATCTCTTCTGTTAATAAGAAGTGCAGAAGAATTGAAATGACTAAGCTCTCAAATCACCAGAGGACCCTCATTCATCCACTTCCACACAACATAATTAAAACATCCTGAATGTAAACTGTGGAGGAGGTGAGAACTCTCTTCAATTGAACAAAAGAGAAAGAAAATTGGGACAAGAACTGTCAAAAGGAAGCGGAGAGGAGAGAACGCACACCAGCGCTGACATTCTCATTCTGTCTGTTGTGTTAAAGCACTTGCTCTAATGATGTCTCCCAGCGTTTAGCTACAATGTCTTTGTCTATGTTTGCCAACGATCCTGCTTCCTCTGTAGCCAAATCCTCGGAAAGCATGGCTCATTCATATTTTGTAAAGTGGAAAAGAATGGCTTTTCTCATTAAATCTCTCAGCAGGTTTTGACTGCATGATGTTGGTTGCTTTTCAAGCTCTCCAACTCTCTCTCCAACTAAAAATGTTTTGTGACAGGTTGCATCTAACATTTCGATTTGGCGTTAGGGGATAATTCACCCAAAAATGAAAATTCAATAGCTATTTACTTACACATGCTGTTCCAAATCTGTATTCCGTATTCTTTCTTTTATATATTTAAAAAAAATGTCACCATCACTGATTTCCATACAATAGCAGTTGATAATGACTCATTTTAGAGCTTAAAAAGTAGTGTCATATCTAAATTTTGATTTATCATGTTCACTGTTGCTTAGTGAATATATATATATATATATATATATATATATATATATATATATATATATATATATATATATATATATATATATATTATACATTTAAGAGGTATAACATTTTGCTCTTACCCTCTCCCCCTCGTGGTATGTCACTATAAATTATTGCTGTGGGGCATTGTTTTCTCTCCAATGTACTGGAAGGGAAAAATGTTTAATGTTTTAAAGGAGACCTATGATGCCCCTTTTTACAAGATGTAATATAAGTCTCAGGTGTCCCCAGAATGTGTCTGTGAAGTTTCCTCTCAAAATACCCCACGGATCATTTATTATATCGTGTTGGAAATACCTCTGTTTGATTGGAATCAAAAAGACGTTGTTTTCGTGTGTGTCTCTTTAAATGCAAATGAGCTGCTGCTCCCCGCCCCCAACATAGCTCTGGTCTCCGTGAATACAATCAGAGACAATGGTAGTATCTTTAGCTGCATTAGCATTGGAATCAGCTAACAAGCACATTCGGAAAGGCGATTTGCAAACATTCTCAAAATATAAAGTGCGATACTTATATCTTCAGGATATAAAGCCTGAACAAGAAAAGATGGTACTGAATGATTCATGCTTGAGAATAATTTTTTTTGAAAATCCTGCTTTATATTGACACTCATTCACAAAGAAGTCCGGTGTAAAATTTCACAAACATACACATATTTTTGTATGTTTTGGGGCACATTTCCTTCAAAAACAAAACTTGTCTACTGCGTCTTCAGTGACTCTGATGCCAGGAGTACATGAAGTCTCTTATGTTCAATTTTACAGCCAACAACAGAACACGTATGACACTTATGAAGCTGAGACATCATTCTTCTCACTGTATCTGCTCCAGCGTGGGAAAAATGGCAGACTGTGTGTAGATCACTCAGGGGAGGATCTATGATAATAGGGTGGAGTCCGTCACCAGTCGTGGGCGTGGCTTGCTCTATTGTGACATCACATTAGAGCAGAAACGAAAACTGTTAATTTTGACATGCTTTTATCATTGTAGACTGGTTGTGTACACACACTGCCAACTCACATTTATGTGCAAACACCATGTAAAAGTGAATTTTCCGCAACAGATCTCCTTTAAATAAAAAAAAAGAAATGAAAGTGAATTCTCTAGATTGCATGTATGCACACCAATAAATCGCTGTCTTCATTTATTGCAGCAGACACACTTTTTATAGCCATTAATATGAGACACAGACAGGGCGAAACATACACAGAGAGAAACATGTGACCACTTTATATGCTAAATCTGTAACATCTGTCTGTTTAGAGGATCATCTGATTTATCATATCGCAGGCCCTAAACAGGAAGTTTCCTAGATACATAATTCTCATCTAGATGGCATTTATGTGTGAGTGTGGGTGTATTTGTATGTGGGGAGGACTGTGGGTGTCAGGATTAAAGATAAAGTGTTTCTTTCCAGGCACAATTTTATGAGAACCATAAAGAAAATGTTTCATAATACTGCACAAAGATGGACTCATATGGTTGGAAATTGAAGCATATGTAAATATTGGACTTTATTTATTGGTAGTTTTCTTGATAAAATTGTATTTCCTCAAGAGAAAAACTAGAGCAGATGAATAGCAGTATGTAAGACTTAACTAACACATAGACTATTTAGCATCAAGAAGGGGCCCTTGTATTAAAATTAATTGGAGAAATTGGAGCAGCCAATATGGTGGATGAAGAAAAGGAAGTCCCACCTAACAGGTAAAAGAGCCAATCACCGTTTAGATAACTCAACTCAAGGACATGCATGTGCATTAGTTGGACCAGCCTGTAAAATAGCGTCTTTTAGCGTGATCAAAGCTTAAGAAGCATGATTTATGATTCCATGGTTGTCAGATTTTACTGCTGTAAAAACATATTTTTAATATGTTTTGATTGCAATCTCCTCCAACCGTATTGGAGATTTCGGTGTTTCACCAATCACGTACTGTAGATAGAAGCTGTACATTAATGACGCTTGTATCCATAGAAAATAGCTGCCCTGGAGCATTCCAAAGATGGCGGCCAAATGGACTGACTTGCCTTGATAGAGCACGTGAAACAACATGGTATATATAGGCTGGGTTAACGAGCGGCATGGGAATGTCAATCACGTAATCCACGTGGTAGAGGAAAAGACAAATGGAAACCATTAAATATCATTAGATCACAAGTCGTCAGTGCTAAATAAATGGGGTCTAAAACCATTTGTGATCACAAAAACCACAAACGGAGGTAGTCACAAATGCATGTGACCACATCGCATATGAGGTGTAAACGCTAATCTATCCTGAATGCATCCCAGACAGCAGTGAATCGCCACCCCTCACCTGTCAATCAACCACTGCGCTAAAACAAGATTTTAAACTTTGTCGGTTCCGAGCAGCTTTAAAAATGAAATAACCGTCTGATCTGAAAATTTGGAAAAGCGAATACATACACAAGCATGGCAACTTTACAGATCTCAACATGCAGAGACACAGATGACAAGCACACACACAGGTGCAACTAACACAGGTACTCCACCAAGATAACGGATCATTTTGCTTGAAATGTTGAGTTTGTGTTTAGGTTAAATTTGAACTGCATCTGGAAAAACCGTGTGATGGTTTGTTCATGCTTTATTTGTCTTTTATGATTATTTTGCGGTTAATTATGATGCTGTAACACACTGAACACTACTATAGTGATTGATGTATGTCGTCATGAAATCAGAGTACCTCCCCTCAAAATCGGAATGCAAGTGTTCACAGGAGACGCATTTAAGCATCCAGGTGTAAATGGTGATGTGTCTTGCCTGACTCGGAGCACCCAAGGCGCATCTACTTCCAGGTGTAAACGTGATCATAAAGTAACCTACCCATCACGGTTCATTGCGATCAGTTTCTGCCTGATCTCGTGAAATTGACGTGAACATGACAACATTTTAGCAATACAAAATGTATGTGCTGTATAACACGTTTGGCTGCAGGTTTCCAGTGAAATGTCCAGCTGGGGGCGCCAAAAGTGAGCAAAATGGTGTCGTATTCAGATGCGGTTTTAAAGTGGATTTACGATGCATGTTTTTAAAACATACCTCCGTAACGTAAAACGTTTGCCTGAACCTAATCAATAGTGTTTTATAATATAAATGAGACATTTAAAAAAGACATCCTTACCAAATCAGTGCCTGCACCTAACCATTGGTGTTTTAAAATATAAACGAGACGTTAAAAAAGACATCCTTATCTTATCAATGACGAAACTTGACCAATAGTGTATTAAAACGCAGAAGCAAAATGAAAACTCGTTTCGTGCTGCTTCAATGGCTCTGTAATGTCATGTGTCAGCTTGAGTTCACAGCTGGACTTGAACCACGGCCCTTTGACGCTTAATCCAACTTGTTATCTGGTGAGCTATCGCACAAGCTAATCATGTTGGAATAAGCGTATATATGTAGGTGAGTCTGTAATACAAGCATTAAAATGTATAGTTTTTCAAAAGATGCTTTAGAGTAAAAGTGTTGATATCATATAATATCAAGGTCTGAGTAATAGAGAGAAAAACAAGAAATTATAAAGTCGTAATCAGCCATTAATATCATGATATGAGCGAAAGTGAATAAAAAACACAGTTGTTGAGGCGCCTCTAGTGTTCATTTCACCTGGAAACTGCAGGGAATTGTACCTGGAGACACGTATAACAGGTTTTGTAAAATGTACAGTATATAGAGTCACGTTTTCACTATGAGACCATGTCGGGTAGTTTATAATTCCTTTAGTTTCAGTGTATTACGTAAAGTGTATCATACTGTACACACTGTACGCACTTTAGCAAATCAGATAATTAAATACATTTTAATCAAACTTTTATCTTCTGATTCTATTTGCTTGTCTTTGGAGCAACTTCAAAAGTAAAAAGGACCTCTGTGTGCTCATTGACTGAAATTAAGGATATGTACAGACATTATTTTCAGAAGACGTAGAGGTGACTATAAATTACAATGAAATATCTGGTGGAGAAGAGCAGCAGAAAGTAGTGAGGGAATGTTGCATGTTTAATACGGTTCTCTGAGGAAGAGATGAGGAAAAGAGTTTTTCCATATTTGCCTTTGAAGTGCTGCCCAAACCACAGACTCGGCTCATTATTTTCATATACAAGCAGCAGGTCGGCTGCTCTTGAGGATCAAAGTCAATATGATCAGACTCCTTCAAACGGAAGGCCAGTTTTCAAAAAGATAAACATAAAAATGCCTTACATTTATTAAACAAATGTCATTTACTTTATGTACTACAATGTGCCAATGCTATTTTAATCAATGGGCATTCCAGTTATTACAGTGAATATAATCCTAATGCTTTTCCACACAATGACTCTCGAGAAGACTGTGTGCTTCCAACGGTGTGGCAACAGTTTGAGGAGAGCCCTTTTGTGTCCCAGCATGCATGTCCCTGTGCACAAAGAAAGGTATATAAAAAAATTATTTACTGAGTCTGGTATAAAAAAACTTGTCTTGCCTTGTCTTGACAAAACCCAGACCTGAACTCCTTTAAACACCTTTTAGATGAATTGGGATGCCAATTGCGTGTCCCATCGCAAATCCCCACACCATTTCCCAACATCTAGAGGGAAGCCTTCCCAGAAGATTGTAAGTTATTGAAGCCTCAAAGGAAGTGCAATTATATGTTCAACTAGCACATATACTGTACGCGTGGTGTCCACATACTGCTTGTAACACTGATTGACTACATCATGTGCAGGTGTTTGTTCAAGCAGTGAGTGGATGTTGTTATTTTAAGAGACAGATTCAATTGGACAGAAGAGTGACAGCAGCTGTTGAACAGACAGATGCAAGCAACTACAGACATTTGTCCAAGCACAGACACATTCAAGATGCCTTACTGAAATGTGTATGTGTGTGTGTGTGTGTGTTTACAAAGCCTCAAACCTTTCTCTTCCCCTATAGCAATCAGCCTTCCATCATAACAGTAATTAAATCAGAGAGCTGCTAAAAATAGCGATGAAGAACTGAAACCACTTTTGTACTGTATTCACAGTAAACATACCAGAACGGTGGGAAAGATGAGGATAAAGAGAAAAACACACACAGAGAAAGGACATATATAGGTGGATGAAGGACATCATTAAAGGGATAGTTCACACAAGAATGAAAATTCTTTCATAATTTACTCGCCCTCATGCCATCACAGATGTGTATGACTTTCTTTCTTCTGTAGGACACAATTTAAGATTTTTAGAAGAATATTTCAGCTCTTTTGGTCAATATGCGAGGATGGTGGCCAAAACTATTAAGCTCCAAAAGCACATAAAGGCAGCATAAAAGTAATCTATATGACTCCAGTGGTTAAATCCATGTCTTCTGAAGGTATATGATAAGTTCTGACCAGCATTCATTGAATTGAATGGACTGTTTTTACTTTTATGGTGAATGTGTGTGCGTGATTGCAGAGGATTGGAAAATTATGTTTTGTATGTCACTTGTGAAATGTGGATGTGAAATATTTGCACACTATACCTGCAAAAACACACAAATAACAAACATATGAACACTAAGTTTTCAAAAGCAACCATAAATGGAGGCACAAACCCATATATACTTTCAGACCAATACCTTTGTGCAACCAACGGTATGAAAAATGCTAATTAAAAAAAGGAGTGATTTGTAAATTACATTCACCCATTGCTATATTGAAAGCACTACAACTACACATTATATGATGTTTTTCTTTGTGAATTTCATTATTTATTTATTTTTAAATGTACAATAATTTCAAATTAGATGACTGTAACATGCTCCAAAACAGTTTTTGAGTGTTTACCACTGTGAAACATCACAATTTGTTCTAATAACACTTATTAAGCATTTGGGCACTGAAGACACAAGTTTGTTAAGTTTAAAAAGTGGAATTTCCTCCATTCATCCATTATGTAGGTCTTCGGCTGCACAGTTGTATGGGGTCTTTGTTACTGTATTGCGCGCTTCATAATGCGCCACACATTCTCAATTGGAGACAGGTCAGGACTGCGGAAAAGCCAATCTAGCACACACACTCTCTGCTTATTCGGCCAGTATGTGGTTTGAAGTTGTCTTGCTGAAAATGCTTCGGCATCCCTGAAAAAGACGGTGCTGGATGCCAGTATATGTTGCTCCAAAATTTCCAGATATTTTTATAAATCTGTCTGCATTAATGGTGTTCTCACAGATGTGCATGTTACCCATGCCATGGGCACTGACACACCCCTGGCCCATACAGACACTGGATTTTGGACCTGACACTGATAACAGCTTGGATGATCCTTTTCCTCTTTGGCACGGAGAACACAGCAGCTGTGTTTTTAAAAACTTTTTGAAATGTGGACTAATCGGACTGTTATACTTTCCATCTATGATGAGAGCGAGCCCAGAGAAGTCGGCAGCACTTCTGGACAGTGATGATGTATGGCTTCTCCTTTGCATAGTAAAGTCTTATCTTGCATCTGTGAATGCAGAAGTGATTGGTGTTGACTAACAAAGGTTTACTTAAGTAATCCCGAGCCCATGTTTATGATATGCATTACAGATCAATGATGTTTTTTAAGACAGTGATGTCTGAGGGATCAGAGATCATGCGCATTCAGTAGTCAGTTTCGTCTTGCCCTTTATGAGCCGAGATTTGACCAGGTTCCTTGAATCTTTTAACTTTATTGTGCACTGTAGAGGGTGAAATGCCCCAAAATCCTTCCAATTTGTCTTTGGGGAACATTGTTCTCAAAGTGCTGGATTATTTCCTGAAGAATCTGTTTGTAAATTGACATGTCTCGAATGATTCTTGCTCTTGAAGGACTGGGCTGTTTAAGAGGCTTCTTATATATGACACGATTGACTCACCTGTTTAACATCTGTTTCACATTTCCTTGTTATTTAAACTCTAATTATCATTAGTCTTAAATTGCCCCTGTCTCAGCTTTTTTGGAGCGTGTTGCCATCATCTGATTTGAAATGAATGTACATGAAGTTAAAACATCATATAATGTGTAGTTGTGGTGTTTTCAATGTAGCAAAGGGTGAATATAATTTACAAATCACTCCTTTTTGTTTTTAAGAGCATTTTACACACTGTCCCAACTTTTTGGAATTGTGGTTGTATACACCAAAGCAAACCCATGCTTTCATAATGTAGCTTTAACCATCTGGCCATATAGCTTAGGTTGATGAAACAGCAATATTTTGAGTACTTATTTGTTGCTAAGGGAACAGAACACAAGCACACTTAGTGTTAGTCACAGACATCTAACACCCATCCTCATGGTGGTAATCAGCATCCTATTTCGATATCTTTGAACACGCAATTCCAGTGAACCTTTTCTCTGCAGTATACTAGTGCAAGTTACAGTTATACAAACCTAAGAATTTCTTTCTCTTCTCTATGTGTTTTCTTTTCACCCTGCCTTTTATCATCCCCTTGCCTCCCCCATTCCTTTATACCTAATGCCTCTATTTCTTCTATCTCTACTGTAGTTTAGATTACTCTTCATAAACACACTAATCACATGTATCTTCTACTCCCTGTATGTGTCCGCAGTGTAAGCGCTTTAAACGCATTTGGGTAAACTTAAATTGATGCATTGCTTTTATCTGCAAAAGTGTGTGATATGTGTTTGTCTGGGTGCTCATAACAGATCCTGATACATATGAAATTTCTCTAATCAGACACAATGGGGACTTGTTGTTGTGCAATAGATTATCAAGCCATGCAATCTCACCCCTCCACAATAAATGCAATCAAACACACATTACTGTACACACGAGCACGCACAGGAGAGGTCTCATATTAGACCAAGAACCACAAGGATCTCGATTCCCTTCTGAGTACCATCTGAGGAGTAATGGTTCTAAAAATGAGGCAGTAAATATAATGAACAATAAATTGGAAAGTGTATGAGTTATTGATTTTAAAATTGTATATACAATGCCAATTACAAAAAATTACATTTATGATTGGGTCAGTTCAATCATGACCTCCTAAGGGGTTTCGAACAGCCGAACAGTGTAGTGTTCACTTAACATGCAGTAATCTAGCGCTTCCTGGTGGTCGTCTTAAGTATTGGCCAATCAGAAGAGACGATCAGAGAATTATTTGCATAATCGGTTTCTTGAGACAATACACACGAACGGTTCACAACTTACCTGAGTTTATTTTATTATTATTAATAATAATAATAATAAAACCTGCCCTTTTGGGTTTTTCCAAACTTTGAACTCATTTTGGGATCTATTTGATCCCCAAAAAAATGGATTATCCTGATCCCATCAGAATGGTGGATTCAGTTGTGATTTTTTGAACCAAATGAATGATCACAAAATCAATGTTTACTGATGATATATACAGTTCTTCATATTTGAAGCATATATGAAGCATGTCACATCTAATGAGATATGGTTAAACAAAAAAACAAACAAAAAAAAATCTCAAAGCTATCAGCTGTCAAATAAAGGTCACTGTTGCTCAAAGCTCTATAATTCCACAGTATATTAATGGCAATGACAACAACAAATATACTCAGTCATTCAGTAGCCTAGTTAAAAGTGATTTCTCACAATTGCATCTCTAATTGCATGTCCAGTGTGTCCTTCATTAGGTACGAACATTGGCGGCTGTTCTGGTTCTACATCAGGCTCAGGTCCATCAAAATTGTCATCAAGAGGGACATGACGCCTGATGGCGATGTTATGCAAATCAATACCGGCAAGGATTATGTTGCATGCCGCCTTGGGTTGTACTCGCAAGTAGTTAAGACACGCAAACCATCTCTTCAGGACTCCATTTAAGCGTTCAATGGCACATCTTGTTTTGCAATGTTAGGAGTTGGATCGTGCCTGCTCAGGTGTGTTTGCAACTGGAAAAGGGGTCATTAGCCATGGTAGGAGTGGATACGCGCTGTCTCCCAATACTATGCCATTTGGTCGGTGGGATTGAAGCTCTCTGTATAGTGCACTCTCTCTTAGAATACGTGCATCATGAACAGACCCTGGCCATGTCACAACACAGTTGGTTATTATGAGGTTGGCGCTGCCCACAAGTTGGATGTGGACCATAAATAGGACCATAAAACAAGTTATGTTGTGATGGATTGATGCTGTGCCTCCCCTTTCGATTGACATACTCCCACTCCCTTTCACTAGCTGCTTGGATATGCACATGAGTACAATCAATAGCACCAATAGGGCTAGGCATGTTCCCCATTTGCAAAAAATTGTGCTTAGTCTGAGCTGTCTGGACATCCTTGGGAAAGGAAACCAATTGATTGATCAGACTGCCCAGTGCTACTGACATAGCCTTCACCACATTACTCACGGTTTCTTTTCTCACTCCCATATTGTCACCAATTACTTGGTAGAAAGTCCCACATGCGTAAAAGCGCAGAGCGATTAAGCACTGTTCCTCCACGGATAAAGCATGACTCCTTTGGGTTTGGTGTTGGAGTGTTGGCCTGACAATATCTGCAATCTACTTAATGTCATCTATCCCAAATCGAAAACGTGCATACAGTTCTTCTGATGTGTATTGCTCGAGTGGTTTAGCATGCTCAGCATGCACCCTTTGACGGTACCTTATCCTACGGTAACGATGAACAATACCCAACATGTGGATGCCTGAGAAATGGGTGCAAAGACATGATGTGTTTAAATGGTGTCACCCATTAACCAGCAACGAGCTGATTGGTGTAAGCCTATTTGAGCACAAGCCAAAGCAATCATGCTCAAGACTTTTAAGATCAGTGTTGGCTACACCAAAGGGTTGAACCATGGACTCAAAAGGGCCTAATTTCACTGTGGCAGAAACCTGTGCACTGCTGGAGGGTGTTTGGGCCAATTTTGCCTCGATAGTAGGAGGTTTCAGCTCTGCAAAGGGTGGAGAAGTGACCAAAAAAGGAAAACACAACATTTGAGAGGACATAACCAATCATGTCAATGCCATGGGGTCTGGCCAAAAGAGAACCATAAAACAAGTTATGTTGCGATGGAAGAACCTTAGGGTCAAGGCAACGAAAGACCTTACTGAAGCCAAGACCCCCCTACCTGTATTTTGCCTACCTGTTGTTCTTTGCTAAGCCAGTTGGTTCCACTTAAGGCTCTGGTAAACCAGATTTGGTAATCCTGAAATTTGGTATTTGGATCACAGTGATCCAATCCAATGTTCCTTTAAAAAACTGGCATAAAAGTAAGATGGATCAGGTGATCCTGGATAGCAAAACATGGGATTTCCAAATCCGGATCAATTTGATCCAGATTAAATTTTTTGAAAAACTGGGCCCAGGGGTTAAATCCATGTCTTCAGAAGTGATGACTGGTGTGGGTGATCAATATTTAACATATCAATATTCATGTCCTTTTTTTACTATAAATCTCCACTTCACTTTCACGTACACGTTCTTCTTTTATTTTTGACGATTCACATTCTTCACGCATATCGCCACCTACTGGGCAGGGAAGAAAATTTATAGGAAAAAAGGACTAATATTGTATTGTAAATATTTTATGGACTAACAGAGCTGAAATATTCTTCTAAAAACATATAATTTGTGTTCAGCATCTGGGATACATGATGGTGTATAAATGATGAGATAATTTTATTTTTTGGGTGAACTATCCATTTAAGAGTGTAAACCCTTGCTTTTTGGAATTATCTTTGTAAATAATATTTGTATACTTTGTGCTTCTCTCTCTCGCTCTCTCAATTCAAATGTATATGCGCTTTATTGGCATTTATACATATATATATATATATATATATATATATATATATATATATATATATATATATATATATATATATATATATATATATATATTTGGATCACAGTTATCCAATCCAATGTTCCTTTAAAAAACTGGCATAAAAGTAAGATGGATCAGGTGATCCTGGATAGGGGGGTATTGCGATTAATGGCGTTAATTTTTTAACACGTTATTTTTTGTCAAATTAATCGCACTGAATTAACGCATTAAATCGACAGCCCTAATATATATGCATACAGACAGTACTGTGCAAAAGTTTTAGGCGCTTGTGAAAATGTTGCAGAGTGAGGATGTCTTCAAAAATAATGATATAAATAGTTTTCATTTATCAGTTAACATCATACAATTCCAGTAAACATAAAAACTTTAATTAATATTTGGTGTGACCACCTTTGCCTTTAAAACAACATCAATTCTGGCCTGGTTTGTTCCAAACTTCTTGGAGAATTCACCACAGTTCTTCTATCTCTTTAGGCTGTCTCAATTGCTTCTGTCACTGTATATAATCTCAGACAGACACGATGTTCAGTGGGGGGCTCTGTGGGGGCCATGACATCTGTTGCAGGGCTCCCTGTTCTTCTATTCTAATCTTTTCTATTTCTATAATAATAATTTCTATATATTTTCTAAAAGTAATGTTGGGGAGTCTAAATTG
>JAVLUX010000012.1:44764404-45099404 GCA_032164185.1 Moxostoma hubbsi | reverse complement strand
GGACGTTCGTCCCTCGAGCACTTGCTCTAAATGCAGCTAGATTATAACGTGATGGCTCACAATTTATTGAATTATAATATATGTGTCACTGTGTATTTTTTATCGTGAAGAAAATTGGTAATACGCAGCTTTATTAATAAGAGAGAGTTTGTTTTTTGTGAGTTAAAGATGGATTGAAGTGAACAGAAAGGTGAAAGAGGTTTTTGCCCCATTATACACGGCAACAAAATACGTTTTTGATTTGTTTTTGTTTTGGCTTGTTTTCCAATATAAATATCTAAAACTCATTTAAAACAATGTACATTTACTTTAATAACTATACTGCAGAAAAAAAATTGTTATCTGAGAATGTTGAATATAATATTAAAAATACAAATATTTTAAAATATCTAAAAATCCTTTAGAAAAGATGCATTCACCTGAGAAGCAGCACATAAGATATATAGACTTGCTTTTAGAGAATAGATCTTGAATATAAGAATATTTTGTAGAAGTATAACCAAGTGAAAAAATACACATATACAAAATACTCTTATTTTTAAGGTCTATTCTCTTAAAGCAAGTCTAAATATCTTATATTGTGCTTCTCAAGTAAATGTATATTGTTTTAAGGATTGTTAGACCATTTTAAATGGAAAACAAGACAAAAAATCTGCATAATAGGAATTTAAAGCAGTGAATTTCTTTACTGGCATTTAGTGGTATTTTTTAAAAGATGACTTAGTCCTCTTTTTTTTTTGTTAGCAAGCACGTTTAATACAACCTTTTAAGTCGGGCACAAGCTGAATAATCGGTTAAGAGCTAATGATTAACCATTGCAATAACCACAGAATAGTCGTTCTAATAATCGTTAGATTAATCAATTATCAGAATAATCGTTAGTTGCAGCCCTATAGCAGACACTTTGCATAAAAGTTTCTGTTTGATGACAAATTAGGAAAATGTGTCCACTGGTTAGTTGATGTACTCCTTCAACATATTAACCTGAAAACAAATATATATTATATATAAAATTGTGATTTCAGGTAAGGCACTGATGGAAATTAATTGATCCAGTCCATAAAGCCTAAAATACACTTTGTTTCAAAAGTATCACAAGATATAAACAATATAAGGCTACGTGTTTACATGAATGTAGTGTGATTAAAATCTCATCATAACTTTATCAGTGTAAAGTAAAATCCAATATTACAACTTCTCTATGAAACACTGTAATCCAGGTTTTGGATTAGAACTTTACACGTAAATGTAGGAAGTGATGTTATCACACTAAAATAAAATAATGGAAAAAATAAACTCAACTAACATGTTATGTCTTGTGGCAAAACTTTTAAATAGTGTGTATTTTAGCATTTATGATTTGGCCCTGTTCCCTTCCATTGTAAGTGTCTTTTAAATGTTTTTTTAATTAACCAAGAGGAGAGTCGAAATAATTGTTTTGGCAATCAACATTATGCCACCAGTGCTGTTGATTGAGCTTAACTTGTATTGCAGCTGGAATATCCCTTCTAATAACCTCTGAAATGCAGCAGCTGTGCATTGATAAAGTATTCAGACCCCTTCATTGTTTTTCACATTTTGTTATGTTGCAGTCTTATGCTAAAATGCTTCAAATTATGTTTTTTTCCACATCAATACCCCATAATGACAAGCAAAAAACACGTTTTTGTTTGTTCATTTAAAAACAACTGTATTAAAAAGAAAAAACTGTAATATCACATTGACATAAGTATTCAGGCCCTTAATTCAGTACTTAGTTGAAGCACCTTTGGCAGCAATTACAGCCTGGATTTGGGGATTTTCTGCCATTCTTCTCTGCAGATTCTCCCAAGCTCTGTCAGGTTGGAATGGGACCCGACAGGTGGACAACCAATTTCAGGTCTCTCCAGAGATGTTCAATTGGGTTCAAGTCTAGGCTCTGGCTGGGCTACTCAAATACATTCACAGAGTTGTTCCTAATAGGGCTGGGTATCGTTCAAAAATGTTCGATACCGATATCTTGATACTTTGGTCTGGAAAAAAAACTCTGCAGGAAAACGCCGAACACCGGAATTATCGCTGGTTGGACGCTAGGTGGTGCTATGGGATAATTTTCAGTAAACATGGTTAGGGTTAAGCTTGCACAATAAAGCAAGTCACCTTGATTTCAAACTTTGAACTTAATTTTGTATTTATTTTAACTAAAAGTTCAAATGAAACTAGAAAAAAATAAGCGCATTTAAAGTGTGTTGTTCAACTTTTTGTAAGATGGCTTTACAACAGTTATGAACATCTCTCTGGCAAAGAAGCTTCATCCGTGCATTCTTTACCCATCGGGTATTTCGTTATCCTGGAAAATATATTGTGTGTGAATAAATTTGTTTTGTTCCCTCCTTCATGATATATATATCCAATTACATCGGAAACCTCGGGGTGATTTTTTTTTTTTTTTTTTTTTATATATATATATATATATACACACACACACACACACACACACACACACACGTAACCACCTTTCCATTTACCGTCGCAAGAATCCGTCTAAACATGCAGGTGGAAAATTACTTGCACAAATGAAGACATAAAAACAATTATAAATGTCAAAATAATAATTATAATGATGATAATAATCACTGAACTATAAATCATGGTTCAAGGTGAACGTGTTTTTTTATTCTTTTATATAGGTTGTATTATTTTACGGGCTGCAGAGTTGCGTTCACAATAAACTGCTCTGTGGAAATAAAGTGAACTGAACTCAAAGCACCTCCTGAACTGAGATGTCGGAGGTCATATGCAGCACACATCAAAAATAAAAACAAAGTGTGAGATCCTTAGATGTGCGTGCGTGCCTTAGTGTCTACAGGCAAATTATTTGTAATATTAATTTGATAATAATAATAATAATTTTTTTTAATTTTTTTTAAAATTTAATTTATTGATCAATTGTCACACATTATACATACATTTCTGCATATATACAGTGAAATTATTTATTTTTCACATATCCCAGCTAAGCTGGGGTCAGAGTGCAGGGTCAGCCATGATTCGGCGCCCCTGGAGCAAATAGGATCAAGGGCCTTGCTCAAGGGCCCAACAGTGGTGTGCTGGGGCTTGAACCCCCGACCTTCTGGTCAGTAACCCAGAGCCTTAACCGCTGAGCCACCACTGCCCCCAAATAATAATAATAGTCTAATAATAATTTAATAGATTAATGGGAAAACGAGCCAAATATTGTCATGACATTTTGAAAGGCATCAGCTATTGGCAATCACTCTGACCATTATTGATCCCGAGATCATCGTCTGTTTGCTCAAACCGAATGTGCATTTCTCTCTATAAATTAACAAAAGGTTCAGACAGTCTCTTGCTGTTTTTTCCGACACATTCATTGTCGTCATTATTCATCATTACCGCTTTTCCCGGCGTCACTGCGGCTCGCTTTGTGCGTGCGCTTGTAAAAATGATATTTTAAAGGCTCATTATTACGGTTTAGTATTTCTCTTTAATGTAGAACAGCATTAGCAATGATACTGATAACATTCTCAGCCCTAGAACTCTGGAACCATTTTCTGATACTAGTGTTTTTCCTTGATGCCTTAACACAGACAATCACCAGCACTTTTACATTTGAGCACATCTAGCATGCTACATGCTTATCACTGACGTTGACAAGATTAACTCCTTAGGTATCAAAATTTGGTACCGAACGACAAGACATTTTTCGATACTTTTCGAAGGCAATTCGGTCTGTGCCTAAAATGTATCGGACTCGATACCCAGCCATATCCCTAAGCCACCCTTGTATTTTCTTGGCTGTGTGCTTGGGGTCATTGTCCTGTTGGAAGGTGAACCTTCAGCCCAGTCTTGAGTTCCTGTGTGCTCTGGACCAGGATATCTCTGTATTTTGCTGCGTTCAGCTGTCCTGCAACCCTGACCAGTCCCTCAGTCACTGCCACTGAAAAACACCACCATAGCATCATGCTACCACCACCATGCTTCACTGTTGGGATGATAATAAGCATTGCCTGGTTTCCTCCAGACATGATGCTTAGAATTGAGATCGAACAGGTCAATCTTCATTTCATCAGACGTAGAGAATCTTATTTCTCACAGTCTTGAGAGTCCTTTTAGGTTCTTTTTTGCTAATTGCAACCCCAAGCAGGCTTTCGTGTGTCTTGCACTGAGGAGAGTCTTCGGTCTGGCCACTCTGCCATGAAGCCCAGATCGGTGGAGTGCTGCAGTGATGGTTGTCCTTCTGCAAGTTCCTCCCATCTCCACACATGATCTCTGGAGCTCAACCAAAGTGACCATCGGGTTCTTTGCCACCTCTCTTACCAACGCCCTTCTCCCCCGATTGCTCAGTTTGGCCAGGCGGCCAGCTCTAGAAAGAGTCCTGGTTGTTCCAATCTTCCATTTCAGAATTATGGAGGCCACTGTGCTTTTGGGAAACTTCAATGCAGCAAAATCTTTGTAGCCTTCCCCAGATCTGTGCCTCGACACAATCCTGACTCTGAGCTCTGCAGGCAGTTCCTTTGACCTCATGGCTTGGTTATTGCTCTGATATGCATTTTCAGTTGTAAGACCTTATATAGAGAGGTGTGTACCTTTCCAAGTCATGTCCAATCAATTGAATTTGGCACAGGTGGACTCCAATCAAAGTGTAGAAACATCTCAAAGATGATCCAGGGTAATGGGATGCACCTCAGCTAAATTTCAAGTGTAATAGCAAAGGGTCTGAACACTTATGTCAAAGTGTGATATTTCAGTTTTTTCTTTTTTAATACATTTGTGAATTTCCCAAAAATCTGATTTTTGCTTTGTCATTATGGGGTATGGAGTGAAGGTTAATGTGAAAAATATAAATAATTGAAAGCATTTTAGCATAAGCAACATATCAAAATGTGGGAAAAAAAAGAAGGGGTCTGAATACTTTCTGAATGCACTGTATTACATGAAAACAATGTTCAAAACTTTACAGAAATCTCAAAGTTTTTAAGCTATCAAAACATACGTTACACGTGCTGATAATGCAGCTCGGAACGGAAACTCTCACATTTGCCCCGGGCCATCCTTGTTATTGAGCCAGGACTTAAAGGATGTCAGTGCTCCAGCACGTTTTTCATAAAAATAGTTGTCATTTATTTCCCACAGGGTCTGCAGCGGTGGGAGGAAGAGCTGAGACTCAGGTCACAATGTATACGTTTGCAAACCTCAAATTTTTGTTGTAGTTGCCCACTGAGTTTCTTTTTTGCCATTATGTAGGCAAGCAAATGTGCCGTTGATGCGTTTGTCTGAGTTTTGCTTTCAGGTCAGAGCATTGTATATCTGTGAAACTGCCGCACAGGTTAACATATCACAATCTTGTCTTCTCGACTTTACCTTTTCCTGTTTCTCTCTCTGTTTCACATGCTGCATTTATATTTTTGACACACATGCATGTGAAGCTGCCAGATGCCCACAATAGGAACGGAAGCCAAATTAACCGAACTTCTGATTGTTTGACTGTGCACACAAATTCTCATGGCAGGTGTGTGTGTGTGTGTGTGTGTGTGTGTGTGTGTGTGTGTGTGTGTGTGTGTGTGTTCCAGGAAGTGTGTTTGTGTCTAGTTTGCACTATCTCCATATATAAACATTGCAGGATATTCAAGCTTTGGTTTCACCTCCATTCTCTCGTCGGTTATGTAATCAATTGTCTGTGTTCCCATGCCTGATGTTTTGTTTTATTTTATTTCGCCTTTGTCTATGAGCGCACACACACATGGGCTTTAGAGGTGCCATTTCTCATGTAATAGCACTCGCCTTGGTGTGGTTGCTACGAAAAGGAAAAGGAAAAGAGTAAAGGAATAAGATTAACTGAGATATGACGGGCGCTTGACCACGCCCCCGCTGCTACAGTGAGGAAAATAAAGTGTCATTTTTGGAAGAACTATCTCTTTAAAGGTGCACTTGATTTAGGTGATTCATTGATTTAACTTCAAGGGGAAACACCGATCATGAGGCTGACATTTGAAATGAAACCAATATGTCATAAAAACAAAACATATTATGTAACGCATCCAGTGTAGACAGCCTCAAGCAGTCGCAGCGCATCCACTTCAATCAATCAATCAATGAAGACTCAAGATATTATGCCATTTTGAGTGATGAGAAGACCCAGATGGAGTCCGCAAATTTTATTTAATTTTTTAGCATTTTTCTGTGCTAATTTTGAAGGAAATATTTGCAGAATTCTTTGGAAGGGATTTAAACATACACTGTAAAAAACTAAATCTGCAGCTGTGGTTGCCAGAATAATTATATAAAACATACTTTAAAAATGTAAACAACTTTACAGAATAACCGGTACATTTTACAGTTTAAAACTGTTGTAATTTACATGACCACGCTGGCACTGTAAAAAAAATAAAAGTAATTTACAGTAAAAAAAAATAAGTCAAACTTAATATTAATCATCTGAAACTGTAAAAATCAGATTTTTACTTTGTTAAACACCGTAACATTTACAGTAGAGCACATGATCTGATAAAGTTCACCAATAGTGGCTCTTCCAGGAGCAATGACCAATAAACATGTAGAGACACAAACAAAATAATGCAATAAACATGAACTAAACTACATCAAATATAAACACAACACACCAATGTACTTAACTGATATTAAATATAAAAATAAACATAATTATTCCCATTAAATATAATGAAATGTGATGTGTCATGCAGGTGATTGTGGGAACACTCAATTATTGTTTTTACTGTAATTTTAACAATCATTTACTGTAAAAAGTGAATGTACTCTGTTGTTAAACATAATGTACATTTTTACCATTAATTATACAGGCAAATCACACTTTTTACATCTACATTTTTTATTTTTAAAGCAGTTTATTGTAAAAACATATTTTAATTTTTTTTTTTATATTTTTATATACTCTTTAATCAATTAACATTTTTATCTGTAGAATTTTACAGTCTTCTACTGTTAAAATTACTGACATTTTTTTACAGTGTAGTAATATGTATTAAATTGAGCTGTGACTACTGGATTTTATTAGTTGCGGAAAGCAGCTTTTAATTGGGCAAAATATTTTCTAAAACATGCAAGTGGAGGGAAATGCGTAGAACTTTTATGTTTGACAGACGTTGAAATCTGCATGCACAGATAATATCTGGTCTTGCTGATGAACTCGCGATAAATGGTGTCAATTAGATTGATATTGCAAAAATGTAAATTCATTTTACACAACTTTGATGACTAATTCTAATAAATCTAAATGTCTAAAAAGGCATGTTGTGGGCCACAAAATAAAGGCTGACAAGTCAGATGCAAAATGACATAAAATTCCATTTGAAAGTTACCCGCATGCTGTAATGGTGATCGTTTTCACCCCATTTACCAAAAATTGTGCCATGCTCAAAAACCTGACATTATTCCACCCACACAGATCTCATCATTTTGTTCCTATGTCAGCCATAAAAGTGCCATGTTTCATCTAATCGATAACTTAATTCAAGACATCTGTTTAGTCAGGGGTTTTCTAAAATCATTTGAGCTTACTGATGTGTTGGAAAGATGCATCAAATATAAAAAAAAATAACCATCTGCTTGGATCAGTTTTGGTCCATTATGGTTGTTACAGCCTCTGTGAGGAAACTGTGAGTTTTGAGATCAGAGAGCAGTAAGCTTTAGAGTGATCTTTAGTGACGATGAAACAACAGCTTTTTATTTCTCTGAATATACTGGTGATTTAGATGCTAATAGCTACATTGGATCAGCTTTAACACGAAAAGTGCAGTTTTGTTAACAAAGTGGAAAAGTATGATATCCTCATCTAAAGGAAAGAGAATTGTGTGTGTATATATATATATATATATATATATATATATGTATATATATATATATATATATATATATGTATGTATGTGTATATGTATATGTGTATTAAATTTTACTTTGGGATTGTAGGAATTAGAACTTGGGAACTGCTTCATATTCTTCCAAAACACATTAGACCTGCAGTTTCAAAACAATGGTTTCGTTTCCTCCTTCCTGAGTGAATCACATGTCGTTTAATTTTTAAATAGAGCTGGAAAACTCAGATTTCTTCACAATTCACAAATGTTTAGCTTGTAGAACTGAACTGGAAAAATTCTCATTGTGATATAAGCCACAAAAAAAGCTAGAAATGGACAATACTAGTTTTGCTGCTGAAAGTAATGCCTGGTTAGCACTAGTTGTCTTCACACTTTCAAATCTATATGCTCCAGGAAAAGTATCGTTAATGAATAAAACGCACATTGGGTTGTCTCGTGTAAGCTTGCCAACCAAGTCTCATTAAATGAACGGTACTATAACTACATTATGCGAACTGACTTTTACTTGTCGCTTTTACTTTTACTCGGTCTACTACGTAGTTTTGAGAGTGCTTTATATATAAAGTTTGAGTTTAGTTGGGAATTTTACGTTTAGTTTTGTTTTCTGGTGAAATTAGCTGTAGAGGTGCTTCCCAACTGCATGAGTGCAATGACGGATAATGACTTTTTAAACACTTATTTTTTGCACCTGTACTCACACTGTTATGTTATGATATCAGAACACTTTTACTCTTAACGCATCATTTGAAAAACGACACATTTTAATGTTTGTATTACAGACTTGCCTACATTTACAGAGTACCTCATGGAGTGTTGGACTTTGGTGTCAAAGAAGCGAAATGACGTGGTTGCTTCAGAAAATATGCTTTTCATTTCACATTTTGGTTTTGGACACTATCGGTTAGGTTTAGGTGTTGGTTTAGGGTAAGGATATTTGATTCGTGTCTACGTCTCATATGATCTTAGATCACTATTGGTTAGGTTTAGGTTAACAAACCTTTAACTTTTTTTTGCAAAAGTGATGCCACGGTCACGTAATGTTCGTGAGATCAGGCTGGCTGCTGGTAAGTAGCAAAATATTGTCCTGTATTTTATTACGGTTCAGATCTTTTGAATGCCCAGTTATAAAGGACACCTCATAGAAACTGGGGCATTAGGGAAAAAAGCATTGCAGGGTTGGTTTGTTTGAGTCTGTGGCCAAACTCTTCCAGCTGTGATCCATTTAATCTTTTCTCAGAACTTTGGTGACATCATAAAGGTCAGTGGTGAAGCTCCATCAGAGTATTTTTGGAAAAGGATGTTTCACTTTTCATTCTAGTGAGGCCCATTGAGTACATAAAGGGGAGTGAGAGTCATTTCTCTTATTCTGACATGTTTTTCTGTTCCTCTTTCCCTTTATTAGAGCGATACATTAGTGCTGATAAATGCATTAACATGCTGTTGTATTAATAATGCTGTCTTATCAGCTTTTCCTCTCCTCCTTGCATGTTTCCCTCAATCCTGTGCGTTAGTCAGTGCTGATAAACTAACTCTGCACTTGTCCAGATACACACATTTACGCATTTGAGCAGAACCATGACCCAAACAAATCTACCGAAGCTCTTTTTTTAAACATGCGTTTTTAGTCACGTTAGAATGTGGAAAAATAGCAAATGTGAAAGTGGTTGTTTTCATTTCTTCATTTCTCATCTTATGACATGCACTAATCATTTCACTACAAGTGTGAGATTTTTTTCTTTTTTGATTTTCCAGAGGAATGATTACTCAGAGCTTTCTTGTAAATGCCATTCTTGTTGGGAAATATAATGACAGAACTGTCAAACAATATGCTCGTGACTTTTCTTATCTTGAAAACCTACCTTGCAGTGAACATGACATGCCTATCGATTCTCTTTTCTTTTATGGTGTAGTGCTGGACTGTTAGTATATCGATGGGATTTTCAGAGTTTCTGAGATTATGTTGTGGGTGTGAAGGTTTGCTTTGGAGAATCTTCTCTCCGATAGCGGTTAAGGAGTTTGTGGATGTTGTGGAAAGACATGATCCAGAGCAGTGTTGCTCTTGAGTACATGATTAGTTACTGTAAAGTTATTCAAAGGTAATTTCTATATAGCCAATTTAAAATAATGGACAAATAGTGCAACCTGGTCTCACGTTACTATACCTACATTTTTGCTCAATTATTTTTACATGGCTCTTTGAACGAATCTCAGACCTTTCTTGGTGAAATGAACAACAATGACTTTTAAACAAATGACAGATTAATAGTTAATAATAAACACTTTTCACCCTGATTCTCACTAGGGATGCACCGATACCACATTTACTCTTCCGATACTTGTTGTTGTTTTTTATAATCAGTTTAGAATATCTATAGCTCACTCCTGATATTAATTGGTGGTACTCTTTTATATGTAAAGAAACACAAACCGTTAACTACATTATTTCAATACACATCTATAGCCTGTTAGTATAGTCTACTGGATTATGTAGTAGCAAAATTAACAGAAATTCCAGTGAAGGTCTTCATTAGAAAAGAAGCCAGTTTTCTATGCACTTTTTTTTTTTTTTCATTATTTTTTATTTGGACTTACGGATTCAGATCTCTTTGTTGTTCACTTTAGTTTTACTGGGGCTTTTCCACTGCACGGTACGACTCGATTTTGCTTGCTTTTTGGGGGTTTTCCACTGTGGATAGTACCTGGTACCTGGTCATTTTTAGTACCACCTCTGTTGAGGTTCCAAGTGAGTCGAGCCGATAACAAATGTGACATCAAAACCCTGCAGAACACTGATTGGTCAGTGAGAATTGTCACTACCAGCGACACTGTATTTTCGAAAGGGACCCACTAGTTTTAAAGTTAGCTACAGCGATAGCAGTATCATTTGTTCACGCGATTTCCGATTTGTAAAAAAAAAAAAAAAAAAATGGCTGTGTGCAAAACCTAGGCATGGTCAAAAAAAACAGATGCAGAAGTTCCTCTCGTTAGTGACGAGTGAAACGAAAAAGTATTTCAGGAAGTGTCTCAGCTGTTGGCCACACACAGCTACCACTGGACTTACCAACAGTGTAGGGGAAATTAAAAAAAAAAAACTTAAAAGTGACTACAGAACCATCAAGGAAAAGTGGAAGTGGTTCGACCAAATGGACGCTATCTAGACCGGCGAGCAATTGGAGGGAGAGTGCCCTGGACTCAGCCATGGCTGGAGTCCACAATGGAGGATGGTACATTAACTGTATACTCTACTTGAAAGCTTCACTTTATTTAGGTGATCATCTACTGGAAAGCTTCTAAAACAACCAGGCCAATTGAACTGTTACACTTGTGTAAAATCACCATGCAACAGCTGCTTTATGCAGCAAAATGAGCTAGTAGCTAACAGCTAGCGGTCATGTTATTGTTTATTGTTTTATGTTGCGTTTAAGATGATGTCATAGCGGTAGAGGCGGCGCAACTATGACGATCAGCCTATAGTCCCACCCATGTTGAGATGGCACTAAACATCAGTGGAAAAGAAAACTCAGAAAAGTAAAGCGAGTAGAGTCGAGTCAAAACCGTAACGTGCAGTGGTAAAGTGCCATAAGATATCAGTCCACTTTTTGAAGTTATTTTTTGGAACCCAGTCAACTTAAATATTGTAGTAATTTGTAAACAAATAATAATGATAATAGTAATAAATGATTATTATTATAATTATTATTATTGACTTTTGGAATTTTATAATACAGTAGTAATATATTCAGTCATGCACCTTTAACTTTAAAATCTGCAGGCTTTTATTTTGACGGTCGGAACAGTCCCGGAAGTCCTGTAAGTGTCTGTCTGTGGGCTAGTTAACAGAGTGCTATTAGCCTATATTGTGCAGTTGTAAAACTGATAGTGTGTTGCACTTGCAAAGCAAATGACCAAGTCCAGACGAGCTTGCGAGTGAACAAGTGATTCCAAAAAATGAAGTGGTTGCTTCAGCAGTTGCTGGTGTATTGAATAGTGTTTCGTTGTAGGTAATGCTATGTAATGGCGGATGAACATTTGGAGAGTTTTTTTTTAGAAAAGGTCAAAAGAAGCAAATCTTGAAGACAATTCGGATTCTGATTTGATGGAGCTGGCCAGTTTCCCAATTTATCAGATATTGTGATGAATGGCAGGTATGTGCAGCAAAAGAAAAACGGGTACAATCTACCATTCCAGAATCTTTGAACCTTAGGAGAAAAAACAAATTAATTTGCTACAGGCCAAGAACCTCATCTATTTAGCTATGTTTATAGTTGTCAATATGCAGGCACTTTATGTGGTGGAAACATGTTAGAGGAAATTAAACTGGAGCCTGCCGCTCACACTTTACTAACGTGTTGAGAAATTGGTACGAAGAGGCAAAGACTATGAGTAGCCCTATTTTAATCTGAAAACAAATGCCAATATAGATTGATAATCATCGTGAAATTTTCTAATTATTGATGTTTGAAAAGCAACATGATCGCATGAGGTTGCCATGTTGTTTCCGATACTTCCGGTGCCCTAGGATTGGCTCCAGCATGTTTAACTTCCCCTATGGCGCAACTGGAAGCACTTTGTGTTAGCAGTGTGGGACACTCGGGTCTCGGATTCGGATTCATATACCATGTTGAAACTTAAGAAGTTATCATATAGAAGGACGGAGCTCAACAAAATGGAACAGAATGCCGAAATCTTGAGATGAGTTTTTAAAAGTTTAAATGTTTTTAGCACGCTGTCTTAACGCACAGTAGGGTTTCATTTGGACGAACCATCATCTCAATACCTGTAACACAGATCCACACCATAAGGAATATTTTTCACAATAGTGTGCTTTTCATGGACTATGTGGAATGCAAGACAGCTGCTGGTCTTGTTCAACATGTACATGTGTACAGGATGCATATGGGTATATTTTTTTGCTATAACAATAGTCTCTTCACCATCTGAACTGGAGCTCAGACAATGTTACTAAACTTTAGCAGCTCTCCGGGTCTGTGGCCTTGCTCTTAAATCCTTTCTCCCTTGTTCACCCAGCTGGCTATAATGTTTTTTCCCACCTGCTAAACCTGCCACCGCAACATCGGGTGGAGGCAATTTCACGCTATCATTGAATGCGTTGTGAAACTCAGAAACCACACAAACACAGATGCTGCGCAACTGTCAGCCACTTAGGATTCATTCGTACATTTTCAGTATGCATTTTACACACACTTTCTTTGGAAAACAACTTGCATAACAGTGCATTTCAATGTTGCCTATAAGCAATATAGTAAGTAATAAGTAATATATTCACATGGACAGTTTTCTCATGTTGTATAATCAAAAGATGAGATGATATTTTTCTTACCACAATTGTACAGAGCGGTTATCTGATTTACCGTAGACTTTGTCAGTTCATACCAGTCTGGCCATTCTCTGTTGATCTCTCTCATCATCAACAATGTGTTTCCGTCCACAGAACTGCCGCTCTCTGGATGTTTTTTGTTTTTGGCACCATTCTGAGTAAATTCTAGAGACTGTTGTTCGTGAAAATCCCAGAAATGCTCAAACCAGCCTGTCTGGCACCAACAATCATCCATGCGATTATCTAATTAGCCAATCGTGTGGCTGCAGTGTATACATTCACATAGATACGGGTCAGGAGCTTCAGTAAATATTCACATCAACCATCATATAGGGAAAAAAAATGTGATCTCCGTTACTTCAACCATGGTATGACTGTTGTTCATATAAATTTACGATACAACTTCTCATTAAGGGAAATTGCCACGGCAAAATTTACCAGTATTTTCAAAAAATCTCTAACCTAAAAATTGCAGTACATTTTCTGGAAAAGGCTGTATGTGTGAAAGGGGCTATTATTGTCAGTTATATAATTGTTGCAAATATGTATTTACCAATATACACCAACAGACAAGACAGTAAGAAAGCAGAGGAAAGTGGGTGTAAAGTTTGTCTTGCTGCAGCGTGTGTAAGTTTGTTTGATTTTAAGGTGGCTTTATAAAGAACAAAGAGTTTTTCATACAGGAAAGGTGGCTAAAAAGGAGCTTCATTCTCTGATTCATGAAAAGGAACAATGGCATTTGTAAACACCTGATACTGGGAACTTGTATTGGGTGAAACAGGGTACTGATACTGTTGTCATCTATCGCACAAATGAACTTAAACTGACGTTTTTAAATAACACCAACTAAGATGAATAAATACTGTGGAAATAAATATACTATAAGCATTTTTAAGGTATAAAATACAAGTATTTTTCCAGTGCCTTTTATTGGATATAGAATAAAAACAAATGCGGGACGTCATTTGTTGTTGTTGTTGTTGTTTTCTGGCAAGCCATTTCTCACTGCTCTTCCTGGTGATTTAGAATACATTTTCTCTCACCGACCCCCTGTCATTTCAAAGAGTAGGACAATGGCGAACGGATCAAGAATTTGGTGAGGTGTGCGTGCATTTGGCGCCACGTCGTGCTGTGTTGACATGCGGGAAGAAGCACGGGCACCCTGAGGTGAAATGAAGCTTTATATCTGCTCCGGATGTCTTCTTTTTTTAATAATATTTGTAGCAGCATCAGAACTGTTTAGTTGACTAGTCTCGCACATTCCTAGTGAATATCGAAACAATATCTTGAGGGAAAATATCGCAATACTATAACATATTGATTATTGGTCTATGATGGCATGCGTTAGACTGCGTTAGTCTGAATCTTGCATCATGAGTGCCACGTTTTTAAAATGAAGTGTCAAGTTAAATGTAGTTTAAATCCTGTGATAACCACGTCTGGCTGTTTTAACATGTTCTGTGTGAACGGCCGCTGGGAGTGGTTCAATATAATAGTAGCATCATGTGTTTTTATCGTAGCTCAGTTCAAATCACAGTCGCTTGTAGTTGCTTGCTCAAATAGTTGAGTTGCAAAAGCTTTAGAGGTTGGGGTTTACTATCGGTGTAATCCATTAATGACGAGTTTTATTTGGTAGTCCTGGTAAAAACTCTTTAGTTTGAAGGGTTGTGCCACGTGTGGAACACATGGAAATATAAGGGAATTTCAATTATTTATTTTTTTCTCCAGACCTGTAAAGTTATGAATATGTCTATAGTGCATATTTTTTCCATACATGCTGGCGCTGCTTCAAAATATTTGATTGGATAGGAATTGCTTTTGCGTTGTGTAAAACTTGCCCACAAGCCGTGGTGATGTCAGATTTGTGAGCAATATATTTTTAGTGTTTGTTTTCATTGAAACCGTTTCAACCAACTGAACCAGTTCAGATTGGTGTAAATGATTAAACTACAAATCAATCTAAATTTCAGTAATCTCAACGACTGGAAAGGTCATGGAAAAAGCCATGCAAATTCATTGGTCCAAAAGTGTGGGAACCAGACTCAAAGTGCTGAGAACCCTGACTGGCTAGTTTGTGTACCAAATACCTACATGCTAGGCTCTGTTATATTACAAATACCTTGTAATTATATTGCAATTAAATTTGTTTGTTTTTATTTCTTTTATATCATATTTGTACTGTAGCTTAATTTTCCCCTGAAACAACGGTTACATCCATGTTACATACACTTCTCTCTTTCATTAGACGAAAGGATTTCAAAAATTGGTCTCATTTTCTGATTTAAAAAAAACAGGAACAAAACATGCTTTAAGTTAAAATGAAAGTGCAGGTCATTATTTTTAGATGGGAAATGCCAGCATGTGTGCTAAAATGTATTTTCCAGATTCGATGCAATGGCCTACTGACCAGGTCTTCTTCAAACAACTGAAATGCATCCTTGGTCTTTTGACTTGGAGCACCCAATCCATTGCCATACTCAGAACTCTATGTACAAGTATGTGTGTGTCTGTTTTTCAAAGAGGAAATGCCACAGTCCAAGGATAAACATTCCTGCCCTTCTACTCAAATCAACCAATTACATCCCACAGTACACCACCCCGACTGGAACATTGGGCAGTTTGAATTTTGTTTGGTTTGACTTTGGTGAGAGCTGATGAGAGGGATGTGTGGATGGATTATTGGGGAGTGTAAGATGATGAGAAAGGTTGTAGGAATGTCAGAGAGGTGTCAGAGAGCAGAGCGGGTAAGAGTGACTCATCTAATGTCCTGTTTGAGTGTTGAGTTATTTTATAGTGGAGTGCTGATGGTACACATGATATAGGAATGTAAGTGTGGTTGTGTTGTGGCCTTTAATGTGTTGGCCTATGCACTTCACTACACACATGTTCTTATGTGTTTCTGTATAGGCTATATGCATGTATGTACAGTTGAAGTAAGAAGTTTACATTTATGTTGAAGTCACTAAAACTATTTTTTTAACCACTCCATAGATTTAATATTAGTCGTTTAGGGCATCTACTTTGTATATGACATGAGTAATTTTTCCAACAATTGTTTACAGACAGATTGTTTCACTTTCAATTGACTATATCACAATTCCATTGGGTCAGAATTTTACAGACACTTAGTTAACTGTGCCTTTAAGTAGCTTGGAAAATTCCAGAAAATGATGTCAATCCTTTAGACAATTAGCCAGTTAGAATCTGATAGGAGGTGTACTGAATTGGAGGGGTACTTGTCGATGTATTTTAAGGCCTACCTTCAAACTCAGTGCCTCTTTACTTGACATCATGGGAAAAACACTGTGACCTCTACAAGCCTAGTTCATCTTTGGGAGCAATTTCCAAATGCCTGAAGGTACCACGTTCATCTGTACAATCAATAGTACGCAAGTATCAACACCATGGGACCACGCAGCCATCATACCGCCTCCCATGGGGCGTTCAAAGGATGCCAGGGGGCGCTAAGAGTAAATTAGTTGAGAGAGGGGCGTCAGGTTACAAAGGGGGGTGTTTAACAGTCATGATTATCAAATCTTATCGTTAAGTTCCTCTTTGCATTAAAATGTTTATATAGACTTGGAGTATATCAGCTGGTTCTCAATTATACGAGTTGGTACACATTTGTACCGCTTCTGATTTTGAAGTCTAGTGATGCATCTGAAGGATCTGGTTAAGCAGCGTCAAATACACAGGCGGAGGCACTTCGGCTAATGCACCTGTATGGCTGCGTAGATGGACGCTGCTCAATGGAAAGAGCAGTGCGAGCGCAAAGCACTTGTAGCTCAAGCTCTTAAACTCAGAGGTTTACTTTAGTAACACTAATTGTACTTTAGGCATATATTTAATGATGATTTGGGGGTGAATAGGGGCGTTCATCAAAAAAAGGTTGAGAGCCACTGATCAAAAGGTTTTTATCATCATGAGAAACCTACATTTAGTGAAGTGTGTCCAAACTTGTAATTTGAATGATGTAACAATGCCGATAATATGACGTCACTGTCTGTGGTGAAATTTTGAAATCATAAATCGCAGGAAATGCTTTATGGATGACATCTAAATCTGTGTCGACAAGACCTTATGACCAACCCTTCAACAATGTGTTAAAAAGGAAGAGGTGTTAATTTAAAGTATCCTGCCACAAAAAAAAAAAAAAGGCTTGTGGAGAAGAAACGGGTACTTTATAGCAGGCTACTTTTTTATCACCGTAATAAATATGAGGTGTTAGAAATATCATGATACACATTGAATCTGGATAGACCTAAATGTACATTTTGAAGGCACTTAATTTGTGCTACGCTTGTGCTCGGGTTGAGTCTTTTGCGTGAGAGTGTTTTCTCACTTTGCAGAAGTGTTAAAAAACAGTTCTAACATTAGAATTATAGTGGATGTGTCTGTTGTGTGGCTCTTTCCTCTTCCAAACATTGTTTGCCTCTATGATGATGAGGATTTAAAAAATAATTCTGTGTAAATCTTTGTTTCCCACAAAACCTTTTTTTTAGGCATATTTAATACACTTCATTAAAAGTTGTCTGCATGTTCTCTTTTGTCATCTGTGCCATGCCAGTGAAAGATGGGCTCCCCAGATCAAGTCCGGTTGCTACCAGGATTTTTCTCTCTTTTATCCAAACATCTTTGTTTTTAGGCGTTTTTCTATGTAAACCTGCACTTGACAGATGGCTTTTACCATTGCTTTTTTTTTTACATGTCAGGTTAAAAACAGATCTCGACACCTGTTCTGTTCCACTCGTAATGCTGCGGCTAGCTTTTTTTGTACAGCCACTTATGACTGTTCTTTCCACATTCACCTTTGGCTTGCTCACTGGGGGCTTTAAGACACGTCTGTAAGGCTGCTTTGAAACAATGTACAATATATATTGTGAAAAGAGCCAAGCAAATAAAAATCACTTGCTGCTTGATGTAGCCGAAGACTCTTTAAAATGAAGAATTCTGTCCCTCTGCAGAATATCCTGACTGCTAATTTGCTTACAATAACACCATAAGCATGCATGCGGAACACTGCTCTGCTTTCTTTTAGGCCAGAAACGCAAGTATGCAAACGTGCGCAACACGCCGGTGAACACTTATGCGAGCAGTCCCAATGTTTAACCGTATTGCATTATGAATAAAACACTTGACACTATTGAGAACACCACGCTTGCATTGTTAGTGTCTGCCTGCATGTATTGTGTGGCGTATGTTTCAGGCCTTAGTTTACACTTTAACCGAATTAACTGCCTGACTTGACTGCGTTTGTGGTCGACATGGGCTCATTCGTAATCAGTCTATGATGGCCAAAAATGTGGTCTAGGTAATCAGCTTGCTAAGTTCTTAGGCACTGCCTAAAATAGGCTGTTATTTATCTCATCTTAAGAAACAAGATGAAAATGATCACAAAAAAATGACAGAAACGGAGAGGAAAATAAAAGGAAAAAAAGATGTGAATGGTGGATTATCTGGAAACATTCCAATTTCGTTAAACATCGATTGCATAATTCAGGATGGGCAGAGTTAAGTAGTATAAAATGAGGGTTGTGTGTGTTACGCATGTGGTACATTGTTTATATTCACATATAAAGGATGCCTCCTACTGGTGCTTTGGTGTTTATGCAAAATGTTTAAAAAAAAAAAAAAAACATTTGGCAGCTAATTTGCCTCTGATTTCTCAGTTTATGAAGCTTTCCAAATGGATTATTTATAAACTTGATTTAATCTTGATATGTGTTTAAATGCAAAGTAATGCAAATGTAACCTGCTGTGTTTGTTGTGCAGGATCTGCAGATTGTGTACTCGTACCTCCATGGGATGGAAGCGCTATCCAACCTGAGGGAGCTCCAGCTCAGGTATGAGACGTGTGTGTGTGTCTGTCTGTGTTTGCGTGACTACATTTGAATGAATCTGCTTTACACTGTGTCTCTGATTTGCAGGTTGATGTGTGAGTCGGTTCGATATGAGCAGCATGAAGCAAATGAGGTTTTATACTAGTGAGTAATCAGACATGCACACAATACACACTGACAAATGTTGTCAGAAATGTGTCCCAATCTAGGTCAGTTTATCAGCGGTTTACATTCAAGTCACAGGGATGACTTGGTCCACACACACATCTGTGCCATATATCTCTCTGTCACAGACATGCACACATCTGTCTCGTGCTCAGTTCATGATAAATCTGAAACCTCCATCTACAGATGGGGATTAGCTTCTAAAGGCTCTTTGTGTACGGACACACACTCTACTTGTTGAAAATAAATGTCCTGTTCAAGTCTTGCAGAATTAGTAGAACGTTCCGGGTTCAATACAAATTAAGCTCTATTGACAGCATTTGTGGTGAAGTGTTGATAACCACAGAAAATCAAATTGGGGTGACACTAGTGTGATGGATTCGCTTACCTTATTTGTGTAAAGTTATATACAATCTTTCAGCTTCGAATGTCATGAGCACATAAATCTGGTACGCTCTGGAACTTTCTTTGATGCGTGCAATGATACCAGAAAGGTACTGTTCACATGCTACAAACTCAACTCCGAGGAATTACATCAGTTACATCTAAACAGAAGTTCCTACACATAGTATTCTTAAATAGGAGTTCTTCATTCAAGTGTTTCACTTTAAAACAAGTTGTTCGTTTCTCCTTTTAAACCCTTTTGAACACTGGCCAGGTTGACTTCAATTGTAAGTGCATTGCTGTAAACTCTTACATAACAGTGACACAAATGCTGCTGTTAGAGCTTAACTTCTGTTGAACCAGGAACTTTCCTTTAAGTTTCTCAGTTCATAATTGTAATGCTCAAGAAAACGTAATAGTACTCCACGGGACTGTGCTTCTATACGCAGTTGGGCAAAATTTTCCAATGGAAATTTAAGTCATGCTACCTCATCAAACTTGGAACATTTCACATCACTTATGTTTCCCAATTGCCTTCTAACTGTAACCTCCCATTATCTGTAGTGCATATGCACTTTGGTGCAATTCGTGCAATTACTAGGCTGTTAGAAACTGCTCTTTCCAGTACACACAAAATCAGCAATGTGCTTCTTTTAAAGGGATAGTTCACCCCAAAATGAAAATCTCTCATTTATTCACCCTCATGATATCCCAGATGTACAGTATTTTCTTTCTTCAGCAGAACACGTTTGAAGAAAAATAGTAAAATATCTCAGCTCAGTAGGTTCTTAAAATGCAAGTGAATGGAGATTTCTCTTTTGAAGTTCCAAAAATCAGTCAGTCAGCATAAATGTCATCCATACGACTCCAGCGGTTAAATTAATGTCCTCTAAAGCGATACAATCACATTATAAATGACTATAATCCTACATGAGGGTAAGATTCAGGATATAGTGGATTTCAAGCGGTCTCATGTGACGTATTCACGTTGCCATGTTACAGACGTAATCTCACGTTTTTCTCTCGGTTTAGACATCCAGGATAAGCACACAAACACATCATTGTTAGTAAAGAAACAGATAAATACAGATCTAAACCAAAACCAACCAAGATACTGTACAGTGTTCCTCCTTCTCACTTGTAAACAGCACTGTTCTTCTGGACGTCACTCACATGTGTCAGTTCTCACATGTTTCAAATGCCAATGTGATTACGTGACACGTGCATACCGCTGCAGAACGGATGCATGATTCAGAGTTTAAAAAAAGTACATAAATATTTATCTTTTTCACACCAAAAGTGATCATATCACTTTAGAAAACGTTAATTTATCTGCTGGAGTCGTATCGATGACATTTATGCTGACTGTCTGCGATTTTTGGGGATTCAAATTAGAAATAACCATCCACTTGCAGGACCTACTGAGCTGAGATATTATTCTATTTTTCTTTGATTGTGTTCTGGTGAGGAAAGAAAGTTGTATACACCTGGGATATCATAAAAATGAGGAAATAATGAGAGAACTTTCATTTTTGGGTGAACTATCTCTTTATTATTTATACTGTTTTCCTCAGCTTAGTTTGCAGATACAAATTCCCATTTTGCATCCCTCATTGTGGAGATATTTCAAAAGAAGGGGCATTAAATATACCTCATATTAAAAGACCATATTTTTGTTGTCTAAATTAAGGGGAAACGTTTTGAATCATCCCTTAACATTCATAATATTTTTAGAAAATAAAAATTTTCAGGTTACGCAACCTATTGTGTTAGCTTGAATTTTCCCAATCACCCCCCCCCCCCCCCCCCCTTAATTTCTTTCACATTGTTTGTACTGTTCACAGACACCGTTGTGCCAACATTGATTTAGATTTAATCACCCCTACATGCCATGTCAAAAAATACATACAAATCTGGTCAGACAGTCTCTTTTTGTGTAAGTGGGTGGTTCATGGCCAAAATCAGCAGCAAAGTAGACAAGATGCCGATTGTCAAAAGTCTGGCTATTCTAGATTAGGAACCCACACAGGTGCCCCTCTTCTCTGGAAACTGCTAAAATGACTAAAACGCACAACTGGATGACTAAAATTGAAATTTGTTTCCTTTGCCCAGTGTGTTATCTATTTTGATGGTCTCTGCCTCACTCAGAACATGCTAATAAGAAATTAATAAAAACAGTGATATGTATATGTGTATGGGTCAATAATCTGACACTCAGTATTTGTGTCCACATATATCAAATTCTATTACAAAAATACAATCAAAATGCAATTAATTAAAAAACGTTTCAGATGATAAATTCATTTAGATATTTTTTGTGGGGCCTGAAGTAAAAAGAAACGCAGTATCTATGTGGTATAACTGTCTGGAGATTGTAAAATTGAATTCTTGAGACAAATTTTGGCATCATCTTTTATTTATGTATTTTTTTAATTAGCAGTTTTGTTTTAGATTATATTTACAAACAAATACTTAAGTTTGCCAAATCTAAGTCGAGAAATTGCATTTGCTCATGCATTTTAATCTAGATTTTTAAAAGATTTCTCTTTTATTATCTCTGACATCCTTATTGCTCATTGACCCGTGTGTGTGTGTGTGTGTGCTGCAGTCCTGATGACATTGGGACATGCTGGTATATCCTCCTGTCTGGCTCAGTCTTTATAAAGGAGTCCATGTTTCTGCCACGCAGCAGGTATGTGCGTTTGTTTATAGTTTGCTTCATTGTTTCCTCACTGTCATCCATTTCATGTTTTGTGTGACGTGCGCTGCTTTATTTCAGTTTTGGTAAGCGCTCTGCGGGTAGTTTGCGTCGTGGGTGTGAGTGTATCGTCCTGGAGGCTTCAGAAATGATTGTGGTGAGTTAAACTGGCCTGTTTATGTGCAAAACTCCTGGAACAATTAGTTAGGGATGTGTAATATACTCTGTTTCTCTCTCTCAGGTGGACTACATAGACGACAACGATGAGTATTTCCAAAGGCAAGCCTCTCATCGGCAGTCCAGGAGAAGGTTCCGGAAAATAAACCAGCGCGGAGAGCGACAGACTATTATCGATACCGTTGATCATTATCCAATCAGCAAGCCTCCGCTGCCACCAGGATACCAATCGGTCAGTTCACACACAAACACATACGTCAAATATTAATCCTCATAACTAACTAAACTTTTGGTGACTTCATGAAGTAAAACAAATAGATGCAACTGTAAAGATTTGTTTGCCATTGTGTTTTGTCCTAAATGGCGTTAGTGAACATGTAGAATGTGTATTAACCTGTTCTAATTTTGTCTTGGCTGCAGGAATGCTCAAAATCCCAGGTAACCTTCCCTTTTAAAATATTAATTATGAGAAATTAATCTTCAAAGCTGCTGTGTGCAATCCTTTTTGGGTGTTAAAACCTGTTTTTCTGGTTTAATGTGCTTTGAGAACTTTAAGCCATTTGTAATTTGATTTCCCTAAAAGTGCAAACACTGTTGTGCTATCAAAGCATTGACCAAGTTTACATGCACTATAGAAAACGGGGCTTTTCACAGAAAGAGGCGTTCTGAAACATGTAAACTAGAAAGCCCATTTAATGGATTAAGAGAAAGCGGTTTAACACACCCAGGTTTCTCCTGGAGGACGCGGCTTATTCTGTATTCTAACCGTTTTTTTGAGGAGTGTGCATGTGCGTAAACAACCCGGATATCAAACGACAAAGGATGGAGCCAAACAACGTGTCAAGACAGTGGAAAGAATTACACTTTCCTGGAAGTTCTGGAAGATTTTCTGGAAAATCGCATGCACTATATAAACCATGTCCATTTATACGCACCAATTTAAAATAGTGACTATCCCTCGCGTTCGCGTAAATTAGCTCAAGTACATCGGGGGAATCCCTGAGTTTAGCATAATAGGGAAACCCCACTATTGCAGCGCAATTCCCCTGTAGGTCTCGATAAAAAACAAACACAGCAACAACTCTGGAATATCTCGAAATAAAACAAAGCAACAGAGAATAAAATAGCGAGGGCTTCCTCGGGTACCATGTCTGTTATTTAGAGAAGCGTTGCTGTGAAAAGCTGCTTATTGACCGAGACGAGAAAGTCGCAAGCATGGCTCGTGTAAACCCATACATCGATTTCGAGCCTTAAGCAACTTTCTTGCAATAAACGGCTTTCTGGTGTCCATGTAAACATAGTCATTATTTGTATAGCATGACATAGCAACATTGGCTCAGCATTGGCGTGAGTTTGGGATGGGACTACCTTTTTGAAAACCGGCATTATTATTGCAGTTTCACCTGTGGATAAAAAAAATTGCACACATCAGCTTTAACATTTAGCATGTTTGCACACATCTGCCTTGCAAACTGTAGGCATTCATAGACTCTGTGCCAAACCATAGTAAGCTGCCTAAGTAGTCTGCAGTTAAAGGCATCATAGATACACTCACAGCTTGAAGGCTCATTCAAGAGGTTGGCAGAATAATTAAAGGGATAGTTCACCCAAAAAATGGTATTCTCTCATTATTTACTCACCCTCATGATATCCCATGTGTGTGTGTGATTTTTCTTTCTTCAGCAGAACACATTTGAAGAAAAATATCTTAGCTCAGTAGGTCCTTAAAATGCAAGTGGATGGAGATTTCTCTTTTGAAGCTACAAAAATCAAAAACAGGCAGCATAAATGCCATCGATACGACTCCAGCGGTTAAATGAATGTCTTCTAAAGCGGCACGATCACTTTCTAGTACTTTTTAACTATAATCCAATGCTTCATGAGAGGGTGGAGTCCAAGCAGTCTCTCGTGTGACGTATTTGCTTTGCCATGATACAGACGTTCTCCACTTGGTTGAGACATCCAGGAGAAGCACACAAAACACACCATTGTGAGTAATGAAACAGATAAATACAGATCTAAACCAAAACCAACTAAGCTACTGTACAGTGTTCCTCCTCCTCACTTGTAAACAGCACTGTTCTTCCGGCTATGACAAACGTGTCTGTGATTTTTGGAGCTTCTAAAGAGAAAGGAATTTTAAGGACCTACTGAGCGAAGATATTTTTAAATTTTTCTTCAAATGTATTCCGGTGAAGACAAAACAGACACACCTGGGATAAGAGAATTATATGAGAGAATTACATTTTGTGTGTAATATCCCTTTAAGATTCCTCCTTTTGGCCAAATTCGCATACGGAGAGCCGTTTGTGTGACGCATACATTTTCTACCTTTATAGAGCATTCCAAATCTATCAGTTCAATTAGGATGCTGACTATGTAGGCAGCAAGGCAACTCACTTGGCTTTGGGACAGAGTCTAGTCTTGGCTAAATTGACGAGTCTTGTTTGGTGAAACAAAAACATTTCTGTGTTTTCGCCGTCAGCCTCAGTTTCTCCCTTGTGGTGCTTTCAGCGTTTCATCTCTTTCTGCATTAATTTTTTATTATCCTCTGACTTCTAATGGACCTGGTTATGATTGACAGCAGGAGGCGGACTCTTGTCAGTTATTTATACCACTCTGATTGTTCAGTGAACTGTCAATCACTGCTGGGTCAGCCCTGGTGACTGGTTTAGTAGGGCAGTGGGTGTCAACCATCCCCCACACCACTGCTTAAACAATACCAGAATTCTGTTAATCCCATGATCTCTCGTGTGAGAGAGAGGGAGAGAGGGAAAGGGAAAGGTCTGATGAAAATTGTGTCTGCAGGAGCATCTTTCTGCCCGAGTGCTGTCTGTTACTTTGGTTACATTGGAGTACAAAGGGAATAAATCCGTGCAACAAGTGCAGTTGACAACTTAAAACAGGCGGTATACAGTTTTGAGGGACATTAGAGTAGAGGAACAGAAAGATACAATGTTCTAGAGGTTAGTTTGCATGGTGGACACAGGATGGTTGGACATTCAGTATTGCAGGCTGTGAGACAGCTCATCCTGTCTCATGGCTATGGAGTCAGGGGACAGGAGACAAGGACTGTGAGTATCATATATATACACACACACACACACACAAACATTTACTTAGCAGTGGAAATGCGGGAATACCATAAACTTCTATAATTTTGGTATAAAGCCAATTATAATTTCTGCAGATTAACCATGATTTAACCCTAAAAGGAAACATTTCGTGTTTTTAGCATAAAAAACTTTTCTTTATGTAACTGTTTTCCACTTGTGGTTATCCCAGAAATGCCTTACTACTGGGGACCGTTTTCCACCAAATATAGCTACATACACAGTTACACATGCATGCATACACAAACTTGCACGGCAGACAATCACAAAAAGCTTGTGGACATCATGCATAATCCCTTTTTTACACGCACAAGCTAAACACAAGCATGCATTAGTAACTGTAAATAAACATACTGCACACACACACGCATCATCTTGCAGCCAACTTCTAAATGTTTGTTAAGATGTGCATGTTAAAAATGTATGAAGTATTAGGGAGTTGTTGGATTTGTAGGATGGACAGTGTTTTGGCATTTACAGTATGCTAGCAGAGTAAGCATTAGTTTGAATAAGAGCAATGTCCTGTCAACAGTATATGTTGTATTATGATTATAATTGAGTTTTAATTTGGTTTGAATAGGAATTTATCCTTTTTTGTAATCAATTTAAAGGAAGCAGGGGCAATTTAAGACTAATAACAATTTTATGAGTTGAAATAACAAGGCAATGTGAAACAGATGTTAAACTGGTGAGGCAATCATGTCATAGTATATAAGGAGCCTCCAAAAACAGCCTAGTCCTTCAAGAGCAAGGATCGTTCGGGTGAATATAATTTACAAATCACTCCTTTTTGTTTTTATTAGCATTTTTCACACTGTCCTAGCTTTTTCGGGATTGGGGTTGTGTTTAACATGTGATTTGTTGTAGGGTCACACTGTATGTAGGCCAGATGAACTAGGCCATAAGCATGAACCCATCAGTTGTACACTAGTAAGCCTCTGGATATAATGTACAGTAGGGTGAATCTGATGTGTGTATTTGATTTAGCAGGTTTGATCGATATTTTGTAAATGGTGTGTTGGTTAATTAACAGATGAAATGTTCATTTCATCTTGTATAACACACACACATACACACACACACATATATATATATATATATATATAAAATAAATAAGCAAGCAAGCAAGCAGAACGTAACTTAAAATAAAATGATTTATTACGGTTCGACTTGACTCTACTTGCTTTACTTTTCTGAGCTTGCATTTCCACTGCAGTTTAGTGCCATCTCAACGTGGGTGGGATTGTAGGCTGATCGTCATAGTTGCGCTGCCTCTACTGCTGTGACATCATCTTAAACGTGACACAAACTGACCAAAACAATAATACAACCGCTAGCTGTTAGCTACTAGCTCATTGTGCTGCATAAAGCAGTTGTTGCATGGTGATTTTACACAAATGCAACAGTTAAATTGGTCTGGTTGTTTTAGAAGCTTTCCAGTATCTGGTCAACTAAATAAAGTGAAGCTTTCAAGCAGAGTTTAGAGTTAACATAACAAAACGTACCATCCTCCATTGTGGATCAACGCCAGTCCAGGGCACTCTCCCTCCCGTTGCTCGCCGGTCTAGTTAGCGTCCATTTGGTCGAACCACTTCCACTTTTCCTTGATGGTTCTTTAGTCACTTAAGTTTTTTTTTTACTTTCCTCTACACTGTTGGTAGGTCCGGTGGTAGCTGTGTGCAGCCAACAGCTGAGACACTTCCTGAGACAATTTTTCAGTTCGCTCATCATTAACGAGTGGACCGTCTACACCTTGTTTATTGACCATGGCGGGTCTTTTTTCACAATTTGAAAGTCGTGTTAACAAATGATACTGTTATTACTGTTGCTAACTTTAAAACTAGCGGGTTGATGTCTTGTTGGAAATCCAGTGATGCTGGTAGTGACGATTCTCTCTGACCAATCAGTGATCTGCAGGGTTTTGACGTCACATTTAGTATCGGCTCGGCTCACTTGGAACCTCGACTGAGGTGGTACTAAAAAAAGTATCAGGTACCAGGTACTATCCACAGTGGAAAAGCCCCTTTAGCCAATTAGCTTCTGAAAGGAGGTGTACTCAATTGGAGGTGTACCTGTGGATGTATTTTAAGGCCTACCTTCAACCTCAGCCAAGACCTCAGAAAAAAAATATGGAACTCCATAAGTCTGGAGCAATTTGGAGCAATTTCCAAATGCCTGAAGATACCATGTTCATCAGTACAAACAATAGTACACAAGTATAAACACCGTGATACCACGCAGCCATCATACTGCTCAGGAATGAGATGCATTTTGTCTCCTAGAGATGAATACAGTTAAGATGCTGGATGAAACCGTTAGACTAGTATCTATATCCACAGTAAAACGAGTCCTACATCGACATAACCTTAAAAAGTGCCAAAACTGCCATAAAAAAAAGCCAGACTACAGTTTGCAAGTGCACATAGGGACAAAGATCTTACTTTTTGGAGAAATGTCCTCTGGTCTGATGAAACACAAATTGAACTGGCCATAATGACCATCATTATGTTTGGAGGAAAAAGGGTGAGGCTTGCAAGCTGTAGAACACCATGCCAAACGTGAAGCATGGGGGTGGCAGCAGCATGTTGTGGGGTGCTTTGATGCAGGAGGGACTGGTGCACTTCACAAAATAGATGACATCATGAGGAAGGAAAATTATGTGGATATATTGATGAATCATCAAGACATCAGCCAGGAAGTTAAAGCTCCATCGTAAATGGGTCTTCCAAATGTACAATGACCCCAAGCATACCTCCAATATTGTGGCAAAATGGCTTAAGAACAAAAGTTAAAGTATTGGAGCGGCCATCACAAAGCCCTGACCTCAATCAAATAGAAAATTTGTGGGCAGAACTGAAAAAGTGTGCGAGCAACGAAGCCTGCATAGCTGACTCACTCACACCAGTTCTGTGTGGAGGAATGGGCCAAAATTCCAGCAGCTTAATGTTAGAAGCTTGTGGAAGGCTACCCAAAATGTTTGACCCAAGTTAAACTATTTAAAGGCAATGCTACCAAATACTATCAAAGTGTATTTAAACTTCTGACCCACTGGGAATGTGATGAAAGAAATAAAAGCTGAAAGAAATAATTCTCTCTGATTATTCATCTCGAGTGACTGTTAGGGTTTTGAGAAGTTATTCAGCAGTGAGATCTGTTCACTGCGTGTTGAGAGTAAAAGTTGTTCCAAATGTGTGTGTCCAAAGATGAAATCCACATCACCCATTTGTCATCTCTTTTAATACCCTTTCTGTTCGCTGTAGTCAGTTCTTGATTAAGAACAATACAATATTATACGCGTAGCACAGATGAGATAAAGTCGCTCAAGGCTCGCTAGTTAACGTGCACTCAACATGTCTATATGTCAACTTCCCATGTATGCCTGTGTGTCTCTTGTTTTTTTATTTATTTATTTGTAACTGTTTTGTTTCTCTCTCAGCTCCCTGCAGATTTCTCAAAGCTTCACCCCTCCGACAGTTGCCACGCCCATATGATTTCCAGCCAATCACGTTCCAGCATCGCCAGTGATTCAGGAAGTAGCAGCCTATCAGATATTTACCAGGTGATAAGAGATGCTGAATTTCTATTCCACTAGAAAGCAATCTCCTCACACACTCCGCACCAGAAGCACATCAGAGATTTATCATGAACATCTGGCACAAACGTGCATAAATCTAAATCCTCTCCTGTAGAGGCCCCCCCACCCCTTTGCGGTCCATCTGTCACCTCTGTATGACCTATTACTGTCAGTCCTCAACCGTACACTTTTGATCCTCAGATCAGTGTTACACATCAGCACATCATCATCTACAACATGAACAAACACACCGTTCTATACACAGCCTTCCAATTCACACCACACACAAGCTCCATTTAAATAAACCCAGTTAGTTGCCTTCTAAGGTCATGGAATCTCACAAGGGACCATTTCATATCCAATAATTTGCTTTGTTGTTTATTTGTGTCCATTCCATTAAACTGCAAAGCAATCAACACCTGCTTTATATTTTTTATTAATATTGTCAGCTGAAAAATGTGCAAGAATATAAGGTGTTCACATGGTTTCTTTTACAGGCTACTGAAAGCGAGTGTGGAGACATGGATCTGAGTGGGCTTCCTGAAACAGCGGTGGACTCTAACGAGGATGATGATGAAGATGTGGGCAGAGGGACGGACGCTCTCATGAGTCGGGACATCGTTAGAGACTGTCTGGAGAAAGATCCCATGGACCGTACAGATGATGACATTGGTAAAACGCACTAATTTTTTGTTTCCACACACACTTAGGGGCGTTCATACAGGAAACGTTCTTGCGTCTGCATGCACTATACATTAATTGTTTGTCTATGTTAATGTGCCAGACAGACAGTTACGATAGGTCTCGCTCCATGATTTAAGACTCTTGTCACTAAAAAAAAAAAACGCATTTCTATTCCATTGTCGAATTGTTTTTAATGCGAGGACACATCATGCCGAACAGCTCTAGAACATTGTTTTAGTTGTTCAATAAAGGTGACCTTGGGAAATTCACAATGCTTTGTTTTTGCTTTCGTTTTCACTTTCGTTTTCACTTTCGTTTTTTTCTTTCTCTTTGTGTTTACAGAGCAGTTGCTGGAGTTTGTACAGCAGCTTCCAGCATTCGCCAGTCTGAGTGTTTCGGTACGGAGGAAACTTTGTGCCGTCATGGTGTTTGCTGTCGTGGAACAGGCCAGAACCGTCGTACTCAATCATGGTGAAGAGGTAATACTGGACCCATATCAGCATCTTGGCTCCTCATTTCTGAATGCCACTGCTCAGTGTTCTGATGATAACAGGCGAGAGTATGTGTGTGTTTTAGCTGGACTCGTGGTCAGTCATTCTAAACGGAGCAGTAGAGGTGATCCATCTAGACGGCGGCAGTGAAAGTGTGTGTATGGGTGGAAGTTTTGGCGTCTCCCCTTCAATGGAGAAACAGTTGATGAATGGAGTCATGAAAACCAAAGTGGACGACTGTCAGGTGACGACTGTGTTTGCTTGGCATTGCATAAGAGCACATAAGGGAGCTTTGTGGTATTTGATGAAATTAAAGAATGTTTAAAAAAAAAAAACAGATTTAAATTTGTTATTGTTTAATGCAATCATTGCAACAATAAAAAAGCAATTCTTAATATCATGTGTGTGTATATGTATATGTATATGTGTGTATATATATGTGTATATATACAATAATCATGTGTGTGTGTGTGTAGTTTGTGTGTATTGCACAGCAGGACTACTGCTGTATTCTGAATCAGGTTGAGCAGAACACACAGCGTGTGGAGGAAGAGGGTGAAATCGTCATGGTGAAAGAACACCGAGAACTTGACCGAACGGGTACCCGCAAGGGGCACATTGTTGTAAAGGTGACCACTGCTGAATTTTGGAAAAATCGAATTGGCTTGACAGAGCATTTAACTAAGAAATACATGTTTTGCTTTACGCTCATTAAGTTGATAATCTCCTGTTGTGTTATGTAAATGCAAGAAGTACCGACAGAAGTAGCATACCATGCCTTTGAGGACATATTATAAAAATCTCCTCAGAGTGTGAACAAATTTAAATTGTTTGGTTTATAGACAAAGAATTTTCCCACAAAGTTAAAGGAATAGATCACCCAAAAATGACAATTCTCTCATCATTTTCTCACCCTCATGTCATCCCAGATGTGTGACTTACTTTCTTCTGCTGAACAAAAATGAAGATTTTTAGAAGAATATCTCCGCTCTGTAGGTCTGTACAATGCAAGTGAATAGTGATCAGACGTTTGTACAGAAATGGAAAAAAGTGACTGAAAAATATCAGTCTGGGAAGGGTTACAAAGCTATTTATAAGGCTCTGGACTCCAAATGGAGAAAATTTGGCACAGAAGTGAACCTTCCCAGAAGTGGCCGACTTTACAAATTTCCTCCAAGAGCACAGCGATGACTCATCAAGGAAGTCATAAAAAAGCCAAGGACAACATCCAAGGGACTGCAGGCCTCTGTTCATGAAGGTCTGAAGGTAACTGTTCATGACTCCAAAAATGACTCCTGGCCAAAAATGCCATCCATGGGTGAGGCGAAAACCACTGTTAACCCAGATGAACATTAATGATCGTCTGAGTTTTGCCAAAACACACCATGATGACCCTCAAAGCTTTTGGGTGAATGTTCTGTGGACTGATGAGTCGAAAGTGGAACTGTTTGGTCCCGTTACATCTGGCGTAAAGTAAATACAGAGTTCCACTAAAAGAACATCATACTTATGGTCAATCATGGTGTTGGTAGTGTGATGATGAGGAGATGGTTTGCTGCTTCAGGGCCAGGGCGACTTGCAATAATTGAGGGAAAAATGAATTCTGCTCTCTACCAGAAAATCTTAAAGGAAAACCTCCAGTCATCAGTCTGTGAATTGAACCTCAAGCGCAATAGGATTATGCAGCAAGACAATGATCTAAAGCATAGGAGTAAATCCACCTTTGAATGGCTCAAAAGAAGCTAAATTCAAGTTTTGGAGCGGCCTAGTCCAAGTCCTGACTTGATCCTGATTGAGATGCTGTGGCAGGACCTTAAACGGGCAGTTCATGCTCAAAACCCTCATGTGTGGTTGAACTAAAGCAGTTCTGCAAAGGAGAGTGGGCCAAAATTCCACCACAGCGTTGTGAAAGACTGATCTCCATTCATCGGGAGCATTTGGTTGCAATTGTAGCTGCTAAAGGTGGCACAACCAGCTATTAAGTTTAAGGGGGCAATTAGTTTTTCACATGGATGATATAGGTGTTGGATAGTTTTTGCTTCAATTAAAAAAATAGCTTTTTAACTCTTAATCTCCACTTTAACTCACTTATGTCTGAAAGTCACATGTGGTGCTTGTTTACTTTTACATCTGAAAGTGAAAATGAAAGTGGAGATTTAGAGAAAAAAGGACTTAAATATTGATCTATTTCTCACCAACACCTCTTATATTGCTTCTGAAGATGTGGATTTACCCATTGGAGTCAAATGGAATATTTTTATGTTGTTGGAGCTTCAAAGTTATTGTCACCATTCGCTTTTATTGTATGGACCTACAGAGCTGAGATATTCTTCTAAAAATCTTCATTTGTGTTCTGCTGAAGAAAGAAAGAAAGTCATACACATTTGGGATGACATGAGGGTGAGTAAATGATGAGAGAATAACATTTTCGGGTGAACTATCCCTTTATTTATTGTGTCAGACCCTTTACCTTGAACTACGGTGACCCTGGGGTGCACAGTACAACAAAATTAAGCCATAACACAAGGCTTTTGTGCATCATTTCAGTGGGTTGTAGCTTAATTTGGTTGTGTTGTGGTGCTTTTAGATCTTTATATGCGTTAAATACGATATTTTGCATGGAAAGTCTGATTTCAAAATAATGTTTTGTAGGGTACTGCTGAAAGGCTGATGCAGCACCTAGTAGAGGATCATTCAGTCATTGACCCCACATATATTGAGGACTTCCTCTTGACATATCGTACCTTCCTGCCCAGTCCTCTGATTTTGGGACAGAGACTTCTGGACTGGTTTAATGACCCCAGTTTACGGGACAAGGTAGCGTGATTAAATCAAGCCTCTCTGTGAAAAACATACACAAGCTTCTGCTGGACTCACAGTTCTCCTTTCTCTTTCTCGCTCAGGTTACGCGAGTTGTGTTATTATGGGTTAACAATCATTTCAGTGACTTTGAGGGAGATCCTGATATGACCAGTTTCTTGGAGGAGTTCCAAATTAATCTGGAGAGAGAGGTGTGAAGCATTACTCCTAACCATCTCATTCATTTCAGAACAATACCTCAGATTTGAGGCACAGACATGCATATATAAATAAATCTACATTTACGTTTACATGCATCCTTATCTTTTTCCTCTTTTGACGTGAGCAGAAAATGACAGGGCAGTTGCGGTTGCTCAACATAGCTTGTGCTGCTAAAGCCAAACCCAGAATGATTACAATAACAAGGTCTGCTCGAGAGATGTCCCTCCCCTTTACACTTATTGGAGGAGCTGAACGGGGGACACGCCTCTTTATCAGCAGTGTGGAGATGGGCAGCAAGGCAGAGGAGGCGGGGCTTAAGCGTGGAGACCAGGTAACACCTTTCAAACCTCAGGATTATGTCATATCTAAACACTTGACTCCAAAGCAGATTCTTCAGCACATATCTGTCTCCTGTCTTTGTCTCATCCTTTCCTTGCCTATCTGCAGATATTGGAGGTGAATGGGCAGACCTTTGAGAATGTACAGTTGTCCAAAGCAATTGAAATTCTCAGGAACAACACTCAGCTGTGTATGAGTGTCAAAACCAACCTCCTGGGTGAGATTCCCACCAGGATACACCTTCCAATACTCACACACACAGACTAAAGTCAAGTTCCGCTTTCTCTCTCATCCTCTTATCTGTTTCTCTTTTTCAGTCTTCAAGGAGCTGGTGGCCAGGGTGGCAGAGGAAAGGAAAAACGGCGTTCCTCATCTTCCAAGGATTGGTGACGGAAAGAAAGGTAGCCGTTACTCAGTACCTGAACTTGGAGCTGGTACTGATCTCTTAGGTCAAGAGAAGGTCAGCAAGAAGGTCAAAGCTCATACAATGGGCGGCAGAAACAAACTGATGAAGATTCTAGACAAGACGCGCATGAGCATCCTACCTCAGAAACCTTACAGGTATATAAGCACACGCTGTCTTGTTATCACTAATTATGATTGTCCCACCCTAAACCCTCAGCGTTGGTTTTAGCACAACAGTGTTTACACTTTCAAAGGATACTTAAAGGGATAGTTCACTCAAAGATTTGAATTCTCTCATCATTTACACACTCTCATTAAACTGGGAGAGGAGGAAGTTTTTTTTATCATTGAAAAATTACACACCTTCATTAAACTGGTATGTAAATTGGCGCTGATTTTGAGATGCTCAAAGAAATTGAGAAACATTAAAAAGAAAGGACCACTCGGTAAGGATCTTGTCATTGTACAACAATATGTAAATTAATTAAAAACAATTTGGAAAGTTATCGCATCCACCCATTGTGGTTTATGCGGTTAACACTGATGTGGAAATCATTTTCCATAAAATAGTGCTGAGTCAGTTCTTATTTTTATGCAGTGACCTCGGCTTGGGGCAGACGCAGGATGACAGTATTGTGGGATTGCGGCAGAACAAACAGGCTCCACCCACTATGCCCGTTAGCGGAAGTCTCTCATTCAGTAACCCTGACCTGGCCCAAGGCCAACAGCGCATTATCGACTACAGTACACAACCACAAGGTAAATACAAATACTCGTTTCAACATACAGTTACATGTTTAACCATACGAAGCCTTCAAATACACACTGCATACAGATATACAAAATATAGCCGTAAGAAGCCAGGCTTTTGACTATCGTGGGGGTATCGTATATCGAAAGGGGTACAATGACCAACCTTGGAGCAATCAAATCTATGCACTCTGTTTCCTCCAATCTGATTGGAGCTTGCCATTTTGAAAAGCTGTTGTCGGTCTCTGAATGATCTGCGGGCAGTTCAAGGACATGTAATCGAATGCTGAGACTATGTAACAAACAGCTACACAGAAGCACACACACACACACAACACATCGCATAGCTACATACAGCACCTCTGTTTATTATATTTATCTTGAGTTCTACTGCTCTTCTGCTGCTTTTTGTGTTCCTGCTTACCTTAATATCAGTTATATACCTGTGTAATTTTCTAACGATCCCGCAACCCTTTCATTGCTCACAGCACCTGGATTCACTCGTGAGTATTAGTGCACCGTAGAGGTTCTGCTTGTTTCTTTAGTCGTACGATTCCACCTGTCTTTCTAGATTTCAGTCCCTCGTATCTTTTCGTAGATGCCTGTCTTACATAATTGTCTTATTCTCTCTTTGGTCTCTCTCAATGCTTTTGTCTTTCCTTCTCTGATTTTCTGCTGGTCTTTTCAGTCCTTGTAGAGATTCATGTGTTTTGTTGCATAGTCTGCAGACTTGAACCAATGGCAAAGTTTTCGCACTGATTTATTTATACTGATTATTTACTTGAAGGCAAAAAAAAAGGATGCAACGGCACTTTTGCCATGTTTTTTCCAGTAGGATGTGTTTTGCTGGTAGGCTGGCAAACTTAAACTCATTCGATTTAAATGTTAAATTTCAAATTAAACACTCATTCAAGCTGTGGGACTATTTACTTTTCGCTGTCTCAATTGACCACTGATTTATTTCAGTGGCCTGTATGTCTTTGTGCCATCTACAAAACTTGCTATTGGGCCCAAGTCCTGTATTTAATTACCGCCCTTTTTCCCAACTGTGATCTAAATACCACTTTTAGGACTTTGACTTTGTCTTTTCAGGCTCGCTATATTTTATAATCAGTTTTTCCCATTTGAAAGGGATAGTTCACCCAAAAATGAAAATTCTCTCATCGCTACTCGCCCTCATGCCATCCCAGATGTGTATGACTTTCTATCTTCTGCAGAATACAAATAAAGCTCTATAGGTTCATACTTTATGCATTTGTAATTCTTTCTTTGGCGCTAAAGACGACTCTTCTGACTTCTCTGAACATGGGTCTCCAATTAACCTCTTTGTTAGTAGGGTTCCTCTCTTCTCTAGTTGTTTGATTGTTGCATCTATCTCTTCCTCTACCCCCATCCCTTTAGCTAATATAATTCTAGAGGTTGCATGCAGTTCGTTCTACGTGGGAATGTTTGAATCCTAGTCCTGGTTAAGGTTTATACTGTAGTTCTTTCGAACAGCTATTTTATTTTTTGTTTGTTTTCTAACTTTTTGAATTCGCAGAGTTGCAAGACCAGGTGCTGCGGGTTTTCAAGGCAGACCAACAAAGTCGTTACCTATTGATCAATAGAGACACTACAGCGAGAGAGGCAGCCAATCACGCGATTCGAGAGTTTGGCCTGACCGCAAGTCCTGAAGCCTTTTCGCTCTGTGAGGTGTCAGTCACGCAAGAGGGAGTTATCAAACAGAGGCGACTTCCTGATCAACTGTCCAAACTTGGAGACAGGATACAGCTTAGTGCCAGGTTTAGTCTTAGTACCCACCAAATGAACTCAAGCTATATTTGACGCAATGATTTGACAATGTATTTAATTTGTTTATTTTTTTCTCCTGCGTCAGATATTATCTGAAGAACAACATGGAGACAGAGACGCTGTGTTCAGACGTGGAAGCACAGGAGATGCAGCGTGAATCTCTGGTGTCTCTGTTATCCCTGAGCTCCATGGAGATAGCCAATCAGTTGTCGGCACGCAACTATCTGCTCTTTTCAAGCATTGAACCAACCGATTACATCGTTGACCTCTTCAAACTCCGCCCACAGGAGCCTACTTCCAACCTGCGCCACTTTGAAGATCTTGTAAACCAGGAGACCTTCTGGGTCGCCACAGAGGTAGTACAGGAAAGCAATCTGGCCAAAAGAGTGAAGATCATCAAGCACTTTATAAAGATTGCCCTTCATTGCCGCGACTGCAAGAACTTCAACTCCATGTTTGCCATTATCAGGTAACTTTTCTGCTTAATGTCTAGAAAATACAGTTGAAGTCACAAGTTTACATACACCTTAGCCAAATACATTTAAACTCATGTTTCCACAATTCCTGATATTTAATCATATAAAACTTTCCCTGTCTTTGGTCAGTTTGGATCACTACTTTATTTAGAAAATTTGAAATGTCGGAATAATAGTAGAGAGAATTATTTATATCAGCTTTTATTTCTTTCATCACATTCCCAGTGGGTCAGAAGTTTACATACACTTTGTTAGTATTTCGTAGCATTGCCTTTAAATTGTTTAACTTGGGTCAAACTTATTGGGTAATCTTCCACAAGCTTCTCGCAATTCAGATGTGTATGACTTTGTTTCTTCTGCTGAACAGAAATGAAGATTTTTAGAAGAAAACCTCAGCTCTGTAGGTCCTTATAATGCAAGTGAATAGTGACCAAAACTTTGAAGCTCCAAATAGCACATTAAGCGTAAAACCTGATACTACTCCAGTGGTTTGATCCATGTCTTCAGAAGCAATCCAATCGATTTTGGAAGAGAACAGACCAAAATAAAACATTTTTCAGTATAAATATTGACATCAGCAGTCTCCTTGGACTTTGGGCGATCATGATTTCAAGCTTGATTTCACTTCCTACAGTGCTATCTAGTGCTCTGCCATGCGTCAAGCACTAGAAAGTGCAATTGAGCTTGAAATCATGATCGTGCCTAGAGACTGCAAGATGCACATTGAAAAGGAGCTATGTCTGATCTTACCCAAAACCGATTAGATCATTTAAGAAGACATGGATTAAACCACTAGAGTTGAATGAATTACTTGTATGCTGCCTTTATGTGCTTTTTGGAGCTTTAAAGTTTTCATCACCTTTCTTGCATTGGATGGACCTACAGAGCTGAATCATTCTTCTAAAAGTCTTGATTTGTGTTCGGCAGAAGAAACAAAGTCATACACATCTGGAATGGCATGAGGGTGAGTAAATAATGAGAATTTTCATGTCTGGGTGAATTGTTCCTTTTAGTTTTAATTACATATTTCAAATCGGCAATAAAATCTGACAAAAATGATATCATAACTTTTGCTGCTTCAGCTCAAATCAGGCTAAAAAGGCATTTTTCATTGGTCCTGGTAATTTGCATGTGCTTTCTAGACTAAACAACAGACAATGTCTCTACAAGGAGGTGATGGACTCTTTTTACCGACAGGCGGGACTTCCCTCCTACAGCTGCCACATATGCGTTATGAATACTTCCATTCATTTTCCTACAAGTGATCCTGATGTGTTCCTGTTCATCTTTTTCAGTGGGTTCAATCTAGCAACTGTCTCTCGGTTGAGATCTACATGGGAACGTTTGCCTGGAAAATACGAGAAGCTTTTGGCAGAACTGCAGGACGTGTTCGACCCTTCGCGCAACATGGCCAAATACCGCAACCTTCTCAACAAACACAACCTGCAGCCGCCAGTCATCCCTTTGTTTCCTGTTGTTAAAAAAGACCTTACCTTCCTCCATGAGGGTAACTTACACCTCTCCGTGTGCCTGTTGCCATCTAATTTTGAATTTGTTTTGAAAGACGAGTACGAGTCTGTCTAATGTGTGTGTTTATAGGCAACAAATCTAAGGTGGATGGTCTGGTGAATTTTGAGAAGTTGAGGATGATTGCGCGAGAGATCAGACACGTGGTTCGAATGGCTGCCATCACCATGGACCCTGCTTTGCTTTTTAAGACTAGGTACAGTTATTCAGAATTAAGACTGTATTTGATACACAAACACATGACATCAAGAAAACCTTGTTATAGAAGCATCATTAGACTGACACACTGTTTTCCAAAACCTGGCTGAGATGCCTTAGAATTTGGACTAAACAAGACGTCATGGGTGAGAGCATAACTAAGATGCCCACCTTTTGAAACCGCTTCATGTTGGGAGCTTTAAAATGCTGCAGTTCAACAGGTTTTTAGACTCTTACACAACAGTCTGTCTTACATTCATTGCTGATAGTTCCTGCTGACAGTCATTTGTGTGCTTTGTGTCTGTACTGGACTTTGTTGGGGGGTGTTTGCTCAGTGGGCTTCACTGTCTAAGCACTGTTGTCTTTTTGTCTCTCTCCTACATAATTTTTTCTCATTCTCTCAATTTTCCTGTTCATCATATTCACGACTCTGTGATTTAGGAAGAAAAAGTGGAGGAGCCTAGGGTAAGTGGGACTGCTTCTATCGCTGTCTTTCACTTTCTCTGTTAACCGTCATGTTTTTGCTTTTTGGTGTACTAAACAACTCACTCCACACAAACACTTCCTCCGATAGACTGGCCTGTTTTAGTTGGACTTTGTATGAAAAATCTCTTTTTTTTTTTTTTTTTTGTTGTTCTCTCAAATGCTCATTTTCACTCTCTAGAAAGGCATGACCTTTTTCTGATAAACGTTTTGATTTGACTTGCAGTTTTAATAAAGCATCTTTTTGATACTTCCTAGCAGTGTTGTAGTACTCGAGATCGGTCTTGGTCCCCTTTTTGAAGGTCTTCATAAAATTTAGGGATTTATCTGCGGGAATATCACTAAATTGCCTGTGCATTTTCTGATTTATCTATTAACATCATTACTGTGATTGGATGTAAAACGTCCATTAACTTGACTCATTTCTAATTTGAAATTTTTGTTACTGTTAATGGCTGTCAGCCCTCCCTGCCCCCCTTCACGCGCACTCCAAGAAAGTTAATGCGGGAAACTGTGGCTGTCTGAGTGATGTCAGCCAGATCTTCTGTAATACGGTTTGGCTACTGTGACAGGGTGGAGGTTTCTACACACCTGGCCCCTTATCAGGCTTATCAAGCCTCCGAGAGGGATAAAGGCCGACTGCAGACGGTGGTGTGAGAGAGAGAGAGAGAGAGAGAGAGAGAGAGAGAGAGCGTTTACAGGCAGCTGTCCATCATACGTGTATTTGTGTCTTTTTGTTTAGTTCTTCATTAAATATCATTTATATTGTCAAATTGGTTCTCACCAGTGTGAAAGGATGCGGCGAGAACCGGCTTGATAATATAAATGATAGCTGTCCATATTAAGTTCTGATTTGAGAAAGTATTAAAACTAGGGCTATTAGTTTAACATTTTCATTTTGTGAGATTAACTATATAAATTACACTGGTGGCCAAAAGTTTGGAATAATGTACAGATTTTGCTGTTTCTGAAGGAAATTGGTACTTTAATTCACCAAAGTGGAATTTAACTATATTCGGGACATTACTGATGTATAAAACAGCACCCTCAGTATTTGAAAAAAGTCATTTTTGATCAAATCTAGACAGCAGCATCACTCCAACACCTTATCCTTGAGTAATCATGCTAAATTGCTAATTTGGTTCTAGAAAATCACTTGCCATTATATCAAAAACACTGCTGAAAGCTATTTGGTTCATTAAATGAAGCTTAACATTGTCTTTGTGTTTGTTTTTGAGTTGCCACAGTTTGCAATAGACTGGCATGTCTTAAGGTCAATATTAGGTCAAAAATAGCTTTCTCTAGAAACTCGTCAGTCAATCACTGTTTTGAGGAATGAAGGCTATACAATGCTACAATGCATTAACGGAAGATTTCATAGAAAAGTGTACACTACAGACAAAGCACAACCGTCTCTAACAAGGACAGAAAGAGATGTGGAAGACCAGATGTACAACTAAACAAGAGGATAAGCACATCAGAGTCTCTAGTTTGAGAAATAGATGCCTCACATGTCCTCCGCTGACAGCTTCATTGAATTCTACCCGCTCAACACCAGTTTCATGTACAACAGTAAAGAGAAGTCTCAGGGGTGCAGGCCTTATGGGAAGAATTGCAAAGAAAAAGCCACTTTTGAAACAGAAATACTAAAAGAAAAGGTTAGAGTGGGCAAAGAAACAGACATTGGAAAACAGATAATTGGAAAAGAGTGTTACGGATCTAAACCCCATTGAGCTTTTATGGGATCAGTTAGACTGTAAGGTGCGTGAGAAGTGTCCGACAAGACAGTCACAACACACCTCAAGTAGCACAGCCATTGAATGAGAACCGCTTGCTGAGGAAGCACAACAGTATACAGAAATCTTCAAATGTGATTTTTAAACATTTCCACTACTTTTAACTTGAGACAGTGTCATAAAAATGTGGCGTTTATGATGCTGGATACCAGTGAGACACTCCCAAGTGCATTTGTCTGAGGCATGTACATAGACGGAACACAAAAACGTGTTCTGTGAGTAAACTGTAGATTTATTCAATGATATGAGAATAAAACAAACTATATATTGAGTTCTTAAGCCACCTTTTGTATTGTATAATCAATGCTTGATTCACCTGCCACAATAATGCACTTTATTTCAAATGCTTCAATCTGTGTTATATCATTATTATGCATTATTTATAGGAATTATCTTTATTTGGGGGCCTTTCTCAGCCAATTATGATACATTTATCAGCATGTAATTAATTAGATAAAAAATTTGAATAAATTGACAGCCGTAATTACAACATAAAAGAAATGGCATGCATCACCTTTAACTTGTTGTTTTCTACAATAGTCACTCCTCTCAACTTTCTTTCTTATGCATGTTAAAATGCCTCACGGCATTGACAGTTCCACCAAAACGATTCTCTGGCTGGTTTTCGTCTAGTTGTCTAAAATGACTGGAATTTCATCTTCCCCTTGCTAACTTCTCCATTTGTTTGATGTGTTCTACGGTGACCTCACCTGCTTTCATTAAAATACATTGTGTATTTTGTCTGAATGTGTGTGTGTGTGTGTGTGTGTGTGTAGGTCTCTAAGTCAAGTGAGCAGCTCTTCTCTCTCTGACATCGGCACAATGGGTGGCAAGAGGAAAGGGAGGCGGAGCTCTTTCCTCAGTTCCAAGAAACTCTATGAGATGGAGATGATGAGCAGACGTGTGCGACAGTATTTGGACACGCACACTCACGAGAGTGACGAGGACACACTCCATGGTCTGTCCCTGCAGTGTGAGCCTGCCAACAACTCAAGTGAGTCACATACACCGTTATAGATATCTAAATCCCTCCTTGTACACAGTAAAAGTAGAAAAGGTCATTAGGCCTGTTTGTGACTATATAATGACTCTTGCATGGTTCTGGACAATAGAAATGGGCTTTGCTCAGCAACAACAATAAAATAGTTCCTCTGGTCTAGGCCTACGTCAGGTCAAGTCTATGCGTGTGTGTTTCAGCACTGAAGACCTCAGGTGAAAAGAGAAGAGTGGATGCGTCTCCTGTCAGTCAAAGAAGTGCCACTCCTCGCCAGCCAAATGGAAATCTCGGTCGCAAGAAAACAGCTGGCAAAGAGTTACCTCCATTTGGTTAGAGCGTTTTCTCTGAAATGGGCGCACACACACACACATTCATCATACCCAATTACCCCAAGTGTTAGTAGCATCAGAGCACCCTCTGCTGGCAGCTGGAAAATAGACAAAATAGGACTTTTTTTAAACCTTAAAAAAAAATTAAGGTATTTTTTTTTTTTTTTTTTTTTTTTTTTTTAACAAATTGTTAGTGAATGGATTCTTAACCTTTCATGAAATGTTGATCGTCAAACTCAGGAGGTCATACTAAATATTATATGAGCATTTCCATTTTTGGCCTCCATGTCTAAATTGAGTTTAAAAACCCTTTTTATATTTTATTTTGTGTTTAAATGTTATTTTAAACAAATCATTTTTCTATTTTACATGCAAGATATTTTTATGTTAGATAATAGATTATATAATATATCTAAAAAACATTGTATTTGTGCTTCTAATAAAGAACTTGCCACAAGTCTTGTTTCTAGTTGAGTTTTTGTGTCTGTGCAGGTGCCCAGTCTCCTCAGTCTCTCCATAAGATTTTGTCTCTCTCAGAAGAAGGGCAGGACAGACAACGAAAGCCACCTGAGGACCGCCAATCAGATGCTTCATCTATACTCTCCTCTCCTCGCGCCTCACCTCACAGTACACCTAGAAAAGGTATGCTCCCTTTTATATACCGATGATGTGTATTGAATCAGTTTTACAATATGCAAATGTATGTCTACAAGGAATTCTGAGCAATTCTTCCATTATTCTGTTTTGTGTGGTTTTGTCCGTCTAATAGCCCCACAATTAGTTGTGAGTGAAGCATCAGATCAGATGAGTCTGTTAAGCTCCTCCTCTTCCGATCTTATCATGGCCGATGACCACACGCATATGCAAGCCCATACGCATACACACCCTCTCAACACGCGTAGGACAGAGCCTGACCAAATAAGCCTGGGGTAAGAGGTTTACACACACCCTTGCAAAAATTACAAGTTCTTCTATATCTTTATTCTGGTCCTGGATGCTGATTGGTGTATACAACATTCCAAAATTAACTCTCGCCAAGTGCCACTTGCAAGAAACAATTGTCATTGCAGAGTAAGTGAAGCATTGGCCTGTGACTTTAAAAGGAAGTGCTACGTTAATTTTAAAAACATAGTGTGACCTTCGCTGAAGATTGCCAGTATGCACTGCAGCCTCAGCTTTCTATTCTTGACAGAAGTGACAGAAATGGAACCTAATATGGTCTTCTGCTGTTGTAGCCCATCAGCCTTAAAGTTCAATGTGTTGTGCACATGTTTACTTCAAGATGCACTCATTTTTTGTTGCTTAAATTCTGTGTTTTGCCAAACAACTCACTATATTGCTTGAATATACAGTGAGGAAAATAAGTATTTGAACACCCTGCTATTTTGCAAGTTCTCCCACTTGGAAATCATGGAGGGGTCTGAAATTGTCATCGTAGGTGCATGTCCACTGTGAGAGACATAATCTAAAAAGAAAAATCCAGAAATCACAATATATGATTTTTTAACTATTTATTTGTATGATACAGCTGCAAATAAGTAATTGAACACCTGTCTATCAGCTAGAATTCTGACCCTCAAAGACCTGTTAGTCAGCTTTTAAAATGTCCACCTCAACTCCATTTATTTTCCTAAATTAGATGCACCTGTTTAGGGCTGCACGTTTTCAAGTTTTTCATTAACCGTTAACCGAGGCCCTTAACGGTTAATACTCGGTTAACCATAGTGTGCGCCAGGGATGGAAATTAACTTTTTTGTCCACCGGCCACTGTGGATTTCAAAATCTACCAGCCACTCAATGTTTTTACCAGCCACTTTCTTGTTTTTAACCGACAATGTGTAACTGCATGTGAAAATTAATACTACAAGATCTACAATACTTAAGCCGTTTATTTAATCTCAAGTCTCAATGAAATACTGGCATTTTCTCTTTCTCTCTTATAGCCTACACACACAATCCATGAACTGATATTCATTACAGTTCGCATACGAGGAAAACACAATGTTACGGACGTGAGCGCTCTGAAAGCGGCACTGAAAGATGCTTTAAAACTTCCACAGAGACATCAAACAGAAAGCACAAAACCTTTCTTTAAAGTGAATTTCGTTTTGTATTAATTGTGTCTTAATTTTAATCAATGTTTCATCAACCAATTGCCTGGATTTAATAAATAAGAATTAAATATAGCAGACGATATAATCGCGGAGGCGCCGCGCGTGAACTGGAGCTCGTCTCATAAATGAACCGAAACTCAGTGTATAAGGTAGCCTTGCCTCACAAATAATTCAAAACTAAAGAAAACAGACACAGACTGCTCTCTGCTTATGTAATCCGTAAGAAATGTGCATTTCTCTCTGGTGCGTTACTGCGAAGACCGCGAGTCAGCATCGTCAACTTCATCTTTGCAAATGACACGGACAAAGAAAAGACTTGTTTATTAATAAATAATTAAAATATCTCCTTGCTATATTTTACATATTCATAATCATTACTTTTGCCGGTTCTTTGTGACAGATTTTAGGAGCTTTATTGGCAGCGCCACGCCGCCACCATTACATGAGCACGTCACCGCACCCACCAGAATAGCCCTGTTTTTTTGTTAAGGATTTGTTTACTGTGTGTGTGATTCATTTAATGGAAAGCACATTCACTGAGTTGTCTTGCTAATCAGTGTCTCCTCGTTTATTCAGTCTCTGGTGGTGCAAAAATGTATTACAACTAAATTCAATGCACGCCATTGACGCCACTTAACCGAGCAAAATGTTTCACTCGGTTACGCAATTTTTAACGGTTAATCGGTTAACCATGGACACCCCTACACCTGTTTGAGGTCGTTAGCTGCATAAAGACACCTGTCCACCCCATACAATCAGTAAGAATCCAACTACTAACATGGCCAAGACCAAAGAGCTGTCCAAAGACACTAGAGACAAAATTGTACACCTCCACAAGGCTGGAAAGGGCTACGGGGAAATTGCCAAGCAGCTTGGTGAAAAAAGGTCCACTGTTGGAGCAATCATTAGAAAATGGAAGAAGCTAAACATGACTGTCAATCTCCCTCGGACTGGGGCTCCATGCAAGATCTCACCTTGTGGGGTCTCAATGATCCTAAGAAAGGTGAGAAATCAGCCCAGAATTACACGGGAGGAGCTGGTCAATGACCTGAAAAGAGCTGGGACCACCGTTTCCAAGGTTACTGTTGGTAATACACTAAGACGTCATGGTTTGAAATCATGCATGGCACGAAAGGTTCCCCTGCTTAAACCAGCACATGTAAAGGCCCGTCTTAAGTTTGCCAATGAGCATTTGGATGATCCAGAGGAGTCATGGGAGAAAGTCATGTGGTCAGATGAGACCAAAATAGAACTTTTTGGTCATAATTCCACTAACCGTGTTTGGAGGAAGAAGAATGATGAGTACCATCCCAAGAACACCATCCCTACTGTGAAGCATGGGGGTGGTAGCATCATGCTTTGGGGGTGTTTTTCTGCACATGGGACAGGGCGACTGCACTGTATTAAGGAGAGGATGACCGGGGCCATGTATTGCGAGATTTTGGGGAACAACCTCCTTCCCTCAGTTAGAGCATTGAAGATGGGTCGAGGCTGGGTCTTCCAACATGACAATGACCCGAAGCACACAGCCAGGATAACCAAGGAGTGGCTCTGTAAGAAGCATATCAAGGTTCTGGCGTGGCCTAGCCAGTCTCCAGACCTAAACCCAATAGAGAATCTTTGGAGGGAGCTCAAACTCTTGTGTTTCTCAGCGACAGCCCAGAAACCTGACTGATCTAGAGAAGATCTGTGTGGAGGAGTGGGCCAAAATCCCTCCTGCAGTGTGTGCAAACCTGGTGAAAAACTACAGGAAACGTTTGACCTCTGTAATTGCAAACAAAGGCTACTGTACCAAATATTAACATTGATTTTCTCAGGTGTTCAAATACTTATTTGCAGCTGTATCATACAAATAAATAGTTAAAAAATCATACATTGTGATTTCTGGATTTTTTATATTAGATTATGTCTCTCACAGTGGACATGCACCTACGATGACAATTTCAGACCCCTCCATGATTTCTAAGTGGGAGAACTTGCAAAATAGCAGGGTGTTCAAATACTTATTTTCCTCACTGTATTTACAGTACAGCAGGGCCTCTCATTCCCTATTGTTTAATTCTTTCTATCAGTCATTGTATATTACTCTTTCTCAGGTGCTACTCACTTACTCAGGATCAGTGTGACCGTGCATCGTTGGATGCTGTAGACAGTGGGCGTGGCAGCTGGACGTCCTGCTCCAGTGGTTCCCATGACAACATCCAAAGTATTCCACAGCGCGTTGGCTATTATGACAACCGCAGCTGGGAGACACTGTCAGAAAGGATTGGACGCAGTCATGTGACCACACCTAACGGTTTCTGGGGTGACGAATTGGAAGGCGACACGGGAACGATAAAGCGAAGAGGTGGAAAAGATGAGACTCCAAATGCAAACAAGAGTAACGTGAATCGAAAGGAGGCCAGATTTAGAGAGCCCCCGCCCACACCTCCGGGTTATACTGCGCTTTCATTGGCTGAGGCAGATAGCCACATTCATGCTCACGGGCGGCGCCCACCAGACTACACAGCGGCGTTGCAGAGGTCTCGCTTTCTCAAAAGGTCATGTGAGCCTCCCCCGTTACACCCATCCAGTAGATTGCCAGCATACACCCACCACCAGTCACCACGAAGGGCCCAACAGGATGGTTAGTATGTTGAATTTAACAATGCACATGAAATTGGAATCAGGAAAAGAAAAATTTAATTCAAGCTCTCTTTTTTTCCCACTACAGAAAATGAGCAGATATCTGCTGTTTAAACAGGGACACTTCCTATATCTCTGCCCCAGTACTTCACAACAAACCATTGATCCGGTGTCTATGTGGAGACATGGCCAAAAATGAACTATAGCCAAACATTTCAGGTCTTCATGGAGATCACTGTGAACGAAGAGAGGAGCTGAGAAAATGTTGGCACTTTTAGCAGATGTTCTTCAAAACAAAGGCATAATAAAATGAAGAATAATGTCCCATTTTATGTTAAAAGTGGTGAGGTGTTGCACATGATGCAGTGTTATGATACAGAACCATGGAAAGTGTTATTTTATTTGATTTTTTAGTCTGACGTTCCTTTAATATGTGTGTTTAAGAGTGTAACTTTGTTTGTGTATGTGTGAGAGAGGCAGGATTGATGTAGCCCTCTTCAAACACTTGAAGACCGAAAGAAAAGACTGAGAAGCTGCCTCTCGCAGGCCTCAATAGTCTGACATCTCTCTGTGCTAATATCAGTGTTTAATATAACTCGTGATTTTATGGTCATTTTAAACATGCCTTTTCTCATCTGATCATGTTCCTAAAAACTTTCAAAATGTGGCCGCAAGCTTTTGTTTGAAGAGATTTTAAGTTTCGTATTTAAATGTAATTTTATCTGTCAATTCCATTTTTAGGCTATTCAAATGATACATGGCACAAATCATGAATTGTTGCACACATTTTCAGTAGCAAGAGACTTTTGTAGATATAGCTGTTACATAGATGATAGGTGGTCAAGATAAGGTCAGTAAATAGTTACAACAGTATATTTTTCTCTTTAGAATATCACGAGTTTGTTCAGATGTATTGCTTATAGCTCCTTGTTTCAACCTAGCCAAATCTATATCACGTGTATTTAAGTCTTTTACAAAGACAACTGGCAAAGTCTTTATATATTTTGAATACAATGATTGTAAATATTGGTTATATTTTGTTAAATATTTCAGAGACCTATTCTGTTTATTGGACACAATTCAGCTGCAAATGACTGAGAAAAATATACACTGTATCAATGAGTATTGTTCTTATTAAAGAAATCTCATTTCTTGTCTCGTTTATACAAAGTACGACATTAAGACTATTTTTGTTGCTTTCAGCTCTGTTATCTTTAATGTGTGCAGGTTCAGTCCTGAAAACTCTGAAAAAATTTAGAAATGTAATGTGTTTATGATACTGATAGGATATTGGTTGTGGCAGACTATATCAAGTGCGCTACCCTGCTGCGCAGCAAGTATGGACAGGTGTTACTGCTAGAACATAGTGTATACAGACATGCCGAGTTATGCATGTGGACATGCTGCTGCTGCGCAATCAGAAGAATGCAAGAAGTGCTTCATTAAGCATATAACATGCTGTTGCACAAATAGACAAACAATCCCTCTGTAGCAGATCTAGACAGGTGATGCTGGGGAGGTGGAGGGTTTCAGAGAATACTCTTGTAGTGTACAACAATGAATAGGTTGATTGGCTACCCGATTACACGTCACAACATATCATGTGAGCCGATTTGCTTGACATCACATGTGAGCGAGCTGATTGGCTAACTGGTCAGATAACCACTCAGCTTGCTGCATTCAGAGTTTCATGACTCAACTTAGTCATACCCCTCTGCATATCTTAAAGAGAAAAGAAAAACAATTGGCTAAAAGTTTCAATTAGAGTGTACACAGTTGCAAGTCTGTGGTTCTGCATATATGCATCATTGGCTATTTTAAATGTAATATTGCACATGTAAGTTGCCTATCATTGTCTATTTTAAATGAATCAGTAACATCTCTTGTAGTACTATGGTGCAAAACCATTTGTCCAGGGCCTTTTTACATATATAACACATTTTTAACCCTTCCATGTTCTTTAAGATCAAGCCCCTACATTGAACCTACAGGGACAAATTGACCCATATTAATCTTTAATTTCTAAAGATTGTAATACAGGCTCCGTTTGCTTCATCTCTACTTTTGGTCTTAAATTGTTCCTCTAGGTTGCAGCTAGTATTTTTTCTCTCTATCGCCTTACATCACAAGATACAGATCTGAAAGTCAAGGGATGGCTCAATGCGGCTTCAAAGATCTTGTAATAAAAAAGCTTGTAATAAAGGCTGTTTGCTCGATCTCCCTTCTTTTAGACTTATGATCATTCCAAAATTTGGTTGATGTAAATCATTGTTAAACATTTAAAATGGTCAAATTGACCCATAAGACCAAGAAAGGACTAAGCTGCTGTAACCCCTGAACTGCAAAAAGAATTGTTTTCTGGGAAACACATGCTGTTAATATAGCCCAAGGTTGACATAGAAATTAGTCTTCTGTCTCAGGTCAACTATTTTAGTGGTATCTGTCAGGGCAATAGGGTCATTTTATGGATATTAACTAAAAAAAATCAATTTCAGAAGTTCTGAGGGCATTAAAATGGGACAGAACCTTGATTATTGGGAGAGCAGAACATTACAGAACTAATCTTCAAAAACCTAGAAAGCTATTGAAAGATTTACTTATCTTTGCTGATATGTGTTTGAGTGTGTTTCATTCACAGGTCCAGGTGAAAAAGATGTTACGTCTGATGCCAATGTCACAAATAAGACATGTAATATGAAAGAATCAATGTAATGTAGGCAAAGTGTTACCAGCTTTGAAGGGGTTATATTAAACTCTTTGTGTCCCATAAACAGAAAATCCCAAACAGATGAACCGGCTCTACCTGTGGTGCTTTAGCTGGTCACAATAATTAAATTTTCCCCCACCTACAGATTGCAGTGGGTCTCTGGCAGGATATCATATTGACTTTTTCCCTTGTCTTGTCACACACCATCCACTCTTTTAGTGTATGAGGTTACTCACAGGGTGTTGTGATGAATCTAGTGCAGTAGTGCAGCGGCAAGAGGTAAATTGCATGCTCATTTCACACCTGCTGCAGCTCTCTTGCCAACAGCGCTCTGCCGCTGGTTAGCCATTGTGGTGAAAAGGGAAGCTGTGCAAGTATATCAGTCTTTCCTTGCCAGTACACAGCCTCTCCACCATCAAGACTCCTACCGAGCCTTCTCGTGGCCACACATGGTAACTGGGTGGCTTGTGCCCCAAAGCAAATCGGTAGGGGATTTCAGAGCTCGTGGTGGTCCACAGAGGTGGGATGTACAGGCAAACTCCCGCTGTCCACCAACCAACACACAACTGCCTTGTGGAAAGGGCTGCAGTTAGAAATTCTTGGGCCCGCCTCCAGTTAGTTGTCTATACAGTATGGAAAAGCCTTTCTTAGATGGACGTATGCATCCCACTCCAGACGGCCAGGCCCCCCCTCAAGCCTGGGCCTGGGACAAAAGGTCAAGTTGCCCCCCCTTATCGGCAGCCCTGCATGTGGATAACTCTGGTAAGACAACTGGAGGCCAGTGAGGCAAGCTTTGAGGCATTTTCATTTAAACAAGATATTTGACAGCAACGGAACATCAGGACACTCCTTGATGTTAAGCATGGATCAGATAAGGCAAAATGCAGGACAGCACTTATAGCCAGTGAGCTAAAGCACGACAAAATGGATACTGTTTGTAGAAGGCTCAATCAATGAGGCTGGTGAAGGCTACATCTTTTTTTGGAGAGGATATTCTGAGATTGGAATACATCAGAATGGCGTTGGCTTCGCATTGAGAAATAGCCTCATGCTTCTGCTTACAGAAACACCAGTCGGCATTAACGAACATCTAATGAAACTCTGCATCCTCCTTGCTAAATCCTATTATGTCATCCTGATAAGTGCCTATGCACCAACATTGCCATCTGACTGTAAGGACAAGGACTGTTTGTACCAGTCGTTGGACCAAGTACTAAGGCAAATATCAAACCAGAACAAAATCATCTTGTTAGGTGACTTTAACGCAAGAGTGGAAAAGAACAAGCTAACTTGGGATGGAGTGATAGGACTTCACGGTATTGGACAAGCCAACAGCAATGGCATCAGACTCCCTTACTCTTTGTCCAGATCATGGCCTAACATTTACTAATACCATCTTTCAACAAAAAAGTATAAATTACAAGACATCTTGGATGCACCCTAGTTCCAAACATTGGGATCTAATATATTGTATGATATTTAGGCAGGCAGACATCAAGGAAGTTCTGCTAACCCGTGCAATGAGGGGAGCAGAATGCTAGACAGACCATCTTCTGGTGCTGGCAAAAGGAGGACTCCAAGTGCGCCCTCTAATGCGCAAGGCAGCAGCAAATAACATGAAGTTAAACTGCCACAAATTTGGTAATGTCAATTTGCTGAACAACTTCCGTCATGATTTAGCAGAAAAACTAGAATCACTAGAGGAATATATGACATCAGGTGTTGACATTGATGAAAAATGATCTTCACTCAGCATTGCTCTTTATGTCACAGCTGCCCATACCATCATGTTCCAGACCAAAAAAAAAAAACATAAAGATTGGTTTGATGAAAACTACAGCACAATCAGCTGCCTCTTAGATGACATGCACAAAGCTTATTGAGCAACTCTTGACAATTCTCAATCACAAGCCCCAAAAAAGCAATGGAAGTCTCTCATAAATAAAGTCCAAACTACCCTCCAAACACAGTAAAATTAATGATGGATTGCAAAAGCGCATGACATCCAGACGTTTGCAGACAAGCATGATTTGCATCATTTCTATGATGCAATAAAAATCCTTTATGGCCCTAGAGTTTTTTCAGTAGCACCTGTCTAGTCAGCAGATTGCACGTTTTCCGTAGTGAAGCATAGAAGGGAACACTTCAAGCATGTGCTAAATCAATCATTGGGAGACTTCTGGGAAGAACCACTATCCATCAGCTTAATGAACAACCAAATGAAATCAGAGTTGCTATTCAAACCCTTAAAAAGAATAAATAACCTGGTACTGACAACATTGCAGCAGAGATACTAAAAGAGGGTGGATACTTTGACAGAACAGCATTACACCAACATACCACAGAGGTTTGGAGCATTCCCAAATATTGGAAGGATGCTAACATAGTGACCATTTATAAGAATAAGGGAAATAAATCCACCTGCTCCAACAGTAGGGGAATAGCACTTTTGTCCATTGCCGGAAAAGTCTTGGCTATGGTACTATGGTCAGTGTGCATCATGCTGGAGTCACAGTGCAGATTTCGTAAAGACCGAGGTACTCCTGACATTATCTTTGTAAACAGGCAGCTTCAGGAGAAATGCAAGGAACAACATCAAGACTTGTTTATTGCATTTGTAGACCTGTCAAATGCATTTGACACCATCAATAGGGAACTGCTGTGGGATGTCTTCCAAAAATGTTGTTGTCCACCCAAATTCCTCACATTCCTCCATCAGTTCCATACGCGAATGAAGGCCTGTGTTGTGGTTGGGGGGCAGAGGACAAAGCCCTTCAGTGTGAAGACTGGATGAAGGCAGGGTTGTATGCTGGCCCCTCTCCTATTTAATATCTTGCTCGCCTGTGTGAATACATTGCTGCGTAAGGAATGCTGGAGTCACCATTCATTTCCATCTTGGTGGCAATATCTTCAACATCAGAAGACTGCAGGCTACCACCAAGCTCAGATCTGGGAAAATACTCAAGCTTCCATATGCTGATGACTGCTCTGGTGGCTCACACTCCAGAGGCTCTTCAAGCCACCATCTCATCTGCTGTCACAGCCTGAAAATGGATGAGCCTGACTATCTGTCAATGACACACTACACCTCCATCCACCCCAACCACTTTCTTAATACAAGGCCAACAATTAGCCACAGTGCCGCAATGCAGCTCAACTGTCGGGTTCTGAATGTAAAAATTCCATACGTTTTTTCCATAGACTAATACTGTATATTTTTAACAATAACTTATAAACCTTTAAAGACAGACCTACCGTTAACTCATTAATCCTTGGTATATGCTTCTGTTGAAGCCCTTCATCTGCGTTATTTCAACTTCATTGTTTAAAAATCGTGTTTAATAGCAGAATTCCAGGTAAACAAATACTGTACCCATGGAACAGCAGTGAAAGATCCACCAATTTAGAGAACCGCAGCCAAGAAAGCCCATAAAACAAGACCAGAAGGGGCCGCCCACTTCAATGACGCAATCCGAGTCGGATTCCCTGCACTTATACTGTATATTTTTGTATATCGGAATATTTCACAATAAATATAAACTATACTGTGTCTATACTTATGGTCAACAACCTAAAATAAATATTTTTTAAATATTTCCATAGTTTTATATTCTATCATGTCATTAGCAATGCTTCATGGGATTGTAGTTCAAGCCCTCGTGCAAGACAGTAAGTACACAGACATGTACCCAGAGGCGTCATGCTTATTCAAAGTAAGGGGGTACGTGGCCCCTCAGATATTTGAGCCAAGACGAATTAACATGGATTATTTGAACTTACAAAAAAACATTTTAACCCTCGAAAATTAAATTTAATGATTATTGTATGTAAACAAGAATGTGTATGTGGCGGAATTCTTTATTCAAATGCTAAATTTAGTTTTTTTTGTTGTCAGTCCAATTGAGACACGTGTTCCGCTAAAGGCGACGTCCTGTGGCTGCCTCAGATTGCACTCTCAGGGAAGGTCGAGCACATGTGGGAAAGCGATGTTTAGCTAATTAACTAGATCAACTTATGTGGAGTTAATGTTTCCTAACTATGTCTGTCTCACTGGAACATTTAATATATATTTTTTTAGTCTAATATAGATTATATTGTTATATTTTTGTTTGATCGGTCACTGTTCATTTCCTTTGGTGCTGAAATACGTTTGCCTATGTTTAAAAGCCGATGCCATGTTCAGTTCTTTATTTATTTTAAATGCATCAACAGATTGTTTATTTTTTATAGCCTACATATGAGCCATTGCATTTTGAAATGCTGACGTTCAACCTAGAATTTAGACTCTTAGACTATCATCTAAGAGCAGGGGTGGTGCTAGGGTATGGCCAGGGGTGGCCATGGTCACCCCGGACAGAAGCCTGGCCACCCCATTGGCCACCGCTCTCACAGCCACACCCTGTTGTCACTGTATCCACATCTCTCCATTATTGTATCTATGTGCCTCTGAAAATGATAACAAAACACTGTGTTGTTTAAATTGTATTAATTAAAATATTTATTATAAATCTTATTGTAGTGTTTGAGGGCGGGTCAAAGCTGTTCGCGAGCAGCCAATGAAGACCAGAGGCGGGGTTTTTGTTACTAAACGTAGGTTAGTACAGGAAGTAAGTCTGGAATTACTAACGACTCGTTTCAGGTGTTCAGAATCGGTTCTTTCTTTTGGGAGTCAATAACTCCATTTGTCGTGCACTTTGATTTTTTAAACTTTGCAGACTTTTTTACATTCACAAACAGCTATATAACACACTACATGAAAGGTAATATTTTAAAAACCATAATATTTGCTCTTTAAAATCACAAACGTGAAACAAGTATTAGAACTGTTGTGCCAGATGATGCCACAACAATGCCCTCTTAAAATGTAAAAAACAAATGTCAGTGAAAAACAACACCAAGGGTAAAATATTGCTCCTTAATGGAAAGGTTAATATACTGTATATCGCTCTGGTATGAGCAGCCTCTTTTAGAAATGCTTTAGTCAATAGATATATACTGTACTCAAGAAACTAGGGAACACTTTCTTACTTGGTCAGGTTGTTGTGCGTACCCTGAGATTAATCCCACAGGAATGCGATTATGCAGTGTCTCTCTCTCTCTCTATATATATATATATTGTATATATAAAATAGGATGCATAATGGTAATAGATTTATGTTAAAAATAACTAATATTACTTTAGAGTGCTTTTAATTGTCAACCAAGACACCTATTGTGACACCTATTTCAAATGTATACCGACCTTGCATGTACGATTTAAAGAGAAATACATGACGCCCCTGCTTGCCCTTTTGACTTTTTGTCGGATTTTTTATTTATTTTATTTGTTATTTTTTTTGTCTTAAAATAAAGTCTGTAAAAGTTGAGATTTACCTCGGAGTTGGTTCATGCTTTACAACTCTTTAATGGAGGGTTTTTTGAAAAATCTATGGAAGAAATGAATGGGAAAAATACTTCCGGGAACCAGACGCTGAATAAGTGGGCGGGGCACTGTTGCGCTCTATACAAATATATCAAATATAAGTCAGTTTAAGCAATATATACATTTTTATATTTTATATAATATAAATTAATTTATATATTTTAAATAATAACACCATGTACGTAGTACCAGAATAAAATGTTTTTTTTCAATTTGGAAAATTATTATTTCTAATCTAAAGTACTTCAAGTCTCTCATTGAAATGCTTGTCGTGAAGTCTTCCACCAGTAGTGGGCGCTGTGGATCTGCTCGGCTTGGCGGTGTTTCGCCGAAGGAGAGTGTCATTCTTTCCTTCACTCTTGTTTTTGTATGTGAGAAAAATAACAAGAGTCAGTCTCTGGATGTGTGCTGTCTGTCGCTCACTGTCTGAACACATCTGTCACACTGATACAGTTTTCGAGCCCGATCTTCATCAGCGGAGCTGGACCCGCACACCGGTACTCAGTCCAGCCCGGTTCGGCTCGGTTCGGCGGACGGGACCCAGCGAGGATTTAAACGCCAGAACCCGATCAGAGATGGAGAGACGCCGACTGATGTGAAAAGAACCAACGCTATGGAGATACATCCACTGTGAGTGCAGTGCGTGTGCGTGTGCGTGTGCGTGTGAGTGTGTGTGTGTGTGTGACCTGCATTTGTTCACACAACTGTGACAATGTCAATATAGAGTAAATCAGTGCAGTCATAAGATCACATGACATGTGATTCTCTGCCTGTGTTCACACCACTCCAGCAACACCCTTAATTCCACATGTTCAGGAATTGTCAGTTGAAATATGTTACATTTGACACTTGTCATACGGACACTCTACAGATAATATACATATTATACATATTTTTCTTACATGCACACACACTATAATGAGTTCTGTAAAAGTGCTCTGTGGTAGGTGATAATGATATGTTCAAGGGGTGTTTATGAGTGTATTTTTGTGTTTTTCAGATGCACTAAGCTTTGCCATCATAAAGCTGTGGAGCTGAAGGATGATGTGTGTGAAAAACAGAGTGCAGTCACTATCAATCCACGTCACATGAGGAAAGCCTTCAGAATCATGAACGAGCTTCGCAGGTATACCTGTGTGAGCGTGGGTGTGTATGTGCTGGTATAATCAACATTATGGGGATGAAAATGTAGGGGAATACATTATGGGAATACATTATCCCCCATTATGGGAACAGAATGTAGGAAAACCTGACATTATGAGGCCATCCCAACTGTCCCTGTGATTAAAATGGCTTTAAAATGTACCAAACCTTTTTTTTTTTAATGAAAGTTTATGAAAAAAAAATGCTTAGAGAGAGAGCGAGAGAGGTACACTTAGAGGTCATGCAATGCCCAGGATTCACACAAGGTCCTTGAAGTTCTTAAAGGGATAGTACACCCAAAAATGAAAATTCTCTCATCATTTACTCACCATCATGCCATCCCAGATGTGTATGACTTTCTCTCTTCTGCAGAACAGAAATTAGGATTTTTAGAAGAATATATCAGCTCTGTAGGTCCATACAATGCAAGTGAATGGTGACCAGGACTTTGAATCCCCAAACAGCACATAAAGTCAGCATAAAAGTAATCCATACGACTCCAGTGTTTCAACCTGTGACTTCTGAAGCGATATTGTTGGTCTGTGTTAGAAACACACTTTTTTTACTATAAATCTCCACATTCACATTCACTTCAACATTCTTCATTGTTAAGTAACATTGTTATTACGCTCTTCATGTATATCGCCAACTACTGGTCAGGGCTGGTCAAAAGTTGAGATTTATAGTAAAAAAAAAGATTCTGAAGATGTGGATTTGGTCTTATGGATTACTTTTATGCTGCCTTTATGACCCTTTTGGACCTACTGAGTTATGGTCACCATTCACTTGCATTGTGAGGACCAAAAGAGCTGAAATAAGAGCTTAATTTGTGTTCGGCAGAAGAATGAAAGTCATACACATCTGGGATGGCATGAGGGTGAGTAAATGATGAGAGAATTTTCATTTTTGTGTGAACTATCCCTTGAAGTGTTTTTTCTCTATGCAGTCAGAGTGTGTTGTGTGATGTCACCATCATAGCGGAGGATGTGGAGATAGCTGCTCATCGAGTCGTCTTAGCTGCCGGGAGTCCTTACTTCCATGCTATGTTTACAGGTGAGAATAAACACACACACACTTACACACACTGTCTGACTGAGTACTGTGTTTAGTGGCACGTGATATATTTGGTTTGTGTTTGTAGGTGAGATGACAGAAAGCCGTCAGAAGAAGGTTCGAATCAAAGAGATTGACGGCTGGACTCTGGGAATGTTGATCGACTATGTATACACCGCTGAGATCCATGTCACGGAAGAGAACGTGCAGGTATCCGTGTGCGTGTATGGCTGGGACATCAAGCTACGTTTGTTTGTTGGAGACAGGGAGCAACAGGGGTCACTTTTGGGTTTCCAAAGTTATGGAAACCTTGGAAATATCAGGGAATTTCAAAATTGCGTTGTTGTTTTTTATGCCTCATGTTGAATATAAATGTTTCTAGTTATGTTAGTTAGTTTTATTTAAATCATTATGCATTAATCATAAATTACATGGAAATGTCATGAAAATGTATTGGTCAACTGATATGGAAACCCTGTACAGTCTGTGTCTTTATGTAATGCTTGTTATGACTCTGATAGGACAAAAACAATTTGATCCAGGAAGTGTGTGTGTACAGTGTGGGTGGGTGTGAATAGCTTTTATGTGTCTGTGTCTGTGCAGTTGACTAGACAGAGAGTGTTAAAATGAGGCTGTATTTTAAAGGCAGTGACTTAAATGCAAACTTTGGAGTAGATAATTTAAGCTCTCTTGAGACAGTGTGTGAGATCTGTGTTTGTTTAGGTACTCTTGCCCGCCGCCGGTCTGCTGCAGCTGCAAGAAGTCAAAAAGGCCTGCTGTGAGTTTCTCATAACTCAACTTCACCCAACCAACTGCCTTGGCATCCGCGCCTTCGCCGACCTGCACGCCTGCACAGAGCTGCTCAATCTCGCCAATACTTTTGCAGGTGTGTGATCATGTTTAAAGTCAAGGTGAACTGCCGTTCACAACCAATATTACTTCCATAACGTGGCATACTTCTGAACGACACCGGGTAGTCGATGAGAAAAGCAATTAGCCATCTTGATTTTAGCCATTAGCCATTGATTGGATCATGAAAAGTGGGTGTACAATACCAAAATAGAGCCAGACCTTTTTTATTTATTTTTTGTGTACAAAACAAACCCAGATGGGACTTTTGAAACGCTGCATTCACACAACCCTTTGGAGTGAAGCATCAGTGTTTTTCTGGCGCTGCGTTGCACTTCCTTCTTAAAGGGATAGTTCACCCAACACAAATTATGATCCATACAATGTACGTGAATGGGTGCTAAAATGATGACGCTTTAAAAAGCACATAAAGTCATCATAATATTAAGCCATACGACTCTATGCGTGCTATAATCCATATCTTTAGAAGCAATATGATTGGTGTGGGTGAGAAACTTGAAATCCTTCTCCCTGCCCAGAAGGGGGCGATATGCAGAGAAGAATGTGAATCACCAAAAATATTTTGATATTTGGAGCACCCATTCACTTGCATTGTATGGACCAAAAGAACTGAGAAATTCTTCTAAAAATCATAATTTGAGTTCAGCAGATGAAAGTAAGTCATACACATGGGATGGTGTAAGGGTGCGTAAATAATGAGAGAATTTTCATTCTTGTGTGAACTATTCCTTAAAGCGACAATTCAGATAAAGTATGTCATGGAAGTCTTTCCTCCTCCCTCTCTCTCTAGAGCATTTCCCCATTATATGTATAGCGTGGAGTCCAAAGCAGCGCAAATCATGTAAATGCTGCTTCAGGATTGCTGTAGCACAATGGATAGCCACGATTAATATTGTGGAGGATGAAGGGTTAAAGGGATAGTTCACCTCAAAATGAAAATTCTCTCATCATTTACTCGCCCTCATGCCATCCCAGATGTGTATGACTTTCACTCTTCTGCAGAACACAAATTAAGATTTTCAGAAAAATATCTCAGTTCTGTAGATCCATACAATGCAAGTGAATGGTGACCAAAATTTTGAAGCTCCAAAAAGCACTTGAATGCATCATAAAAGTAATCCATACGACTCCAGTGGTTTAATCCATGTCTTCTGAAGTGATAAAATAGGTGTCGGCGAAAAACAGCTCAATATTTAATTGCTTTTTTACAATAAATTCTCTCCCTGCCCAGTATGTGTTGATATGCACGAAGAATGCGAATTGCCAAAACCACAAGAAGAAGTGAAAAAATCACTAAAATATTGATCTATTTCTCACACACACCTATCATATGGCTTCTGAAGACGTGGATTTTAACCACTGGAGTCTTACTTTTATGCTGCCTTTATGTGCTTTTTGGAGCTTCAAAATTATTTTTCTTAAAATCTTTGTTTTTAGGAGAATAAAGGAACTCCTACACATCTGGGATGACATGAGGGTGAGTAAATGATGAGAGCATTTTGATTTTGGGGTGAACTATTCCTTAAAAGATATTTAATGTCCATTGCGTTGAATATGCAACCTGTGGGGACTTGTTCTCTCAGTTAGTCAACCTCCCTCTTAGACTTTGGGAAACGATTAATGTGACTTGAATTGGTGCTATTTTAGTGCATGTCTGTCTTAATACTGTGGAAGACTCTGTTTGGGAAGTGTTAATAAAACGTTGTTACATATAGTTGTGTTTTCTTTCCTAAATAAAATTGTAGTACTAAAAATCTGCGATTAATCGCGAATAACTATGAAAAATCGTACGATTAATCAATATGCTGTTGTTTAATCGACTGACACAACTACTAAAGAGCTATTTGCCTCTTCTATCCCTGCAGTGGCTAAATGCAGTAACACATTTTGTCAGAATTGGGTTTTGATGGAAATTGTCTTTGGAATAGCATGCACTGATGTTGAATCATTCACAACAAGACCAGGGATGTGCTGTCAAATTTTGAGTCTCAGTTTTGATTTCATGTTGACTCTAAAAGACAAAAACAGGAAAAGTTATTTGCACAATAGTTGATTGTCTATTGACAGTCTCCATCTCATATACTCTCTCTCTCTCTCTCTCTCTCTCTCTCTCTCTCTCTCTCTCTCTCTCTCTCTCATTGGCGCTTACAGAGCAACACTTCTCTGAGGTCGTGCAGAGTGAGGAGTTCCTCAATCTGGGCATAGAGCAAGTTTGCAGCCTCATAGCCAGTGACAAACTCACCATTCCATCAGAGGAAAAGGTAACCATGTTTCCATGTGTTGAGAAACTTGTGACAATCCACTGGTATGCTGTTAGTGATCTGTTACTATGGCAGATAGTACTACTGCTTCGTTTCATGGCTCACAACTCTTTTATGAAGGATTTTATGAAAAGTCTATGGAAGAAATCAATGGGGGGAAAAATACTTCCGGAACCCAGACGGCTGAATAAGTGGCACTGTTGCGCTCTATAGCACTATGGGAATAGCTGTAACTGCTGGTGAGAGCTTGTTTGTTGTCATGGCAACAGGAGTTGGAAGAGACAAGGCGTGGGCACCATGCTGTTTTTTTCGCCATGGCAACACCAGCATCTAAAGATATCATATTTTTGTGATAATATTGGTTAGACTGAGTGTGTATGGCCTTGTCATCCATCTCAATTGATCCAATCACAATTGATCCAATCACACTTCCATTGTTTCATTTGTGAACTGCTCTGGGGTTGTTTAACAAATCAGTTGAGTCAGTGTCTCAACGACTCACTCGTAACATAAAAGATGCTTATTTGTCGCCACCTACTGGTGTAAAGAAATAATAATCTCCAGAAATAGTCACTGAACAAAATCAAATTAAACAATGCGTCAAAGTCCGCACCACTATTTGGAAAGCCAAAAACATAGAGAAACAGAGTAGTTACATGAAACGTCCCAGTGCTGTTGGGCTGTTTGTCAGCACTCTTTGAACGCCGCTCATCCAATCATATTAGAGGACCAGAACTAACTGGTGTATAATTCCTTTTAAAGCTGTGCATAAACAAAAGTTTAAGAGCTGCAATGGCTGATTCATAGATGACTAGGCTGTCCTTTGCTGTTGCATTCTCTCTGGGTAACTCATGTCACTATTGCAAATGACCCGGCAACAACGTGCTTAACATTTTTGGATTATTTTGATCAAATCCCGCTGTGGCAGGGCTGAGGGCGGTGCCGGGTCATGATTCCACACACCCGGCCCGTCTAAGGCCGTCTGGAGACTGCAGTGGGAGAGAGAGAGAGAGAGAGAGATTTACGGACAGCTGTTCAACAAGTTTGTGTGTTTGTCTCCTCCTCCTTTCCGTCAATCCCTTTACACTGGTGCCGAAACCTGGGAAGGAGGAGGGATGCGCCGTAGGGGAGTTCTCGCCACTACCATCCACCCCAATGGAGCAGTCGCGGCCATCCGCTGGGAAGCGGAGGAATGGCCGCCAACCGCAAGGGGAGGAGGGGCTCCCAACCAACCGCCTGGAGCGGTTACCGCTGCCGGGGTGGGGGAGACCCCTACCGACCACCAAAAACATGGCGGGCCGTTCCGTCCACCAGGGGCCGGAGGACTGCCTCCGATCCGTCTGGGGAGGAACGGCTGTCATCCATTAGAGGGTGGAGGAGTGGCCGAGGACCAAGCTACTCTCTCTCCCACTGCTGCTCCGTGTTGGCCTTTTCCTTCTCTTTTTAAAAATGTTTTGTTAATTTGGTACGATCGCTGTTAGGGCGTGTAGGTGCCAAATATTTTTTTGTTTCCCTCACCTTGTCCCCTCCCTCATCCAGGAGCTATGTATGTATGTGTTTGTAGGTGTTTGAGGCAGTCATCGCTTGGGTCACACATGATAAAGATGTGCGTCAGGAACACATGGCTCATCTGATGGAACACGTTCGATTGCCTCTTCTGTCCAGAGAGTACCTCGTACAGGTATGTGTACATATGCATTAGATTTAGCATTGATGTTCTCTAATCATGAATGTAATATAAGTCAATGTATATGTAGAGGGTGGAGGAGGAAACTCTAGTGAAGAACAGCAGCACCTGCAAAGACTACCTGATAGAAGCCATGAAGTACCACCTGCTGCCTGCCGAGCAACGCTCCATGATGAAGACCATCCGCATCAGAGTGAGAACCCCCATCAGCTACCCGAAGGTTTGTATGGAGTGTGTAATAGTCATTTTTTTATTTTGGTTTTGCAATTTTAATTGACACAAGCAGTATAGAAAAGGCAGGAAGTGATTGGAAGAAGAGAGAGGGAAACATGATCGCACATATGAGGACCATGGCTCAGCATGTCAGAACATGTATGCCAACAGCTAGGCCATGTCTCTTTTGTGTTTATCGTCACTTTTGAAGTGCAAACTTCAAAATTTTGCCTTTGTATTAAAACTAGGTCTGTCAATCGATTTCAAATGTTGAATGAAATTGATTACATGCCGAATAATTAATCGCAATTAATCGCATATGTAATTATTTACTGAGAAAGGCCCCCAAAATAAGAAAATTCGTATAAATAATAAATAATAATTAAAATATTTATAAATATAATATCTAGCGCCTATAATAAAAATAATACAGATTGAAGCATTTGAAATAAAGTGCATTATTGTGGCAGGTCAAGCATTGATTGGACAATACAAAAAGTGTCTTAAGAACTCTATATTGTTTTGACAAGCTTTGTATATGCAATGTGTTTATTTTTCGATTATTGCAATTCAGCGTGCTTTTTTAAAGACATTTGTCACTAATATACTTCCATTCAACTAGACAACAAGGAAATCATATTTTGTGCCCTTTTGGCAGAGATCAGTGCTCAAAATCAACTTTGATTTGTTATTAAAGAAATCAGTCTGTTGAAATGCTCTCATAATGCATTCATGAATAATTGGTGACCCTGCTGTTTAAAATTGTGATTCCGTCTCTTTTCTCACATGTGTGTGTGTGTGTGTTAAAGGTGATGGTGGTGGTTGGAGGACAGGCCCCTAAAGCCATCCGCAGTGTTGAGTGCTTTGATTTAGAAGAGAAGAGATGGTTCCAAGTGGCAGAATTGCCCTCCAGACGATGTCGAGCAGGTGTGCAGACACATATCATTAAATAATCCAGAGCTTTAACAGTTACAAGGTTTCTACGGTCATAAGAACCCCCCAGAAATGTCAGGGAATTTTAAGATTGTGATTCCCAGGTTTGGAAAAAATATTTTTTAAAAAAGCATGGAAATTTCCATAAGTAAATGTACATTTCTGTATCTATGCTCAGGTCTAAAATATTTAATCGGGTAGAAATCATTTTAGGTAAAATTATTATATATATCCAGTAATTGTCTGTGTTGATGGTGGTGTTTAAAAATGGCTTCCTTGACTACTGTGTATGTGTATTAAACCTCTGTTCATAAGACCCGAGTGTGTGTGTATCTGCATTTCCATGGCTTTACGATTTACTTTCGAGTTTGTCTAATTTTCAAAATGTTTACTTCAAACATTTGTGCTCTCTCTCTCTCTATCTCTCTCTCTCTCTCTATCTCTCTCTCTCTCTGTGTGTGTGTGTGTAGGTGTCGTGTACATGGCGGGTGTTGTGTATGCTGTGGGGGGTTTTAACGGCTCATTGCGTGTGAGGACGGTGGACGCGTACGACCCGGTTAAAGATGAGTGGTGCTGTGTCAGCAGCATGCAGGACCGGAGATCAACACTAGGGGCTGCTGTGCTCAATGGCCTGCTGTATGCTGTAGGGGGCTTCGATGGCAGCACTGGTAACACATGCACAATGTACTTATAACACAAAGAGGAAATGACACAGCACTCTTTATGTTTGTTCTTTACATAGAGAAATGCTATGAACATGTTATGAACAGGACGAGACGTTGTTCTGCGCTTAATTGGGGGGATTTGTGGGATTTTAACATAGTAATATGTGTTAAATGGAGCTGAGATTACTAAACTCTTTATGGTAGCAGAAAGCATACCCAAATTAGCCATAATATTTAATAAACAAACATCCAAGGGGTGGAGTATGTGTGGAACTGTTGTGAATGACAGAGGGGGTTGGTTTTGGACATGCATTTCTACCATCTGTGACCATTGTAATGATGTTGATGTTGATGGTTTGCAGGTTTAGCTACCGTGGAAGCATACAACGCTAAGGCCAATGAGTGGTTCCATGTCAATCCTATGAATACACGACGTAGCAGTGTGGGAGTTGGTGTTGTTGGAGGTTAGTGACTGCCAGGCAGCCAATCTCAGTTGGTATATGTACAGCTACAGCCAATAGGTGTCTTTGTTATTATCATGGCTAATTTGCTGTTGTTTGGCATTTGCTATTTAATAATACAGTTGAAGTCAGAAGTTTACATACACTTAGGTTGAAGTCATTAAAACAAATTTTTTAACCACTCCACAAATTGAATATTAGCAAACTATAGTTTTGGCAAGTCGTTTAGGACATCTACTTTGTGCATGACAGGAGTAGTCTTTCCAACAATTGTTTACAGACAGATTGTTTCACTTTCAATGGACTACATCACAATTCCAGTGGGTCAGAAGTTTACATACACTAAGTTAACTGTGCCTTTAAGCAGCTTGGAAAATTCCAGAAAATGATGTCAAGCCTTTAGACAATTAGACTATTCGCTTCTGATAGGAGGTGTACTGAATTGGTGGTGTACCTGTGGATGTATTTTAAGGCCTACCTTCAAACTCAGTGCCTCTTTGCTTGACATCATGGGAAAATCAAAAGAAATCAGCCAAGACTTCAGAAAAAAAAATTATGGACCTCCACAAATCTGGTTCATCCTTGGGAGCAATTTCCAAACACCTGAAGGTACCACGTTTTTCTGTACAAACAATAGTTTGCAAGTATAAACACCATGGGACCAGACAGCCATCATACTGCTCAGGAAGGAGACACATTCTGTCTCCTAGAGATGAACGTAGTTTCGTGCGAAAAGTGCAAATCAATCCCAGAACAACAGCAAAGAACATTGTGAAGATGCTGGAGGAAACAGGTAGACAAGTATCTATATCCACAGTAAAACGAGTCCTATATCGACATAACATGAAAACTGAGTTTAAATGTATTTGGCTAAGGTGTATGTAAACTTCTGACTTCAACTGTACAATATTTTCTCTCTTAAAAATGGCCTAAATATTAAAACATTTAAATAGGATGAAACACTTAAACACACGCTTGCACTGATTTCTAATCAGTTGTATTTATTTATTTTTTTTAGGTCTGCTTTATGCTGTCGGAGGTTATGATGGAGCAACACGTCAATGTTTGAGTACTGTTGAGGCCTATCACCCCAACACTAATGAATGGTCTTACACAGCAGAGATGGGAACCCGCCGTAGTGGTGCAGGTAATACACACACATACACAACTTTACATGCACGAAATGGTAATTTCACTGAGGAAATATCTTAATGGTACAGCATACACATTCTAGAGAATTATGTGTTTCCAACTTTGTGGCAACAGTTTGGGGACATCTCGTGGAAAACCTTCCCCAAAAAATGGAAATTGTTGTAGCAGCAATGGGAGGGATTATTTTAATAATAATAAAATAATAAATGAATGAATTTATTGAATATGTTGAACATTTTGATTTAATTATTTTTGTTTAAAATAGTTATCAGTTTTATCAGATTTATTTCTTGTTTGTTATATCTGTTCTTTTGAAATCTGAAATGATCCCATTAATTGACAGCAGGCTGCTGAGGGCAATAAATGTTATCAGAATTGCATAATTGCATTTTTTTCATGGATAAATATGCAAAAATGTTCCTACTCCCTTTAAGATATTAATGAAATAAGTGTCCTGAGATATCTCACCAGTCTCTGTGACAGCTGTAGACTTTGTATTCAGCAAACAAAAGTGTGATGCTTTTCACCTGTCAATCATTTTGCTCGTTCTCATAGTGTTGTATTTGAAGCTGATCATTGAGGCTGTGATTCATAATGTTTGTCAGGTGAGGGCGCTATTGTGCCACTGTTGAATTGACAGCAACAGGAACAAACAATGCTGCTCTTTTGCTCCATTTTGGTCTCAATTATTTTAGAGGGTGGGGTTTTGGAATGAGAGGGTGTGGCTAATTCAACGGCTCAGTCACATGAAAGCTTCAGATCACTATAATAGCATCTTTAACAGAACCAGAATTGGCCTTCACTAAGCTCCTCCCAACTTGGTTACGGTTTCTCGCTCTAACAAGCTCTGCATAACTCCCCATAGGAACGAATGGGGTATTCCCGTTAATAACGCGGGTTTCGGCAAAATATTCACATAAACGGAATGGATAATGAATAGTAATTTGATTAAAAGCTGTGGAGACTGTGAATCAAAATTGAGGCAAATGGTCATCACAGTCACATAAAATGAGAAAAGCATCACTTGATAGTGATTACAAACCTCATAACGTTAGTGTAAGTGAAAACTGCTTATAACATCTCATAACACACTCATTTTGATGCTGTGAACTCACCTTTACCAAGACCTGAATCAATATATAAATGAATTAATGTTAAGTTTTTAACTTTTAATTACCTTGGAGGAAATGTAGGTGTGGTTATGTTATGTTCATTTAGGAATGAGGGCTGACACATTTACATTGACATTTATGCATTCGGCAGACACTTTTATCCAAAGCGACTTACAGTGCTCTTATTACAGGGACAATCCCCCCGGAGCAACCTGGAGTTAAGTGCCTTGCTCAAGGACACAATGGTGGTGGCCGTGGGGATCGAACCAGCAACCTCCTGCTTAACAGTATAGTGCTTTAGCCCACTACGCCACCACCACTGACACGGTTTATTACATAGCACTGTGTATATCCTCTCTGGTTATTTCACTATTACAAGTGACCCAGGAACAATGTTTTTAAATTGTATTTGATAAAAATTCCACTTTGTTATAGAAAAACAAGAGAAATGGCAGATGACAACAGTTGCTAAGAAAGGATTGGTCAGAAAGGCTTTTAAGGCGAGGCGTAGCGAAGGATCAATTAGAACCAGAATCGTTACATTCCTTATGATTTCCATCCCTACTGTGAAGTGTAACTGACATCACAGTGTATTTGTCTCAACCACATATGTGTGTGTGTTGCTCAGGTGTGGGTGTGGTAAAAGGTCTGCTGTATGCTGTGGGTGGGCATGATGGCCCACTGGTTAGAAAGAGCTGTGAAGTTTTTGATCCAGCCACTAACACATGGAAACAGGTGGCTGACATGAATATGTGCCGCAGGAACGCAGGTGAGTTGGACTGTGCAGCATGAGATCTTCCTTCCACCAGCTACTGTTAAAAAATTTAAATTTCCAGCTACTGTAAAACGTTCCAGCAGTAACATGTGTATGTGTATTCAGGTGTGTGTGCTGTGAATAACCTGCTCTATGTGATTGGTGGTGATGATGGCTCCTGTAACCTGGCTTCAGTGGAGTTCTACAACCCAAACACTGATAAATGGACCCTACTGCCCACCTGTATGAGCACAGGACGCAGCTATGCAGGTCAGAAAAAGAGGCTATGTTTGAAATAGCCTGCTACCATACTACTCGTACTAGCTTTTTGCAGTATGCACATTTTCTCAATGCACCCGGCAATGTAATGCGCTTCACCTTACGTTGTCAATTAATGAACTGGAAGTAATATGAACCACAGTTTTTAACATCTCATTTGTCCAATATGATCTGGATGCCTCTCACTGATTAAACATGCAAAATAGTCAGGTCATGTGACAGTGCAGCATACGAATGTTTGAATGTGTATCATTGCATATTGTACTATTTAACATACTAATTATACTAAGAAGTATAAAGCAAAGCAAGCTGCTCAATGACATACACAATAACTTGCTAATAAGGTGTTTCCCTTCATATCTTTTACTATATTGATTATTTTTGCTCCACTGGAATATTGCATTGATCATTCAGCATCCAGGACCAGAACTATCTGTTTTATAATTCACAGTATGCATTAAAGGAATAGTTCGCCCAAAAATGAAAATTCTCTCCTCATTTACTCACCCTCATGCCATCCCAGATGTGTATGACTTACTGTACTTTCTCAGCGCTGTAGGTCTATACAATGCAAGTCGGCAGGGCCCACATTTTGAAGCTCAAAAAAGCACATAAGGGCAGCTTACAAGTATGTAATAAGACTCCAGCGGTTAAAGGAATATTCCGAGTTCAAGTTAAGTTCAGTCGACAGCATTTGTGGCATGATGTTGATAACCATGGAAAATAATTTCGACTCGTCCCTCCTTTTCCAGGTTACAGTGAGGCCCCTGCAATAGAAGTAAATGGGGCCAGAGTTTTTGAGTGTTTAAATGTGATGCTTATAATTTTATAAAAGCCCTTTAATTAATTCTTCAGTTAAAACTCATGTATTATTTGAGCTGTAAAGTTGTTAAATTATCCTTTTTACAGTCATTTTAGGGTTTGTTGACATTACATCGTCATGATAACGAGTTGTAAAATTGACTAACTTTACTCATAGATGGTTAGTAAGTGATTTTATCTCACTAAAATCGTGTTTACACACATATCCTTTATGTCTTATGGCTGTACTTTTGAAACGGTGAGTATTTTAACGTTTAAAAATTGGCACCCATTCACTTCCATTATAAGTGCCTCACTGTACCCTCGATTTTTGCCCATTTTAAAGAAAAGGAGGGGCAAATCAAAATACATTTTTGTGGTTATAAATAGTATGCAACAAATGCTGTCGATTTAAACTTACCTTTTATTGAACCCGGAATATTCCTTTAAATCCATGTCATCAAAAGCAATATGATAGGTGTGGGTGAGAAACAGATCAATATGAAAGTGCTTTTTTTCCCTGTCCAGTAGGTGGCGATATGCACGAAAAATGTGAATCGCAAAACACAAAAGAGTAGAGAAATGCTCTTGGGAGGGTTGTTTGAAAGTGGGCATTTTTTGTGAAAAATAAAAGGGCTTAAATATTGAGCTGTTTCTCACCCACACCTATCATATCTCTTCAGAAGACATGGATTAAAACACTGGAGTCGTATGGATTACTTTTATGTTGACTTTATGTGCTTTTTGAGATTCAAGTTTTGGACGTACAGAGCTGAAATAATCTTCTAAAAGTCTTCATTTGTGTTCTGCTGTAGAGAGAAAGTCATACACATCTGGGATGGCATGAGGGTGATTAAATGGTGAGAGAATTTTCATTTTGAGGTGAAGTATCCCTTTAAATCAGGACAGGCCAGGGCCAAAAAGAAATCAGTGGGACAGAGCTCCATCTGGTGGTTGTTTTGTGTAGTTCTACTTGTATTAAGTATTACCTGGTGTTCAGAAATCACTGCACACTTTCTTTCTTTTTTAACCATAAAAATATTGTATGCTGAGTTTTTCGTGTTTTGATTATCATTATGATTACATTTGAGAATTGATATTGACAAATGCTGTGTGTGTGTATGTAGGTGTCACTATCATTGATAAACCTCTCTGAGCAGCCGAGGAGTTGTTGAACACTTTGAGATAAAGCTGACGTACAGCGGAGGATTCGCTCGCACTGAAGCTCTGAATTCGGCTGAGGCTTCATCCTGGAACTGCTTCACCATGGACATGGCCAGGAGAATACTGCTCTCATTCTCTCTCTCTTTCTCTCCGCCCCTCTCTCTCTCTGTCCCTCCGGTCTCTCACACGTTAACACTCATTCAGATACGTCAATACAAGCATTCACACACTACCTCTCTTTTTGTCTCTAGCATATATACTAACACACTCTTTATCTCTCTTTTCTTTCGGTTCCTCTTGTTTGAGAGTAGTCAACGATGAAGATTATTGCACTTTGAGGAGCACTAACGAAGCAGGATCAATATATAACACAATGTTGTTAACCTCTGAGTAAAGACTGGTGCAAAATTTGGCCAGTGCATCTGCAACGTGAGTTTGAGACGAGGGCATGCCCAGCGATTTTGCTGCTTGATCGCGTGATCGGAAGGAACCTTGATTTTTGCTCATTCAGATCAAGTTTGAGCGAAACTGTGGCTAGTTTTCCAGCACTTTGTTGCCTTTTGGAAGCTTGTTATGATGTCACTAGACCATCTTAAAACCATCTTCTTTATGAATGTGGATGATAACGAAGATGTGAATTTTGTGTTGCGATTAGAACTGAAACTTAGGAGGGTCTCTATTGAAGACAAATGAACTTTTACATTGTGCAATTTATTTGCCAAACTACATTTGAAGTCTTAAAGTTTGAACTGTCCGTTGATGTTGTTGTTTTTTTTTTTTTTTCTTCATTTAATATCCTCTGGATTTATTCTTGTGGTCCGGTTGTTCAAGAAATGCGATCTTTGACACGTGAAATGCCCGTTAACATAAACGCTTCGGCATGCACAATACTGTGGACTGGTGCTGGTTGCTTGGGTATTAAACCGCTTTGCATGGTTCTAAATACTGACGCGTGTGTGCCATTCTTAAACTACTGCTGTATTCAGTAACCAAGTGATGTGCTCTCTTACTAGCAGTATTGAACACTGAAGAAATAATAATGGTTCTCTTTCTTTCTTTCTTTCTTAAATATTTACTTTCTCTCTTTTTTGTGTTCTTTTTCTTCTCCCTTACTGTTGAGGATTTAAAGGGATAGTTCACCCTAAATGAAAATTCTCTCATCATTTACTCACCCTCGTGCCATCCCAGATGTATCTGACTTTCTTTCTTCTGCAGAACACAAATGAAGATTTTTAGAAGAATATCTCGGCTCTGTAGGTCCATCCAATGCAAGTGAATAGTGGCTAGAACTTTGAAGCTCCAAAAAGCACATAAAGGCAGCTTAATAGTGATTCATACGAATTAATACGTTTAATCCATATCTTCAGAAGCTAAATGATAGGTGTGAGTGAGAAACAGATCAATATTTAAGTGCTTTTTGTCTAAAAATCTACACTTTCACGTTAACATTTTTCTTCTTTTGTTTTTGGCATCTCTCATTCTGTGTGCATTTCGCCAACCCACTGGCAAAGGAGGATAATTTATTGTAAATATTGATTTGATTCTCACCCACACCTATCATATCTCCTGGATTAAACCACTGGATTCATATGGATTACTTTTATGCTGCATTTATGCCCTTTTTGGCACTTTAAAGTTCAGGTTACTATTCACTTGCATTGTATGGACCAACAGAGCTGAGATATTCTTCCAAAAATCTTCATTTGTGTTCAGCAGAAGAAAGAAAGTCATACACATCTGGGATGGCATGAGCAATGAGAACATTTTCATTTATGGGTGAAGTATCTCTTCAAATCTCTAACTGCGGCCACCAGGCCTCTTAATAAATATATATGCATTATATATGACAGTGTATTATTAATTGTCAGTCAAGAGGAATGTTGTGTTCTTTAACTGTGTCAACTTTTTTATCATTATTAATAAACATGCTTCTTGTCAATACACTAACGTCAGGGTGATTTTCTTTGTGTAAGTGGGAGAGTGTCTTCACAAGCAGCTCAAGTACAGCACACTGAAATATGCAAAAAGGTTATTCAGCCTACATGGTATTTCCTGTGTGTGAAAATGACAATAGTATCCCTGCATGAATAATCGAGTATACAGAATTATTATTAATTGTATTTATTTATTTTTACTTAATTCACATTCTTGGGGCCAAACAAAGGAATTCTAAACGAGTCAAGAAAATGGCAGGCGCGAGACTTGTGAATGTGCTTATATCAGATCACGTGAGCGGCGCCGACGCGCGCCTCTTTGAAGATTGCGCTTTCAACCCAGAATGCGCTCGGTGATGTGCTAGTTTGGGAACCTGTGAAATAAGCAATAGGCCTGATGTTATGGAGCTCTAACATTGTTTTAGTGAAGTTCCAAACCATATAACCTAAATAAATGCAAAGTATAAATCAAAGTTAAAAGTGGTGGACTGATTAGAATTAGCAAATAATCGTTTGGAGTCGTAAGTGTCACATTGACAGAGAGCACGAGGATGTGCTACGCGAACATGGTAAAGTAGCAAAAGGTGAGCTAGTAGGATACACTACTATTCGATAATAAATTAATAGATAAGTAAGGTATCTTGTTATTTCGTTATCTCACTTTGTTATATATATATATATATATATATATATATATATATATATATATATATATATATATATATATATATTAGTTGTCCTGCATGGTTAAACCTTGCTGTACATATCAAGAATGTGCATAAATCACACGAACACAAGTCCAGATTCACTTTATAATGCTTTAAAAATATCAAGGAAAAACAAAGGGGGCACATGGTATCTACTAATATAATAATTATATAAATATCCACAGATCTTAAGATTATATATTATATATATATATACACACACACACACTTGTTGGGAATATTAATAAAGAAACAACACGGAAAAAGAGAAACATTCACTGCTGTTTTCTGCGTAACTTAAACCATTTAAACATGAACACAAAATTAAGATTATAAATTGCTCATTTTAATTTAATTTACAGATTCAAAGTCTGATAGCATTAAATCAGAAACATATTAATGTATCAAATCTATAGTCATTCCGTGGAGACAACGCAACAGAAAAACAATTAGGAATTTCACTTTTACCTGCAATATTTTTCCTGGTACCACTCCATGTTTTCATTATTGCTATAAACCACTCGAACAAACTTTAAGTTGAAAAGATTGTGGTTTTCTGGGTCGGTTGTGTCACACGTGTCCAGTTTAAACTGAATACGCGAGTTTCCATGCCAACGCACATACGCGTCATCACTTAATGAGGCATGTTTGATGACTTGTTTAAAGTAAATAAAGCTAATTTAGAACTGAAATAATAATAATAATAATTATTACGGTATTATTTGAAGATGTTGATGACATATGTGCTAACAGAGAATTATTTGACTGAAGGAAGGACTGGTAGACCCGATTTTATAACGGTTGTAAACCAGTCCAAAATAAACAGCGAGATTTTGTATTGTTGTGTTTTTGTAGCCTATAGAAGCTAATCACATAAATTCAGATGTGTAGATTACTAATCATTTAATAATTTAATAAATGTTGGCCTATACTTCACCCAGTGGGGCAGTTGTTTGGGCCACTATAGCTACCTCCTGTATATGTGCTTGGAATCAAGTATACTACTAAGAAATTTAATGTCGGAGCGGGATTTGAGCGAACGCTTATTTATTTATTTATTTATTTTGTACCGGTGAGCGGTACTTGAGCGGCGCGCACGCGCATGGAGTGGAGCGGGTTATTGAGCGGCGCGCACGCGCATGCAGTGGAGCGGGTTATTGAGCGGAGTGTCACACCTCTCCATTTCGCTCACATGCTCTGGCCTGTATGTGCCATATTTTATCTATGTAACAAATAGTCCAAACCAGCCCAGTCCGTGCAGGTTATGAAAGACAATTGCGTTTCTGATTGGCTGTCGCAAAAACTCAAGGTCTCACTATCGTCAGTTCATTCCTTCAGCCAATCAGTCCTCAGCCTCTGCCCACATACGTCACTCTCCTCTTGTCTCAGCCAATGGTCCAATGTGAAGTTCTGTCACATTAAAAGCATCCATACTGGCAGTGTAGGTAGAGAGAGACCTTCTCATACCATAGGTGAGTCAACAACATGTTTCCAGAAATTTAGACACTTATATTATAATACTTGTTTTAATGTCTTTAAAAAGTGTTTGAATAGGTAAATCTGAAATAATGTCCATATTAGAAGACATATTTGCGCTATATCAACTACTCTGAATACAATTCTGCAGAATAATAATCGCCAGATAAATATTATTGTTTGAAGAGTTTATTACTTTAGATTTTTTGTAAATATTATATATAGAGAGAGAGAGAGAGAGAGAGAGAGAGAGATGCACACACACACACACACACACACACACACTATATTTATACCTTACCAATGCAGAGGTAGATTTTGGGAATTGTGATTAAATAGACTGACCAGGTTATGCATATATGCAGTAATAGTATAATAATATTTTTTGTAATTATTATTAAAATGTGTCTTCATTATATTTGAGCTTGTCTATACTGTGTACATCTGCATATGTATAGCAAAATAATATAATAAATATTCATGCAATGCCATATGGTTATGTGAAATGTATTGTACATGTTATCATTCAACAGTTTTAATTATTTTTTTCCACCTCACCAGACATTTATCTACATTTCTATTTTTAACCTTTAATAGTTGTTTTATTTCTTTACACAAAATCATTAAATATTCTGTACAATTGCTGCAGGAATACTGTCTATTGGTACTTTGTGAAACTTACAGTGCTCGTGTAGTTGCAATCGCAAATTATATTGTAATTTATTGCTAAATTACAGTTATATTGATCATGTGGCTGCTGGGCATGGCTTCCATTCACTGCATTTTAAAAAAGATAACGATGTGCATTAATTTAATTGGAATGTCATAATTAATGGGTGTGAAGTTGGAGAACTCACACACTTTTAATGTATTAAATGAAGGAAAATATCTAGCTGTAACTCGTAACATATTTCTATGTCTAACACTTTCACGATGTAGATCAGTAAGGTGCCACGTCCAAGTGTGTTTTATAATGTAGCCCTAATTACCCTAAAGGAATAGTTCACCCAAGAATGAAAATTCAAATCATTTCTCAGCCTCGTGCCATCCCAGATGTGAATGACTTTCATTCTTCTGCAGAACACAAACGAAGATTTTTAGAAGAATATCTCAGCTCTGTAGGTCCATTCAATGAAAGTGAATGGTGAACAAAGCTTTGAAGCTCCAAAAAGCACATAAAGGCAGCATAAAAAAAATCCATGTCTTCAGAAGTAACCCAGAAGTGTTTGTTTTGGAGGAGAACAGACTCTTGGCACAATCATGATTTCAAGTTCGATTACACTTCTTAGCACGTGACGAATGTGCAGAGCACTTGGTAGTGTAATCAAACTTGAAATCATGATTGCCAAGAAGACTGTTGATTTCAAGATTCATAGTAAAAAAAAAAAAAGGAGTTAAATGTTAGTCTGTTCTCATGCAAAATTGATTAGATCACTTCTGAAAACATGGATTAAACCACTGGAGTTGTATGGATTACCTCAATACTGCCTTTATGCACTTTTTGGAGCTTCAAAATTCTGGTCACCATTCACTTGCATTGTAAGGACCTACAGAGCTGAGATATTCTTCTAAAACCTTCATTTGTGTTCTGCAGAAGAAAGAAAATCATACATATTCTGGGATGGCATGAGGGTGTGTGAATGTAAAGAGAATATTCATTTTAGGTTGAATTATTCCTTTAACACCTGTTCTGAGACAGTTAACCAAGTAGCATCGATCTTTATTCATGTTATTGTTTTATACAGTTATTCACTTGGTGAGTCCAATTGACTCGCTGCCATGGAAGTGAACGGCACAGCCAACATTCTGTCCTCGGCGTATCTGGCCGCGGAATTTGTCGATTCAGTTCTGCCAGAAAATCCACTGCAGGAACCTTTGAAGCATGCGTGGAATTACATGCTACGGAACTACAGTAAATTCCAGATCGCCACCTGGGGCTCCCTCATCGTCCATGAACTCGTTTATTTCCTGTTCTGTCTGCCTGGATTTATTTTTCAGTTCCTCCCTTTCATACAAAAGTATAAGATCCAACCGGTATGTGGTGTCCAGTGATGATATAAGATATATATATATATATATATATATATATATATATATATATATATATATATATATATATATATACTAAAATGCCTCTTGATACCTGTAATGATGCTGTCTGTGCCCTTTCCCTTATATATTTTTATATTTGTGCTTCTAGGACAAACCAGAGACATGGGAGAAACAGTGGAAGTGCTTTAAGATGCTGTTGTTTAATCACTTCTGTATCCAGCTACCACTCATCTGTGGAACATATTACTTTACTGAGTTCTTCAACATCCCTTATGACTGGGACTCCATGCCTCGCTGGTGAGAACACTCCTCACATTTAAAAAGTATTTTTAAAATAGTTATCATGTTAGTTATCATGATGGGCCTATGAATTAGTCACAAACCCCTTGGGTTTAGTAATCTAAAGATGACTAAATCTTTGAATTGTTTCAGTCATTACAACTCTCAATTTATCTCAATGAATCAGCATGTTATTGTGGGTTTGACATACTGATATTATTTGGGGGTCGGTTGCATAAACCTGTTAAGACTGGTCTTAACACAATTTTGGTCTTAACATTTTCAGTCAGTTGCATCAAAATTCTAATTTAAAGGCGCTGTAAACAATTCATAGCCGTTGAGTTAGCCACGCCCCCTCATTCAAAAACCCGCCCTTTAAAGATAATTTTGAGACCAAAATGGAGCAAAAGAGCAGCATTGTTTGTTCCTGTGGCTGTCAAATTCAACAGTGACACAATAGCGCCCTCACCTGACCAACATTATGAATTACAGCCTCAATGATCCACTTCAAATGTAACACTGTGAGAACGAGCAAAATGATTGACAGGTGAAAAGCGTCACATTTTTGTTTGCTGATAACAAAGTCTACAGCTGTCACAGAGACTGGTGAGATATCTCAGGACATTTATTTCATTAATATCTTTAAGGGAGTAGGAAAATTTTTTGCATACTTATCCATGAAAAAAAATCACACACAGGAACTTTAAGGCCAAAATGTAAGACAGCAGACCCCTAGGCTAACCTTTGTTTACATTCCATGTTGCCAATGAAAATAACTGTCAACTGATCCAGTGGAGGAACCACACACTTCTGCACTATTCTAAGCCAATTTGTAGAGTAAGTAGTGCAAGTTGTATGTTTACACTGAAAATGCATCAAAAATAAATGTGCTTCAAGTACCCGGAGGATGCACTTTTTCAACCATCAAAACGGAGTGTGGAATGTTGGACACAGTTACTTGGCTGCGCTGCTGATCTGACAAAACAGATGTAAATTGTGAAGAATGTAGCAGCTAGCAAAACTTCAGTAGATTCAGCAACTTACAAATGTGAGTTGAAGGCTTTACCATCACCCCGAGCTGTGTGAATATGTACGATGTTTAAGATACAAGTGCTGGAATGAGGTTGGCTAACGCGATAAAGCTAGTGGCAACACATCACTTCCATCAGCTCCTAAACGCCGAACCCTTCCATGTAGTAAAAAAAAGCTAAGTGTCCATTTGGGAAGATAATACACTCTGAAAATTCTTACACTACATGGCTGAGTGCATATTATATTTTGTAAGTGCATAGAGTATAGTGTGTCGTTTGGGACACAGCTCATGTGGTAACAAAAAAGTTTTTTTTTATTTTTTGGGTTAAAATCACTAAATTTGTTCATTACAATGGATTTTGAAGCATTGCATTTTTCTAAATATTTTCAGCAAAGGAAAACTGTGTTGAGTGCCCACTGTCTGACATTTCTGTAGCTGTTCGGTGTCTTACCTTTCCCACAATGCAATGCAAATTAGGCTGTCTTACTAAAGACAACTGTGAGCTTGTTTTATGCAACAGGCTTTCTATGATGTCTTTAGCTAGTCAGACTAATTGTTACCCAATGTCTTAAGTTATTGGCTACGTTTATGCAGTCGGCCCTAGCAGGTCTTGGCAGACTTGATCTGATCTGCAACTGCTATTACAAAGCAAGTACGGAGACTTGCTATTGCTAGAAAAACACAGTCATACTGAGTTAAGCATGTGGACATGCTGCTCCAGCACAATTAGAAAAACACAAGACATGCTGCATAAAACATGTGTGACATGCTGCTGCACAATTAAACATGAATACAATCCCTGTGTAGCAAGCCTAGACAGTTGGAGCTGGGGAGGTGGAGGGTTTCAGAGAAAACGTTCACAGTGCGCTGCAGTGAACCCGGCTTGCAGACTGAGCAAACTTAAATGTTAAGCAAAGAGAGAGTTTGCAAGTGTATTGGCTTGCACTACGTCAGTCTATTGGCTTAATATATCACATGCGAGCAAGCTTATTGGCTAACAAATAACAAGTTCAAAGAATATATCAGCTTGCAACATTAAGAGTTTAATGCCTGCATGTAGTCATTTTTATGAGTCCTCGTGACCCTTGTTTTCATATTTATTATCTCTTTCACCATCTCAGGCCTTATCTATTGGCTCAATGTTTTGGCTGTGCAGTGATTGAGGACACATGGCATTACTTCCTCCACCGAGCCCTACATCACCGCAGAATCTACAAATACATTCATAAAGTCCATCACGACTTCACCGTAAGTTACTTTCACTCTTACAGACACTCAGAACATGCAAATGAATGGAAACTTTTAGCAAGCCTTTATTAAAGGGCTTTTAAAGGAATAGCTCACCCAAAAATCAAACATTTGTCATTTACTCACCCTCATGTCGTTCCAGACCGAAATGTACTGTATGCCATTATTCACTGATAATCTTCCTCTCTGCTGTTAGCTTTTAAATTTAATTTTCGCATGCTCATATTCAAATTCGTGATGTAAAGACACCTCCGGAGTGAGATCTGGTTGAGAGGGGAAGATTTTCAGTGAACAACAACTTAAATTTGAATCTGTTGCATATGCAAATATATTGTATGACTTGCAATATTGCAAATGAGTCGTATGGACTATTTGTATTATACTTTTATGGTGCTTTTTTGTCCTTTTAGGAGCTTGGCATTAGGCTATAAATAACAAAAATCAGCTTGGTCATTCTTCTTAACATCTGTTTCCAGTGCAACAATGTTCTTGCCACTTTGGCAAACAGTCTTTCTTTATTTGTGCCCATAGGCCACAAAATCTACACTTTTGTTGTCACCACTACAATCTGTCATCATTCTCTTTCTCTCTGTGTGTATGTTAGGCTCCATTTGGCATGCAGGCAGAATATGCCCACCCTGCTGAGACTCTGATTTTAGGGGCAGGGTTCTTCATTGGCATCATGGTCTTCTGTAATCATGTTATTTTGCTCTGGGCCTGGGTCACTTTCCGCTTGCTTGAAACCATTGATGTTCACAGGTAAACCCAGTACACACACTCTGTCTTTTTCAATAAGTATGTGACCGTGCCATGGTCTGGGGCATTAATGTTGGCACACCATGTTAAGACAGTCTAATATTAGTCTCAGGCTCAGACCGAACGGCCATTAACTAACCTTCTTATGCATAATTCACATTAAACTGGCTCCAAGCAGCTCCAATATTAACTTCCTCGAGTAATGGCTCACATGTTTTTTAATCAGTTTGCTGGTAAGCAAAGTCGTGTTTAAAGACCTTTTGCTGGGTATGCTACTTATTGCAACACTAGGGGGCACTATGTTGAGAGTGTATACATGTAATAGCCTCTCCCACAATAATTAAATAAAGGACCATCAATCTATTGGGGAAAAAAAATGGATCAAGTGCAATTTCATTCTCCTGTTATTGCATCATCGATACAGTATATTGTTTCATTCTTTGACACATGACTATTTTCCCTCTGTTTAGTGGTTATGACATTCCTCTGAACCCGCTACATTTGATTCCATTCTACGCTGGAGCTCGTTTCCACGACTTCCACCACATGAATTTTGTGGGCAACTATGGATCTACATTCACCTGGTGGGACAGACTCTTCAACACTGATTCCCAGTTTTACAAACATTACACTCAAAAAACAGTGAAGAGCGATTAGTTGACAGTGATACGCTCAATAACATGCACTGATGCTTCATCATGATCAAACTCTCATGGACTCCTGTGTTGACTCTGGTTGTTCTGATGCTTTTGCATTAGCACTTCCTACATGTAAACGCAAACGTACACTTACTGTAGGGCTAAGTATTTAAATTGGACTGAATGGAATCAGATCAATCAATGTCAGCTTCTTCAATCATTGTGCCTTTTTTAAAAGCAAACACCATATACATCATTAGCCCATTGGTCACAGAGATACAGAGGACTGTTGTGCATTAAAGAAACACTTGCGGCATGTGGTCTGTGCTCTTAACGATTACTGTAAACATTCACCTCTTTTAAGTAATTAAGACTTCATAAAGCAATCATTTGTAAAGCAACCATGCTACCCATGGGCTGATTTTCTTCTCTTTTTTTTTTGCATGTTTTGATAAAGAAAAAAAATGGTGTTTTCTGGTTCCTAGTGGAGAACACTAATTCAAAATGTAAGCTTGTTATTTTTAAGGAAAGTTGATGGATTAAAGAATGACCAAAAACGTGGCTCTGTGGTAGCGAGGACCCAATCAAACACTTCAGCATGTGTCTTTCCATCACGTTTTCACATTCTACATCATCATTCAAGCCAAGTGTTGAACAACCATGTGCATGCATGGAGATGCATCCTCTAACAGGCCTTTGTGCTGTATTTCAAGTGAATTAAATGCACTTGTGCTGTTTGTTAGACAGTATGATACTATCACAGTAGAAATGTTTCATGTGGGGTTTGTAGCCCCAGAACATGATGTGCTTTACATATTACAGTAGTATATGCCAAGTGGCATATGGGGTGGGCAAACAGTCCCAGAATATACTGTAAAATTAATTAAAAGACTGCTGTACAGGGAATTAAATTATTTACTAAAACAATAAGACACAAAACATGCTCTATAGTGATTTTACTACGGGCAAGGGGTGTTTTAAAGCACAATGTGTACTTTGTTAAGTAGAAATAGATAAATGACCTGTGGCTCAGCTTGCCTCAGGTCAGGGGTAATACATTTGAAAAATTACCTGAAAACAAGAACATAAACATTTGGAATAGGATAATGCATTATTACTATTTTGCTGTTAAATGTATCCATATACCAACCAGAAAATGTTTAATGGAATAGTGGTAACACTTTACAGCAAGGTTTTGTTAACATGACTTAATGCTTTAGGAATAATGATACAATCAACTATATATTTTTTACAGCATTAATAAATCTTTGTTAATGTTAGTTAATAAAAATACAATTGTTCATTGTTAGTTCATGTTAATTTAAAGTGCATTAACTAATGTTAACTTGCACAACTTTTGACTTTTAAAAAAATGTATTAGTGTACACTGGCGGCCAAAAGTTTGGAATAATGTACAGATTTTGCTGAGGATATTTGAGGCGTCTGTTTCTCAAAATAGAGACTCTGATGTACTTATCCTCTTGTTTAGATGTACATCTGGTCTTCCACATCTCTTTCTGTCCTTGATAGAGACAGTTGTGGTTTGTCTTTGATGACTGTAGTGTACACCTTTCTATGAAATCTTCAGTTTTTTTGGCAATTTTAAGCATTGAATAGCCTTCATTCCTCAAAACAATGATTGACTGATGAGTTTCTAGAAAAAGCTGTTTGATTTTTGCCATTTTTGACCTGATATTGACCTTAAGACATGCCAGTCTATTGCATAATGTGGCAACCCAAAAACAAACACAAACACAACGTTAAACTTCATTTAATGAACCAAATTGCTTTCAACTGTGTTTGATATAATGGCAAGTGATTTTCTAGCACCAAATTAGCAATTTAGCATGATTACTTTTTCAAACAGTGATGGTGCTGTTTTTTACATCAGTAATGTCCTGAATATACTTTGTGATCAGTTGAATTCCACTTTGGTGAATTAAAGGACAAATTCCCTTCCAAAACAGCAAAATCTGCACATTATTCCAAACATTTGGCTGCCAGTGTATGTTTAAATTAACATTACACAAGATTAATAAATACTTAAAAAGAATTGTTAGTTCATGTCAACTTATGTTGTTAACTCATTTAAGAAATGGAAACTTATTGTAAAGTGTTACTGGAATAGATAAATCAAATATGAAAATTCCCTCTTCATTTACTCACCCTCATGCCATCCCAGTTGTGTATGGCTTTCTCTCTTCTGTAGAACACAAATTAAGATTTTTAGAAGAATACCTCAGCTCTGTAGGTCCATAAAAAGAATTTAAAGGCAGCATGAAAGTAATCCATATGACTACAGTGGTTAAATCCATGTCTTCAGAAGTGATATGATAGTTGCAGTTGAGAAACAGGTCAATAATTAAGTGTATTTTTTACTATATTGTGCAATTTCACTACACATTCTTCATTCAGTGTTTGGCGATTCACATTCTTCATCCATTTTGCCACCTACTGGTCAGGGATGGTCAAAGATGGAGATTTATAGTAAAAAAGGACGTAAATATTTATATGTTTCTCACCCACACCTATCATATAGCTTCTGAAGACATGGATTAAAACACTGGAGTCTTATGGATTACTTTTATGCTGCCTTTAAATGCTTTTGGAGTTTCAAAGTTTTTATTCAAAGTAATTTTCGAACATTCAAAATTCTAGTCACCATGCACTTGCATTGTATAGACCTACAGAGCTGAGATAGAAATAAAGTAATTCACATCTGGGATGGCATGAGGCTGAGTAAATGATGAGATCATTTTCATTTTGGGATGAACTCTTCCTTTAATATTCGTAATCTTTAAATAGTGGAGATTTTTTCCCCTCCATTTTAGAAAAGTGAAGGTAGTCATCCACATTTATAAACAGTAAGCAATCTATGTGTGGGTTTATAATCCCGATATGACTATTGCCAGTAGTGCTGGCAGCCTATTAAGGGCTTCAGCAAAACTGTTGCTCTTTTTTTATTTTACTGTTACTCGATGCATTTGCCTAATGGGTGGGTACACAGCCTTCTCGTAGTACTCGATTCAAATATTAATTGTGTTTTTCTTGCGTCATATTGTAAGCCACGCCACTGCAGGGTAGCACCGTGCGCGTTCACTCTGCGCTCAGCAGCTTCGCGCTCCACGTCCCCTATCACACGCGCGCTCCCGTGTTTAAACAGGTAGTCGGGACTTGCCCTCACGAATTAGTTCTACGGTTGCATACGAGGCACGACGCAGAAAACGAGAGGGAAGACTGAAAGGAAATACAGCAGTGCCAAAGGGGACATATACACGAAGAGAGAGCAGTGTTAAGTGTTTAGCGAGACCAAAGCGATGAAGGTGCGTGCGGCGGCGGTGACTGTGTTTTGCGGGGCTTTGGTGATGCTGGTCCTGGCCTCGGGCGGGGATGCTGCGGGGGAAGGAGGCCTCTCGTTTGAGTACCACCGACATGAGGAGATGCGGAAAGCGCTGGTGTCCGTGTGGCTGCAGTGCCCCTCCATCACCCGCATCTACACGGTTGGAAAGAGTTCTGAGGGCCGAGAGCTGCTGGTGCTGGAGATGAGCGACAACCCCGGGGTCCATGAGCCTGGTAAGAGAAGATCAACCATGACATATTATTATAAAGGAAGACAGTATCATCATAAACCAATTAAGCTCTATAAAGCCATATCATAAATCAAGCATTTTTCCAAGTGTCATGTTTACCAGAATGGAATTTGATAGGGCCATAAATTAAAGGCACCGATCAATAGGCTAAAGGGTGCTTTCATATGACAGCGACCCTTCCATTGAAATAATCCTTGTCACATTTGCGTGTTTTATATTGGCTTTAGGTAGGTATTTCTACTTTTATCTTCTGTTCTCCTCCAGTCGATGCAACTGGATCTTAAAATGAGCACAAATCATAACATCTGATTTCGCGGTGAAGGGGTGCATCCACTAAATGTTTTTTAAAATGTAACATTTACATTTCACAAATGTCAAAACTGTGACCATGCAAAATCGCCTCTAAGCTACTATTAAAATGGCATGGATGCTTCTCCCGGGTCACTGTGACGCGCAGGGGGGTTTTGATGTGTCTCTTAGAGATGTGATCACAGCTCACACTGCGCGTGGACGCCATTTCGCGAGCGTTGCAGTATCTGTAATTACACATCTAACTTTACGTTACCGTATTCACTTTATAATGTTATTACTGTACACATGTTTTACAGAGTAATAGCATACCAATACATGTTGTCTAGAGCAGCTTGTAATAGGCTAGACATTGTTAATGTAAAGGATATTGCAATTATTCAAAGAGGACAGGGGCGCTGGAACCGGAGGGCCTCGCTGGACCCCCCCCCCCACCACACACACACACACACACACACACACACACACACACACACACACACACACACACACAATGTTCGCCTATGGGAGAGGGGGGCACAAACTAACCTGGGGCTAGTTTTAACGCAAGTGGTTTAAACGTTTCCACATATGCTGGTAAGACGAAATTTAATTTGTTTACTTGTTGCCATATCAACACTGTAGACAAAAAAAATAAAATAAAAAAAATGTCAAAAGTTCATTTTAAAGTAGCAAAAGTAAAAAATCTCATGAAAGTAAATGTTCACCTCTGTTTTTACTGTTTATTTAAAATGAGGCAAACTTGGTATAATTTCAATCTCCAATCTTTTAGCTAGCAACTTACATAGCCTTTGAATTCTCAGATAGCCAGCAGAAGTTACCAGCCAGGTTTAAATAATTACAAAAAATATATGCAATTCCATGTAGTCAGATCTGCAATTTGCATAATTCCCCTTAATGTGTGTGTGTGTGTGTGCGGGAGAGTGTGTGTGTGTTTTGTCATCAATCCATGCATTATTTCGGTCAATGCTCTGGCTTTGTTGTGTATTTATTATCAAGTGTCACTATCATTGCTATATTATATGACAAAGTTAATAAATGGCTTTTATTGTCATTAAAATGCAGTTTATATTCTAGGCTTTTTAATTAGATCATATACAGTTGTTAGAAGGGGATTTGAAGCTGTTATATGGTCTTGTTACAATGTGCCCCTCACCTGTTACAACGTGCCCTGTCGAGGTCGAAGTAGATTGCGAAAAAATTATAGGCTGTATTCATGAAACAAGACTACATATGTGTAATAGACAAGTGTGACATTAATGGGAAAAAAGAAAAATATATTGAACCCAAAGTACATTTACACAAACGTAAGAAAACCAAAAAGTGTTAGTTTGTGCCCCGCTCTCCCCAACACCTCAACTGAACTTATGAAAAATATGCGCACTTCTGACACACGCATTAAAAGTAGTATAGCATGAGAATTGACAGAGTAGAAGTGACTACTGGCCTTTTTGAGTCATTGCTTTTCTTGATAGAGTATAATGATCAGATTGATGTCTCATGCATGCAAACAGGTCAGGTTTCAGCAAACTTTTAAAAGTGATGGGCGCACAAGACACTCGTCTCTGTAAGCTTCAACGAAGCATTTGTTTCTAACTCCTAAGTTTGCACCATATTGGGCAAGTCATGTGACTCCACCAGCAAGCGTCCTCCTTTAAACAAGCCTTGTTTAAACGAGGCAGCCTTCCTGGACGAACGGAAACCGAATGAAACGTGGTTTCTGTGACAGCAAGCAAAAGCGCTGTGAGTGAGAAGGGAACAAAGGGAGGGAGTGTATGAGGCAAATTTTAGGAGGCTTATAATAATATAGAGAGAAAAGAAACCAGATTTTACAGGTGTACTTTTAGTCTAATACTTTATTTTAATTATATATTACTATAATTATACTCTGCCGCTGTCTACTGAGGTACTTCAACTTGGGAATTAACATTACTTGGATCTGAATATATATTCGAGCAAATTAGCATAATTGTTTTAGATGAAGCAAAGAATTGTGGGTTGTGGGTGGATACAAGAAGGATACACCTCATGCATCCTCTGAATTCCCATGAAAGAAGGTTGCATTCGAAGACTGCGTTCGGAGTGTCCTATTCTCTTTTCTGAAACGAGACAGCCCCAATGACACATGCGGCCGACAAATGCAACCTCCGTTGGATGCATCCTTTGAAATGAGACGCAGCCAATGGCTTATTTTCCGGATCTATTGGTTCACTTGATTCTGAGTTCCAAAAAGCCTGAGAGTTCTAGCTTTTACTCAAACAGTATCACACCTAACTCAAACATAACCCCCAAATAACCTGCACAGACGTTCCTCGCTAATTACACAATGACAACAGCCAAGAGCAAGTCCTCAGGCATAAACAACAACAGACGTTAAAGCATATTCCTGGTGAGCACTATAATTCGATGTAGTTTAATTATCTGATATTCATTGAAATAGGTAAATGTGCCATTTTGCCCATTGCACCAAGAAAAGTGAAACAACGCAGACGTCTGATTGATCCATCTAACCGCTGATCTACAAAACCCCAGAACATGAATAAAAAATGACAGAAATGAATGAAAGTGGATGAGGGCGCTGTCTAGTTGTCACTACCGTTCTATGTTGTTTGTAGACGTGTGTTGAACCATAAGGAGATGTTTCGTGTACACAAGTCCAGATGTTTATGTAAGTGGTTATAACTACTTGTTATGCTGTTATGACAGACAACAACTGCACAAGTTGAGCCTGAAATTAATTTGTACTCCAAATAACACTTAAATTGTTAAATCTCCGTCTGAATCCTTCATTTCAGTAGATTTTACATTGACTAAAAACAGTTCAAGGAACAAAAACGAAAATGCTGGTATCAGGTTATAACAGGTTATAAACACTACTTCCTGTTGCCTGAAAAAAATATACATGTGCTTTGATCCTGAAGGATCAAACTGCTACATCACATATTTCTTTGCATAATTGCCCGTTGTGGTTGTTGCATTCTGTGAATTATTTCTCCACTTTTCTCCCCAATTTGGCATGCCCAATTCCCACTGCTTACTAGGTCCTTGTTGTTACTCACATCACTCCGGGTGGCGGAGTACAAGTCTCAGTTGCCTCCGCTTCTGAGACCGTCAATCCGCGCATCTTATCACGTGGCTCGTTTTGCATGACACTGCGCAGACTCACTGCACGTGGATGTGCTGCTGCTGGATTTTGACTCAGAAGCAGCTCTGTAATAAAAATTAGACTTAACTTTTAATTAACTGTTTACTTGTTATGAGTTATAAGCTGATAAATCCACCACACCGGAAATAATTAGCTTTTTTCTGCTTTATTTTAGGCAGGTGGCTTTTTTTGGGTCTTGTTTTTGCAGACCAGGTTGCTTGTTTCTCTTGTGACATCTTGAAACATTGCAATTGGTATTTCACCCTCCACTTAGCGCAGAGTACAGTCATTTACCGTAATGAACCGTTCTTTTATTTTGTTCTAACCGGTAACCATTTGGTTACCTAACACCTATCATATCGTGTCTGAACACATGGATTTAACCACTGGTGTCATGTGGATTACTTTTATGCTCCCTTTATGTGGATTTTGTAGCTTCAAAATTTTGGCACCCATTAACTTCCATTGTATGGACCTACAGTGCTGAGATATTCTTCTAAAAAATTATAATTTGTGTTCAGGAGAACAAAAAAAGTCATACACATCTGGGATGCCAGGAGGGTGAGTAAATGAGGAGAGAATTTTCATTTTTGTGTGAACTATCCCTTTAAGCTGTGTTAATGTTTGGCCAAAATTATAGTCCATTCAATTAAAGTTATTAAGTTAAGTTAACTCTATGTGCATGTAGTTACCTTAACTTAGCCTAAATAGTTCACCAAGTGAACATAATTACACAAGTTTTTGGAAATTGCATTACTTAATTCAGTTGAGTGAATGAGTTTACTCTCCCAGTTGAGTAGTCAACTTATTAGGGTTTTCAGTGCAAAGCTGATTAACAGTCTTTTACAGTCTCTGTGTTGCTTTGGAGTTCTGTGGTGAGGGGGGTCAGGTTTTGCCTTCATGGTGGAGACAAATTGAGAGACATACCATATATCTCCATTTGACACATAAATGCTGTACACATGATCGTATGTGTTTTTGTGTGTATTAGAGAGAGTAGTGTGAAAGGAGTAGACTTCATCCTAAAGGAAGTGCCCCTGTTCCTTAAATAGTACGGTTGGCTTTCTGCATGTTTGCGTAGATATGACTCATTGCTTTTAGTCTTTTATTGCTACCAGATGAGTTTCCAGCACCACCCACACCCTGTAGCTACGGGCAACCAGCGGCACCTCAGCAGCAGCGTACAGATGCGAGGGAGAGAGAGAGAGAGAATGGGAGAGAGAGAGCCCCGTCGTCAGGCGGCTCTGTAATGGGTGCAGCTAATGTCGAGTGTTACGGCAGAAATAGATGTTGCCCTGGAGACAGATCAGCTTAGCACCGTAAGCCATGCACTTCCCTGTGCTCAGTCAGATGAGGAAGAGGATGAGTGGAAGAATTAGCGTGCAATGCCGTCTGCCACAGGGGCAGAACTGGGATATGCTCAGAAACAGGTCATCTGTTGCTCTACTGAGTGAGAATGTGAGAGCAACCATATCAGATAGTCAACATATTTACCCATTAGCTTGCTGAATACACAAGATAAATAAGTTCTGGCTAAAGAATATAAACAATAAAGTAGACTTTATTGTTCCTCTTTGGAAAAATGACAATAACACCATACAGTATGCAGAAATTTCAACATATAATACCATAAAAACAGGATAATAGGAGTAGAGGTTGACCGATATATCGGTTTTACAGATTAATCGGTCCCAATAGTTGCTGTTTGGAACTAGTGTTATCGGCAAAAATTTGTGCTGGTAGTTGCCGGTAGTTTTTTCATAATTTCTTCATTTCAAAATAAAAGTCCCTTGTGTATTTAAGGCTTGTTTATATTTAAAAGTCCTGTGTTATGGACCAAATCTTCAGCCGATTAATTGGTTATCGTCCTTTCCCACCATTTTAGTTGTTGATATCGGTAAAATCCACTATCGGTCTAGCTCTAAATAATAATAGGTATACATTACACTGAAAAAATGTTAACTTAAAAAATATATTTATTGTAATGTGTCGTGTGGTAATGTCACGATTCCCATTGTCTGTCTTGTGTTTTTCCCTCACCTTCACTTTGAACTACGTTTCCCACAATTCCCGGCCCACATCACATCCAACCTTCCCTCATTGTTTGCACCTGTCTATTGTTAACCCTGTGTATTTAAACCCTGTTGTTTTCCCACTCAGTGTCGATCGTTGAATGTTGTTTTCAGCCCGAGTTCCTGTTTGTTCCCAGAGTTCCAGCCCGAGTTCTTGTTTGTTCCCAGAGTTCCAGCCCGAGTTCCTGTTTGTTCCCAGAGTTCCAGCCCGAGTTCTTGTTTGTTCCAGTCGTGTTTATTTCCGTAACGAATGGAGCAGACGCAGAGTGAGGATCTAGGTGCAGCTTTATTAACTGATAAAAAAAACAGACAACAAGAACACTGGAACAAACAAAAGGGTCCACGATGGGAAAATGAGAGAAATGAAGAGGGAAATAAACACGACTGGAACAAACAAGAACTCGGGCTGGAACTCTGGGAACAAACAGGAACTTGGGCTGGAAACAACATTCAACGATCGACACTGAGTGGGAAAACAACAGGGTTTAAATACACAGGGTTAACAATAGACAATTGCAAACAATGAGGGAAGGTTGGATGTGATGAGGGTCGGGAATTGTGGGAAACGTAGTTCAAAGTGAAGGTGAGGGAAAAACACAAGACAGACAATGGGAATCGTGACAGGTAACATCTAAAATAACTGGTTTGATTCAAGTCAAATAATTATTTAATATTACTAAATCAACCTAAATACATTAAGTTATTTCAACAAAAGTAATTTTAACGGTCAGATTAAGTGGAAATTGCAGCCTGATCTCATGAAATTTACGTGCAAAATAGCTTCTTGAGGTAGCAATGCCAGTGTGGCAGAAATCTGAATATATGTCATCATAAAAGGATACGATCTTCAGTTATTTTGTATGCATGTACGCAAAAAAAAGAATATTTTTGCCTATTTTTAAGCTTTACGCATTTCAATTTCATAACAGCATTCTAACAAATTGAATTGTGTATTTTTTAACAATTTTTTTTAAATAAAAGGCTTTATATTTTATTTTATTAAAGATTATTAAATTGGATGGAATTTATTTATGAAACTAAAATGTCATTTTCTTTCAATAAAATTCACCAAATGAGTTCTCCCGATTTGTGCAGCTTTTACTCCCGTGGGCTTTCTGATGAAAAACAGACATAAAAGTGCATTTTTTACAGTTCTTTTCCCTTTCACATTCTCTTTCACTTTCTGTCACACCGAGAGATCAGAGCGCAGCAAATGCTGTCTCATCTTATCAACAGAGATAGAGGAAGAAAAATGATGGAAAAGGGATTTTTATTATAATCTCTAATCAAAAACTCACATTGTCACATTACATAACATGAAAAACTGTCTTCCCCTCTCTAATCTCAAGCATCAAAACTCCAACCTCAAATCTAAAAATGATGGTTTAATGATCAAGAATAGATGTAATCTTGATTTTCATTTCTGGAGGATAAGGCCACTGAAGCAGGTTTTTAAACATGAAATGTTCTCTTCTTTCTTACATCCCTCTTTCTACACCTTATTACTAAACCCATCAGTCCATTAAATCAGCCACAGAAAATGTGTGCTCTAACCTCTTAAAGACATTCACAAACACTCCCAGTGATGTCATAAACGCAGAGGGGTCCATAGCTTTGTTGACCAAATGAGAGCATTAATTCAACATAATTGATTCAGGACACTTTCCCAGTGGAAACAAAAACATATTTCACTAGCGCTGCAGAGAGAAGTTATTTTATTTTATGTATAAGCATGTACAGTATATATGCATTTTTTTATGTATAAGCAAATCAAATGAACTAAATTCATGCACAAAATATCTGATTAATGAATATGCAATTAAAAAGTGCATCTTATTTATCTCAGGCTCAGTTTGTTAAGTGGGGAGGATTGGCTTAGTGCTTTTGTGTTCATTAGCACAGAGCTTGTGGCATCACACACACACACACACACACAAAGAGTGAGAGAGAGAGAGAGAGATGTGGAATCCCTCTAGGTTGTATTATTAATGTACTTACGCTCACTGAAAGAGACCATTTCCTCCACAGCCCACACACAGCGAGAGAGGTTTACTTACATAAGGTCAGTTATATCCTATGTGCAGTAAATATTTATTATACAGGTAGGGAAGATGTGGAAATAATAACCATGAATAACCCGCATGCACTTGACAACGAAAAAATGGTAACATCTGGTAACATCTAAATGAACTGGGCAAGCCCAAAATATAATTTAATGTCACTGAATTGGATTACACCAATAACACAAACTGTAAGGGTATATTCAGTGTATATACAGTGCATATTCAATGTATTAACTTCATCATTGATACATTTTCATTTAAGTATCTTTCATTGACCACAATTACTGTATATGCACACCATTTCCAGTAAAGGAATCGTTTAATACAAAAAAGTTGACATGTTTACATTGTAACTAGTGTAACTGGAAATTCCCTGTAGGTCATCTGCATAATACTAACAAACTAAGATAAGTGCATTCTTTCCCAGCTATTTTCTAATGCTTGCCTTTTCCAAGTAATTTAATGAAATTATTCTTTCTTAAAAGTGTCACGAAATGCAGTGGTTGCTTTATAAAACGTGCTTTTCATTTCACATTTTGTTTTTGGACACAATTCGGTCAGGTTTAGTTGTTGGTTTAGGGTAAGAATGTTTGTTTTGTTCACCTCTCATTTGATTTTAGATCATTATCGGTTAGGTTCAGGTTAAAGTTTTAGGTAAGGGAGGCGTGTTTTACTCATTAAAACCTCCATCTAATATCCATCTTAAAATTTCACAATTTCACTCGCTTTTGGCGCCCCCCTCTGGACATGTCATTGGGAAACTGCAGCCAAAGTTGTCAAGAAGCACGTAACTTTGAAAAAATGTTTCCACGGCCACATAAAGTTCATGAGATTAGGCTGTTTATGTTAAACGGGGAGTTTTGTCTTCAAAATATGTGTGGGATTTCACATTTGTTGTACATCTTCTAAAAACGGCTCGCACACCTGATGCACCAATCGATAACGCTATACAATAAGGTTATAGATGTTAACATTAGTTAACACAGATCTACTTACTAACAATAAACAATATTTTTACAACATTTATTAATGTTGGTTAATGCTAACGTCTACATAATACAATATTTACTCTTGAACAGTATAGGTTAACATTAGTTAATGCATAATGAACATACATGAACTAACAAAGAGCAAAAGTGTATTTTTAAATTAACATTAACCAAGATTAATAAATGCTACAAAAATTATAGTTCATTGCACTTATAGCACTTTTCCACTGCACGTTACGGCTTGACCCGCCTCAACTCTACTCGCTTTACGTTTCTGATCTTGCATTTCCACTGCAGTTTAGTGCCATCTCAACGTGGGTGGGATTATAGGCGGATCATCATAGTTCTGCTATCTGACCAAAACAATAACAAGACCGCTAGTTGATAGCTACTAGCTCGTGCTGCATAAAGATTAAGATTCAACTTTATTTTCATTGTGCAGAGTACAGGTACAGAGACAATGAAATGCAGTTTTTTCACATATCCCAACTAAGCTGGGGTCAGAGTGCAGGGTCAGCCATGAAACAGCACCCCTGGAGCGGGTAGGTTCAAGGGCCTTGCTCAAGGGCCCAACAGTGGTATCTTGACGGTGCTGGGGCTTGAACCCCGACCTTTCGGTCAGTAACCCAGAGCCTTAACCGCTGAGCTACCACTGGCCCTAAAGCAGTTGTTGCATAGTGATTTTACACAAGTGTAACAGTTAAATTGTCCTGGTTGTTTTAGAAGCAAGCTTCCTGTAGCTGGTCAACTAAATAAAGTGAAGCTTTCAAGCAGAGTATAGAGTTAATGTAACAAAACGTACCATCCTCCATCGTGGATCAACGCCAGTCCAAGGCACTCTCCCTCCCATTGCTCGACGGTCCATTTGGTCGAACCACTTCCACTTTTCCTTGATGGTTCTGTAGTCACTTTTAAGATTTTTTTTACCTTTTCCCTACATTGTTGGTAGGTCCAGTGGTAGCCGTGTGCGGCCAACAGCTGAGACACTTCCTGAAAGACTTTTTCGTTTCGCTCATCGCTAACGAGTGTACCATCTGCACCTCGTTTATTGACCATGGCGTGGTTTTGCGCACAGCCATTTCTTTTTTCACAATTTGAAAGTCGTGCGAACAAATGATACTGTTATCACTGTTGCTAACTTTAAAACTAGCGGGTTGATTTTGCATGTCGGAAATCCAGTGACGCTAGTAGTGACGATTCTGCCTGACCAATCAGTGATCTGCAGGATTTTGACGTCACATTTAGTATCGGCTCGGCTCACTTGGAACCTCGACCGAGGTGGTACTAAAAAAAGTATCAGGTACTATCCACAGTGGACAACCCCAAAAAACCGAGCAGAGTCGAGTTGAACCGTGCAGTGGAAAAGCCCCTTAATACCTTATTAGGTTCCTTGTTGTAAAGTGTTACCTACTGAACATTTTAATCTTTATGTATGTGACTAGGAGTTTAAAACTTTTTAATTAAGGGGGAATATTTGCCTCTGAAAATACATTTCAGATATCTGACAACTACAGGTCACTTGGGTGTCAGTAGAGACACCCATATCAACTGTAGATAGAATATTATTAAGTTTCTTAATTGTTAAAGAACTTCTAAAAATAGAGGAATTCACTATTTCACAATTTTGATGTCTGGGGCATTTTGTCCCTTTCGGTGACTTGCATTAGACATTATTATGAGACATTTACTGCATTTAAGAAGTTGTTTAGAAAGCTGTAACTTATCTTGAATGCAAGTTTGTGGCATTGAATTAATGTTAAGCAGAAGATCCTGACATAACTTTAGTAAATGTGTTAAAAACAAATCAAAATAGGAAACACCTTAACTTTCACTTTCTCTCTTTCTCACCTAAATATACACACACAAACACACACACACACAGACACACACACACATTTCCTGCAGACCAGCTTGGAATACTTTGCTTTGACTTAAACATCTGCAAAAGAGTTTGTCTATAATTGCATTTTGAAGTAATTGGAGCTTCAAAGGCTGGTTGTAAATGTGACGGAGGCATACGTTCTTATTTAAGAGCATGCTGCTCTTTAATTGCGAGATGTAGAATATTCAGATGTTCATGGGAGGCAATTAAAAAGCTATGAAAAGGCCAGAGCCTGTGAGGACCTCTGCTGAATAAAACAGCGCTTCCATCTGCTTCCAATCTGTGTGTGTGTGTGTGTGTGTGTGTGCAATGTGCGTTGCGAATAAATGTCCATGGGTGCATGCAAGCAATACTGTATGCCTTTGTTTTCCTGCTAAGCTGGATTATTTACTGGCTTTATAAACATTTCTCCCTAATGTAAACATGCTTTTCAGATTCACGCATCTATTAAAATTCCCATTTCTCACATACAGTGCTTAAACTCTCCTTAGAGCAAAATGGCAGGCAATGTTTGTTAACACATTGTGTATTAGTTAGCTCTGAGCAAACAGTCTGTATTGTGTGCTTTAACTATTAAACTTGTTCTTAGAAGCTCACAAAGAAAACTGCAAATGTCCTTTCCTGACCTCTGTGCTTTTGTTTTGTGCTTTTGTTACATAAAGAATGACGCGTGTTTGTGTGTGTGCTTATGTTTGCCTAATGCCTGTATTTTGAGCATGAAATTGTTAGGGAGGGTGAAAGTGGGTCAGGGTATTGCGTGAATGCAGAATGGCTATTTTTATCATTACAAACATTTATGGACATGCGTATCTGAAAACATTTGAAAAGTCATGTACTGTATACCTATTCTGATTACTACTCCATCTGTCCAGTCAAGCCAGTTTTTATGGGTGTTATGTAGATTAAAGCCCCCATCACTCTGTCTTTCTCTGTGTGTTGAACTTGACATCTGGCAAGGTGTTCCCAGAGGAGTAATTCTTAATAAATCCACAACCTATAGACCAGATTCAACCAGCACACTCCATAAACAAGGGGAGACCCAGGCCATTAAAGTAACTGAATAAAACTAACAATTCAAGCTCTGTGCTTTGTATTAAAATAGCATGGACATAGTTCTTAGGAAATGTAGTGAAAGGAATAGTTCTTCCAAAAATGAAAAATCGGTCATTATTTTCTCACCCTAATGCTGCTCCAAACTGACGTACTTTCTTCCGTGGAACACAAAATGTTCATTTTTAAAAAGGCTTCACAGGGTTTATTTGCTTTAATGCAAGCAAACTGTGACTCTGGTCTATCAAGATTGAAAAAGAACAGAAAACACCATAAAATCACAGAAAAAATGAATCGTTACGGAAGACTTCAGGCATATGATCACTTAGTGCATTGAATGATAAATGACATTTGTTCACATCCTTAATATAGTGCTTCGATCAAATATGGCAGCTATGTCGATAACATCAAATGTCATTGGTTCTCATGGCATCTCGTGACAAAACGTGCCATTTGACGTCAAGAAATTTGGACACAATGAGAACTCATGAGTTTCAGTGAGTCATATTGATTACTTTTACTGTGGTTTTTATGGTGGTATAATATTTTTTATATAAAGGGATAGTTCACCTAAAAATGAAAATTCTTTCATCATTTACTCACCCTCATGCCATCCCAGATGTGTGTGACTTTCTTTCTTCAGCAGAGCACAAATGAAGATTTTTTGAAATCTCAGCACTGTAGGTCCATACAATGCAAGTAAATGGTGATCAGACCTTTTGTAGCTCCAAAAATCACTTAAAGGAAAAATAAAAGTAATCCATATTACTCCAGTGTTTAAATTCATATCTTCAGAAGCGATATAATAGGTGTGGGTGAGAAACAGAGCAATATTTATGTCCTTTTTCCTCTAAATCTCCACTTTCACTGTCACTTTCAGATGTAAAAGTGAAAGTGGAGATTTTAAATAAAAAAAAAAGGACTTTCTTTCACCCACACCTATTATTTTGTTTCTGAAGATATGGATTTAAACACTGGAGACATATGGATTACTTCCATGTATCCTTTATGTGATTATTGGAACTACAAATGGTCTGATCACCATTCACTTGTATTGTATGGACCAACAGAGCTGAGATATTCTTCTAAAAATCTTCTGCTTAAGAAAGTCATACACATCTGGGATGGCATGAGGGTGAGTAAACATGAGATTTTCACTTTTCAATTTTGGTTGGACTATCCCTTTAACATACCGGAGTCACTGTTTACCTGCATTATAGCAAATAAACCCTGAAAAGACTTTTTAGAACTATTTTGTGTAATTTTTGGAAGAACCATTCCTTGAAGTCCTTTCAAAATGCCAAATATGAGTGATGGTTAAAATAAAGAAAAATAAAAACAAAATAATATAAAACAAATCAGTCTGATCATTTCAAAAACGTTCTAAAAATGTAATGCGTCAACCTTGAATGTTTCATTTTTTCTCAAGTTCAACATTTAATGTATGTACTGTAGTAATGTTCAATTATTGACAAATTGTCAAATATACTATAACAAATATGGTGAGTTCAGTCAGTATGTTACTATTGATGTTGTCTTTGAAAAATGTATGACAGTGTGATTGTGATTGTCAGTAACTTCTTAATAGGACATTTCACTTCTTAATTGTTCAATTGGCTAATCAACTTTTAGTTATTGTTTATGTCAGTTAATCTAATACACAAGTCTCAATTGTTTTGAATGAGATTAGAGAGCTAGGTCAGTTTCCTGCTCCGTTTCTCCCTTTCCACCTCAGATTTGGAGAACCACCCTGTTGACTGTTTTGTGTGTGTGTGTGTGTGTGTGTGTGACAGGTGAGCCAGAGTTTAAGTACATTGGGAACATGCATGGCAATGAGGCCGTGGGCAGAGAGCTGCTCATCTATCTGGCTCAGTATCTGTGTAACGAGTACCAGGAGGGCAACGACACCATCATCAACCTGATCCACTCCACACGCATTCACATCATGCCCTCCATGAATCCTGATGGCTTCGAGAAAGCAGCTTCACAGGTAACACATTTGTATTCATGCAGTCCTTTCTGAGTATCCCAGAGCTGGAGAGAGATCGCTTGATCAGGATCAACAAAAGAGAAGCTAAAAGTTTTAGAGACATCTTGGACTGTGTCTGAATGCATCTTCTCAGCGTTGGAGGATAGATGAATGTTTGAATTGTTACTATCCGCTCAAGATAACATGAGAACATAACACTTGATTATCTGAATGCAGATGTGCTGATGTTGTAATACTTTACTGTGGTTCACCACATCCTTATGCTGTCTGTACCCACGCATGTTTGTGAGCTTGAGAGGTTACATCTTTTGTGCGTACAGTATTTTGAAATAACAGACAGTGAATTCAGTAAGGATGGAGAGGTCACAGCTGTGGTGAAGGCTTTTGTCGAAGATTGTGATATTGGATTTATTTGTACGTTAAAGCTGTAACGGTGATTTTCAGGTGTCCTTCTTTAGCCAAACTCATTGTACAGGCCTCTGACATGTCCTGCAGCATCATGAAGCTTCTGCAAAATGACAAGTAACCTAAATTTCTGTCTCTGTCTTAAATGTTGTATTCTCAGTCTGTTCATCTTTCACCAGCACACTTAAGGAGCTGTTTCTTCCCAATCTAACCCTTAATTTATTTTTATTTTTTTGGGTGTAATGTAATGTATTCAGGTTGATTCAGTAATGTTAAATTATATATATATATATTTTTTATTTTTTTATTTTTGTATTTTTTTTTTTCAGTTTATTTGTATGTTTCCACATGGAGCACGTTTTTAGGTTAACATTTTGTTCTGTGTGTTCATCTTTAATAGTGAGGAATTTCAGTTTTTATATTCTCTGTTTCGGACATTTTTATGTCAGTGAGAGATTCATGGAGCGGCATTTAGTCCTGACTTTGATGTTCAGACATATAAAGCATAGAGTTACATCATAACACAGACACCTCAAATCTATGAAGACGTAAAAACAACTGAACTACTTCCTAGTGCCAAACTCAACAATGACAATGTCAGAAACATAACTTAGACGGCTGCATTTTAATGGTGTAATGTATATATTCAGTAATAGAATCTAACAACTACAATATTATCAATTCAAAATATGCTGCATTTCAAACTGTTAATCTAAATACTGAGGATAAGTGGATAGCCTTGATTATTTATCGATGGATACATATACTAAAATGCATGTAGGCTTACCCACACTGATAAAAAAAATTATAATTTATAAAGAAGACTATCTTAGCTCTGTAGGTCCACACAATGCACGTGAATGGTGACTAAAACTTTGAAGCTACAAAAAGCACATAAAGGCAGCATAAAAGTAATCCATATGACTCCAGTGGGTAAATCCATATCTTCTGAAGCTATCTAATTGGTTTTGGGCAAGAACAGTCTTAAGTCGCTCTAAGTCCTCCTGGTGGCGTAGTGACTCGCCTCAATCCGGGTGGTGGAGGACGAATCTCAGTCGCCTCCGCGTCTGAGACAGACAATCTGTGCATCCTATCATGGGGCTTGTTGAGCGCGTTACCGTGGAGACGTAGCCCGTGTGGAGGCTTCACGCTCTTCTCCACGGCATCCGTTCACAACTCAGCACACGCCCCACCGAGAGTGAGAATCACACATTATAGTGATCATGAGGAGGTTACCCCATGTGACTCTACCCTCCCTAGCAACCGGACCATTTTGGTTGCTTAGGAGACCTGGCTGGAGTCACGCAGCACGCCCTGGATTCAAACTAGCGACTCCAGGGGTGGTAGTCAGCGTCTTTACCACTGAGCTACCATTTCTTTTAAGATTCTTAAAAAATTCTGAAATAGTCCATGGGGAAAAAACCCCCAGCAAACAACAGCATTCAGGCTTGAAACAACTGCGTCAGAAAATAATAACAGAATTGTCATTTTTGGGTGAATTTCTCCTTGAAAAATTGAGCATAATTTTCAATGCTTTTTCTAAAGATTATAATAATTCAGCAAATGGGTTGATTTTTATAATGTGTGTGTGTGTGTGTGTGTGTGTGCAGCCTGGTGAGATGAAGGACTGGTTTGTGGGCCGCAGTAATGCTCAAGGCATTGATCTGAACCGGAACTTTCCGGACCTTGATCGCATCGTCTATATGAATGAAAGAGAGGGAGGAGCCAACAACCACCTCCTGAAAAACATGAAGAAAGCAGTAGATGAAAACACAAAGGTGAGTGAGAGTTTACAAATATTGCAGTTTCATATTAGCAGCGTTACACATCTTGGGGCATCACATCAGTGTAATGGCTTTGAGCTGGTAAAAATGAATTTGTGCAGGTATAATTTGGCCTGTGTGTGTGTGTGTGTTACAGCTCGCACCAGAAACTAAGGCTGTCATTCACTGGATTATGGATATTCCATTTGTCCTGTCAGCCAATCTGCATGGAGGAGATGTGGTGGCCAACTACCCATATGATGAGACACGCAGTGGTGAGAAACTACATGCATGAATATAAACACACACAGAATCCTATATTGTAAGAAGCTCCCGTTGACATCATTGATTCTTAAATTAAGCTAATTATGTTGGCTTGGTTAGAGCAAACATACTGTTATTCTACATTCTTTGTTTCGGGTTTTAATTGCTAACACTAACTCCTCATAGACCTTTCAGGCTCCTCATAGACAGACCTTTAGACGAGGGGTCCCCGAACTTTTTGTTGTTCATGTCGTCGGACTAGGTGGGGTGATGGTAGTTGTTGGTGTAGAAAGACTTACTAAATCATGCTTTAGACAAACAAATGACCAAAACGGCAAATTGCGTGTGGAGTGGCCACCCCCTAGCTCTGCCCCTGTTGCTCACTCTGACAGGCTCCGCAGAACTCCCCATTGAAATTAATGGGAGACTGTTGGCAAAATATTCTCATAAACGGAATGGATAATAATTTTCCGATGGCTGGTATGAAGAGTGACATTATAATGCATATTTTCCTGATTTTGTTTTGTTTTTGTAAAAGAAACCGTTAAATTACTCAGTAATTTTGTTAAAAGCTGTGGAGACTGTGACTGTGAACATGAATCAAGGCAAACAATTATTTTAGCCTCTTGAAAAGAGAAAAATATTTAATAGTGATTACACATATAATAACATTAGTGTAAGTGACCAGTGATTAGTGTACGTGATCATCACAAAATTAAATTAAATCAAATCATTCAGTTGTGTTTTTTTCCATGAGTACTAAAGTACTAAAGACTGAGTTGGTAATGATAGAACCAACATCTAGTTTCTTCTGCTTTCTTCTTTCTGTCTGTTTACAAGGCTCTACACATGAATACAGTGCTAGTCCAGATGATCTGGTGTTTAAGAGTCTGGCTAAGGCCTACTCCAGCTATAACCCAGTGATGTCCAACCCAAACCGACCACCTTGCCGCAAGAACGATGACGACTCCAGCTTCAAAGAGGGCATCACTAATGGAGGAGCCTGGTACAGTGTACCTGGAGGTACAGTTCACATCTTCAGTAACTCGACCATCTGGTACCTGTATGAGTTTGGCATAAACATGTATAGCGGAGTCCAAAAGTCTAGAGGCTGAATGTTTTGTGTATTCAGCCTTCCACACATGAATAAAAATCTGTGTTAAATCTATACACTCGGTCTCTCTCTATTCGTCTTTCAGGCATGCAGGACTTTAATTATTTGAGCAGCAATTGTTTTGAGATCACTCTGGAACTAAGCTGTGATAAGTTTCCTTCCGAGGACACACTCAAGCAATACTGGGACCAGAACCGCAACTCACTTGTCAACTACATAGAGCAGGTACGGTCGATTCCGGTGCTTTCACATGACTAGTTTTTGTTTCAAAATGTTCATAGAGACACAGTTGTTTTGTTTTCACTGAAGCTCAAACTCACAAAGCAAGGATTAGAAGGGGGGGGGTGGTATATACATCCCTTTTGATCCCTTCTGTCCTTCACAGGTTCACAGAGGAGTGGCGGGATTTGTTCGTGATCACCAAGGCAATGGCATCTCAAATGCCTCTATCTCTGTTGAAGGAATTGACCACGACATCACAACAGGTACACACACAAGCATGTGCACATCTGGATTAGTAGCCAAAATAAATTGAAAGATGAGGTGTGTAATTGGTGTCTGCACAATCAGGCTTAAAAAAGGCTTCAAACTGGCTTCCTGAACACTCCCCCTGTTTGGTCGACCTTTTTGGTCAACTCCCACATCAAATTCATGCCATTGTTTGAGCCAATGGTGAAAGAGTCAAAAAGGTTAATAACCACTGAGCTAGTCAACTCATAGTTGTAGTGAACGCTTAGTGTGTAGGACTGTCCTCTAGTGGCCATTTATTGCATCTTGTGGTGGGAAAGTATACATTTCATATGTAAATCTCTTTCTCTTTTTCTTCAGCTAATGATGGCGATTATTGGCGCTTGTTGGCTCCTGGTAACTACAAAGTATCAGCATCTGCTCCTGGATATCTCACTGTGGTGAAGAAAGTGGCTGTTCCCCACAGCCCTACTACACGGGTAAATACATTTGCGGGATAGAGTACAACGGGGGCCAAAAGTCTGAGACCACTAGTGAAAATACAGCGTATTAAAAGAACGTTCCGGGTTCAATACAAGTTAAGCTCAATCAACATCATTTGTAGTATAATGTTGATGACGACAAAAATTAACTCGCCCCTCCTTTTCTTTAAAAAAGCAAACATCAAGGTTACAGTGAGGCACATACAATGGAAGTGAATGGGGCCAAATTTTGGAGGGTTTAAAGGCAGAAATGTGATGCTTATAATTTTATAAAAGCACTCACATTAATTCTTCTGTTAAAACTTGTGTGTTAAATGAGCTGTAAATTTGTTTAAATTGACATTTTAGGGTTTTAGGGTTTGTTGACATTACATCTTTATATATATATAACTATATATAACTTTACACAGAAAAGGTTATAAAGTGATTTTATCACATTAAAATCATGTTTGCACACATGTTGTTTATGTCTTGTGGCTATACTTATAAAACAAAGAGTATTGGAACATAAAAAAATTGGCCCCCATTCACTTCCATTGTACGTGCCTCACTGTCACCTTGATTTGTTACTTTTTTAAAGGAAAGGAGGGGCAAGTCAAATTCACGAAAAGTTCTTAAGAAGAAATTTCTTTCTTAATTTCTAATTTAAGAAAAAAGTGACGAATATTTTGTATTCCCGGAAAACTTCTTATCTTTTTTTCTTAATCTAAGAAGCATTCAAATTCTCAAGAAAATGTTTCTCAGAGGAGCCTGGGTAACTCGGTGGTAAAAGATGACCCCTGGGGTTCGCTAGCTTGCTAGTTTGAATCCAGGGTGTGCTGAGCGACTCCAGCCAGGTCTCCTAAGCAACCAAATTGGCCCGGTTGCTAGGGAGGGTAGAGTCACATGGGGTAACCTCCTCGTGGTCGCTATAATGTGGTCCGTTCTCGGTGGGGCGTGTGGTGAGTTGAGCGTGGATGATGCGGTGGGTGGCGCGAAGCCTCCACGCGTGCTATGTCTCCGTGGCAATGCGCTCAACAAGCCACGTGAAAAGATGCACGGTTTGACGGTCTGAGACGCGGAGGCAACTGAGATTCACTACGCGACTACGAGGACTTAAAAGCACTTTGGGAATTGGGCATTCCAAACTGGGAGAAAAGGAGAGAAAAATACATTTGACTAAGTTAATACATTTTAATGAAATTATTGTTACATTTAAGTAAATTAAATGAATAAAACTTACATTATTTAGGTTTGTTTTATTTAGTTAAATATTACTCAGTTCAATTTGATGTAATTGTGTTATAAAATGTAAATGTGTAAATCCTAAAATAATGTTTTGTGTGTAACATCTCATGTCCTTCTCTTATGCCTTCCCTCTCTCAGCTGGACTTTGAGCTGGAGTCGCTGGAAGAAAGGAAGGAGGAAGAGAAAGAGGAGCTCATGGACTGGTGGAAGATGATGTCAGAGACCCTGAACTTCTAACTGGGCGGAGGCAGTGGACATCACTAAAAATCTGGGTGTAAAATATTTCTTGTTTTACATTAGAGGCACTGCATCTGGACTCTATAACATGTTTATAGAACAGCCATAATGCACATTAAGCAATTCGCACATGTTGACGAACACGACCATTGGTAGAGCTGGGCTATACTGTGTTTCAAAGGATATTGTTTGTTAAAGTATCTACATATAATGAACAATGGTTGCCCTTGTAATTATGGATGAATACATGTAATATCACTTAATAAAATGCTTCGTAGTCTGGGTAAAAATGCATCTGTAACGTTGATCCTTCTGCAGGATGTTTTGCCATTTCAACCAACACTGATTATTGTTATTTTAAGGCATTGTGTATCATCTGCCTGGGGTTCCTACTGGCATGCAAAGGCAAAAACATGCACACACACACACACACACACACACACACACACACATGCACAAAAGGAATAAACGTGCATAACACAGACCGTTTTATTGTGGAAGCCGTTTGACTGATCTATTTCTCTTTTGTAATGTTGTGTTTGTACATTGACATTGTGAGATTCTTTCGTAGCAATGGTCACCAATCACTCTTACTAATCAGAGAGCACTGTGTTGTGATGAATGTACGTGTCGGCAATGATTATTACTATTTATTCTGATTGTGACTGACTATGACTGAAGCCAACGTAAACAACACTCATTTACGCCTAATCACAAGTCTCTCTCTGTTCAAACGCTGTCGACTTGGTTTAATTAATATCATGTTTGATGTTATGAACGGGAGTGTTTTGATAAACCTGTTACATTTATTAATGCTTGAATTATTACAACTTTGCATCTCATATCCAGATAACTGTTCAGAAAGAAAATGGAAGCGGTTATCAACTGAACTCCTGTCTTATTTAAGTTAAATAATTAGAAAATATAATGGCTATAAACTTGTGTTATCTATGTTTGTAAAGCAGAGAGTTACATTTCAGATGATAAAATAACACATTTTAATGGCACAAATATATGTTTTTTTTATGTAGATGGATATCGGAAGGTTTTGTATCAAAATGCACAACTGTACAAATTCCAGTCTTCATTTAATATTCTGTAATATATTGTCCTTTTTGTCTTTTTTCTGTATGAAATTTCACTTGTTAAACACAAATGCTAAATCATTCAACACTATAATTAAGTCTATAATCCCACTCCAGCTGTTAGCCTAAAATTTGTGGAATATTTCAGGCAATTCAAAATTAAACCCAAAGGTTAATGTCATAAAATGGCATGTCAAGCCAGCTCATATATTTCTCTTTTGAAACTTAAACAGTAAGTCTTGTATTATGAATGTGTTGATGGTTAAATGAATGACGCAATTCAAAAACGTAATAAACTTTCCTTTCTGTTGTCGATCAGTTTTCTGGATGTTTTTCTATGATACAGATGAGAACCACTGACAAAGCGACAATTTTTATTTTTCAGTTTTGTCCATAATGTTTATTTGCAAGTGAATTCTTAACCATTGCAAATATTACTGCAATGTTTTTAGTCATTAATATTACAATGAATGAAAGTGCAAGGTTATTGCAATAGAAGTTAAAGGGATAGTTACCCAAAAATGAAAAATCTCTCATGATTTACCCATATGCCATTCAAGATGTGCATGACTTTCTTTCTTCAGAAGAACACAAATGAAGATTCTTAGAAGAATATCTCAGCTCTATAGGTCCTTACAATGCAAGTGAATTGGCGACACAATTTAGAAATGCCAAAATCCACATAAAGGGAGCATAAAAGTAATCCATATGACTCAAGTGTTTAAATCTATGTGTTCAGACTAGAGGTCTGCATGGGCCTTAAAATGAACCCGACCCGTACCCGAGACCATGTGGCCCGATGCTACCTGGCCCGAATGGTACCGTCAGATTATAAGCCCCTACCTGAAATCGCTCACTAATTTCTTCTCCTAGCAAGTACAGTTGCAGTAGGATATATTTTATTTAAGCATATAGGCATATATATAGAGAGAGAGAGAAATATATATATATATATATATATATATATATATATATATATATATATATATATATATATGTGTGTGTGTGTGTGTGTGTGTGTGTGTGTGTGTGTGTGTGTGTGTTTGTCTTCTTAAACTTTTGGTTTAAGTTTTTAATTAAATATAATTTATACTTTCAAGCCTGTTCTCGGCGCCTCCTTTCCATTAATCATGTTACAGACATTAATCTAATTTAACATTGTAAGTAGGGGTGGGGAAACAGGGGTTTCTGTTTAGAACATTTGCAAGCCATTTGAATACTTCACTTGTTTTGTTAAAGTTTCATAGCTGGGTATCTCTCCACCTTCCAGCAATAGTGGTTGATTTTCATTAAAACTAACAGACGTCACCTTTTTTTCCTTTTCATTCCTCTTCTGTAATGGTAAAGTTTTAAACTTAGTTCTGCTACTGTTCTTCACTGCTTTAAGCACAGTTCTGCAGTTACGTAAAGGTGTGTGTTATTCAGTTCTATTCTGCATAGTTGCTGGCATGGCAGATTCAAGCGGTCTCCCCCATTATTCATTCCTTACCTATTAGCATAAACCTGATCAATACTATTGATAAGAGAGGAGACGGGAACTATACGGCAGTCCTCCTGTTAGCACAGTGGGATCTGAGAATGCCTAAAACAGCAATACTATTTCTCTAAGGTCCCCATGTCTCATTACTTCAGTCCGAGAGGGGTGAGAGCAGCATTGATATTTGTTTAATTAGAGCTAAAAATACACATGCGCTCTGGTGTCCCATGAGAGCTGACACCAAAATCTAATTACATGCATTAAACAACAACAAAGTTTTCACAAGCGAGAAATTACTTTTGCACTTAGTATGTTCTGCTCTCTTGTTGGTTGCTTTCTCTTTCTGACTGTCAATGAAATGAAACTTTCTTTGTTGGAATTATTGATTTGTCTATGTACAATGAATACATTTTGGAACTTGTTAGGATGTAAGGTGACTGAGAGAATCAGGCAAACATGCAGGTGATCAGAGGGGGACATGTGTTGCACTGTGTTACCACTCCAACCATGCCATAGAAATGGTAACAAATGCTCCTTCTAATTTGGTTGCTTTTATTCAGTCACAAAGCCAAGAGAAGTAAGCCAGACAAATGAATGAATGAATGAATGAATGAACATTATAATAAACAGGACTTGTGAACATCAACAGAGGGCGCCGTTGAAACATCTTCTGTTTAATGTTGGCCTAATGGATAAATGGGCAAGGAAAGAGGAAGAATGGTGGTGGTGGTGGTGTCCATGGTGTAGGGGGATTATTCCCCTCCAATAATCAAAACAAGCAAGTATAAGCCCCCCATTATTGATACCGTGATCAATGGAAACATGTAATCGCTGCAACCTCCCCAATGTTCAACGCGTTTGGTGGTGCCTCCTGAAAGTTAGAGGATAACTTCTTCATTGCTCATAAGCATCTCTCATACAAGCATGACAAAGCACATATGTGGTACAATGGGGTAAAAGGATCCTTTGATTTGATTTTCTCCCAAAACTCTACGACAGCACATTCTCAAACACCTGTTTAAAATTGTCTAAAAGTTGATTTTGAGGCAATTTGATCTCATTTGTATAATTGATTTATGTAGCTTATGAGACCAAAGACTTAACATTTTCAGTTTTAAGGTCATTAAATCAAACATTTTTCAATAACTATCCAATCAGTGTAAGGATAGTGTTTGGGGTAAAAAGCCCCCCTGTTGCAGGGGCTATAGGACCCTACATAGGACCCTATTAAACATATAGTTTTTCATATAACATATAGGGGGGGGATAGATTTGTTCTGCAAAATGTTCAAAGTGGGCACATTGACTCGTCCAATCATAATAGAGATTATTTAGTTTATAGAATACTTGAGATGTAATAAAATGCCAAACGTGTTTGAAATTAACAGGAAGTGGTTGACTTCAACTGAAGTAGCTATTTTTTTTTTTAGCATCATCTTAATTTGTTACTCCAAAAAACGATCTTGCTGTCTCAAAATTATTTGCATTAGTTGACATTTACATTTACATTTATTCATTTGGCAGATGCTTTTATCCAAAGCGACTTCCAAAAGAGGAAAACATAAGCAAATCATCTAAGGAGACAGTGGTAGGAATAATGCCATACTACAAAGTTTCACTATCATCAGAATAGCATACAAAACAGATTTCTTTTTTTTTTTTAGTAGTGACTGGTTAAGTGGTCTTGGAAAAGATTTGTTTTTAGACATTTTTTGAAGATAGAGAGCGAGTCAGCTTCACGGATTGAGTTGGGTAGGTCATTCCTTAGCCGACCGCAGGCTTCTGGCGGGAGTTTAGTTCTGCATATATGATTTTAGGTATGTTGGAGCAGACCCAGTGACTGTTTTGTATGCCAGCATCAGGGCCTTGAATTTAATACATGGATCAACCGGTTGACAAATTGGGTCCTTTAACTATTGCCCCTGTATCTACACGATATCACTTTAAACCCACTAGGGGCCTTTTAAGTGTGGCTCCTTCACTACCTTTTTTTTTATTGTTGAATTTTAATCGAAACAACCTTCCGTTACTATTTCTTGTCACTGAAATTGTGTTGCTCCATCAATATTCATATTCGTCAATGTAAATTTTGTGACCGGAGAAAAGCTCAAACATCATTGAGACTTTAATTTTACTGTTATTGTATGTGAGAGACAATTAAAACACGTGTGTGTGAGTGTGTGTGTGTGTGTGTGTGTGTGCATATGTGAAGCAGCATTTCTTTGACCCGAGAGCTGTTTCAAACCTTCTCCTTTCAATTCTCGTCCCCCTTTCTACATTTCTACTTGCTCTATTGTTCTTCTGGATTGCCTAACCTTCTCTCCTCTTAACCTTCCATCACTGGGCTGTGAACACCAGCTGTGTGTGTGTGCTCCCAGTTTGTGCAAATTGAAAGAAAAAAATGTGAGATTTATGTTCATGTCTGTGAGTGAGTATCTGTCTTTATGAACTGAAGTATTTTATTATGTATATGTGGGTATAAATGTGCCTGTGGTGCGTGAGTAAGTATGCATGTGCAATTGAGCGAGCAATAGAGAGTGAGAGAGAGAGGGGGAGAGACAAAGGGGAGATACTGGAAAGGTCATTGGGTATGTGCATTGTAATGGTAATCAAGGGATGTGATTATAGGCACAGCTCTAGTTTCATTTCTGACTTACTGGCTCTCTGACACTCTTATGAGTAGTGTTTGCTACTAGCAAGCTTCAGTTATATTTCTCATTCTTAGCTTTTTTTTTTTTGACCATGAAGTGTGTAACTCATCTTGTGCTGTTTGTGTACTTTCCTGAGACATTGGATTTGCCATTTTTGCCAGGCGGGTGATAAAATGTGCAAAACTCCCATAGACTTACATTACTGTAAAGCAGAGTTGATGCTATAGAAGATAAAGGAACCAGTATATTAAAGATATTTGGGGGTGGGCTTTTTTAAAACTTTTTGACTAGTAAGAACACACCAGCAACAACATAGTTACTTGCTAAAAACAAACAAACATTTAAAACACCTTAGCACCTCCACTTTTATAGCCGTTTTCCATAGGTATTTCATATAATCCTTAATTAAGGAGTTCTAAGACATTTATCAAACCAACCAGCACTAAGGTGAATCACAACATTACAAACTTTAATTTGAAGCAAAATTATTTTTCAAAGGGTATTTGAAAATAGGAAAAAAAGGTACAAGAAAAAGTTACAAGACTGTCCTTAATGTCTTTAATGATGGAAAAAATAACTACAATCCCATGAAGCTTTGCAAATGATGGAAAACACACACAAACACACACACACACACACGCACACACACACACACACACACACACATCAGTAGCCTTTGATAATGTTTCTCTTCTATCTTGATGAATAAGTTGCTCTCTAGAGCCATCTAGTGTTTATACTTGTAATTTCATCTAGTTGAAAAAAATCGACAGCACAGTTTGATTTTTTGGACTTTAAGCATTCAAACAGTATATAATTCATGAGGATTGGAGAAAATATTAATAAAAACATTTAAAAAAAAAGTACATTTTCAAGATCGTAAAATCGTAATAAGGTCTAAATACCCCAAAACCCACCGAAAATGCACAACTTTGTTGCTTTTACATGATTTAATTTAGAGTTGTAACATTTCTTTCATAACAATTAAAAAAATGACACGTTTATTGTTTATTGTTGTTCCGGGAACAACTGGAACATGATTTAATGATGAACAGTGCATTAAGGCTAAAATAGTATAAAAACAATATATTTTAATTGTATTGTAAAATATTCAGATATAGTCAGTGAAAGGACGCTGATTTCATCGTTTACAGTGCGTCATGGGATGGCAGTCGCTGCACATTTCTGCTGGCATGCTTTGTTCGCCACGATTCTCTGATTGTTGAATTGTATCCTTTCAGGATTCACAGATAGTGTAGTTCTTCACCAGAACTACTTAAAAATGAAGATAAAATTACTGACTGATGACTTCAACAGAAGCATATTACATCAACATACAACCCCGAACTAATTGTATGTCTGTCTTTAAAAGTTTATCAAGTTATCAATAAAAATCAATTCCCCCAAGGAGAAAATGAATGGGATGTTTACTTCCAGAATGAAACTCTTGCCCTCTAATTGGGACTGCGAGCCCCAACCTGGACCTCACTAGTCTTTTGTCAAAAACAAATGTACTTATGTTGTGAAAACTCTACACCACTTGTGTCTTGTGAGCCTGGACATCACAAGTAAAAATGGCTCGTAAATCAGCCAAATCATAGCTTTAAATCTACTGACGTGCACAGGTTTGTGTGAGGATTAGGTTAAGGTGTTGTGAAAATATAATTAGCCTGATATGAAATCAGTGGAAGTCAATGAGATGTCTGCTCTCATATAGTGAAACAAACGTGTGTGTGTGTGTGTGTGTGTGTGTGTGTGTGTGTGTGTGTGTGTGTGTGTGTGTGTGTGTGTGTGTGTGTGTGTTTGGATATGACTGATTCAAGCAAAACAGCAATTACCCATGACACATCTCTAAACTATATCTATTAATCATGATACATGCTGGGTTACTGTAGGGAAATCCAGCAGGGAATACAATTACAGTAAGTGAGAGAAGAGAGAGAGAGAGAGAGAGAGAGAGAGAGAGAGGGAGAGAGAGAGAGAGAGAGAGCATGTGAGAGGTTGCTTGATTATCATTGTAGTTCATATTTTCTCTCACTCAATCTCGTTCATATTCATTACCTTTTTCGCTTTTGTTTTTTCTTTCTTTTTCTCTACTTTGTTGTGATTCTGCAGCTCTCTGTTTATATAAAATAAACACAATGTAACCTCTTGTTCATTGTCTTTTGTAACAAAAGTCACATTTCGAATACAGTACAATAAATCTCTGTGTGTGTGTGTGTGTGTGTGTGTGTGTGTGTGTGTGTGTGTGTGTATGCGTGTGCGTGCAAGGGAACGTGCGCGTGTGTATGTGTGTGTGTGTGTGTGTGTGTGTGTGTGCACGCCCACCCTGCATTTCCCCATTGGCTGTGAGGAACAAAAACATGTTCTAGAAGCATTTTCATGCGGACTGTTGGACTTTGAGTTTTATGTACTGGAACAGCTGTTGCAGGGGATCAGCTAATCAAAAAGATGAGCAGATACCTCCACAGACCCTGCCACAACCCAGTGGCGGATTTAGACATGGGGGACAACAAGCTAGGACTGCAACTACCACAGCCAATCAGAAACAATGTGTAAACGGTCACTACCCCAGGCACACAAACACGTTTTTCCTCTTGTTTTCACACTCCATCGCATGAATGAAAGCACAAAGTCCCAGAAAACTTACTATCAACTAAATTATTAACATATATATATATATATATGTTAATAGATACAATTAATTACATTTCTCCATGTGATTGCAAGCAATTCCACAGGAATATACAAAAATATTCTTGCATGCAAAGAAATGCGGGGAAAGACATGCACAGCAGGTTTTCTTCCTTTTCATCGATCCAGCTCTTCACACCCATAGCTGACACACCCAAATCCGTCTATTCCACTCCAATCTCTAGTAAAGATCAATGAATATCTCTCATGAGGATAGAGGAAGTTGATGGACAGGAGTGAAGGACGAAGAGAAAGAATACGAAAGGAAAGGGGGAAAGAACTATAACTTCCAGCAAAATATGTAATTTACATATCACCTCCAAACTATAGATTACGTAAAAACTAATTACACACTTAGACTGAGCTATAATAAGGTATGCAGGACTTGCTTGACTTTATTTTGAATTACACTTAAGTATATGGCTAGACAATTGGGGACAACATTAGTGCAGGTAAATAAGCCTGGATTTTGATCACAGAAAATCTCTGGGGCTTTTTTGTTCAGCTGGTTTTAAGCTTCAAATTAAAAATTGTTAAAATGATTATGAATATATATATATATATATATATATATATATATATATATATATATATATACACTCACCTAAAGGATTATTAGGAACACCATACTAATACTGTGTTTGACCCCCTTTCGCCTTCAGAACTGCCTTAATTCTACGTGGCATTGATTCAACAAGGTGCTGAAAGCATTCTTTAGAAATGTTGGCCCATATTGATAGGATAGCATCTTGCAGTTGATGGAGATTTGTGGGATGCACATCCAGGGCACGAAGCTCCCGTTCCACCACATCCCAAAGATGCTCTATTGGGTTGAGATCTGGTGACTGTGGGGGCCATTTTAGTACAGTGAACTCATTGTCATGTTCAAGAAACCAATTTGAAATGATTCGAGCTTTGTGACATGGTGCATTATCCTGCTGGAAGTAGCCATCAGAGGATGGGTACATGGTGGCCATAAAGGGATGGACATGGTCAGAAACAATGCTCAGGTAGGCCGTGGCATTTAAACGATGCCCAATTGGCACTAAGGGGCCTAAAGTGTGCCAAGAAAACATCCCCCACACCATTACACCACCACCACCAGCCAAATTGAACAGGTGTTCCTAATAATCCTTTAGGTGAGTGTACATTATAGATGTTCATGATCTCAAAATTATGGAAAGTAACTCTTCCCAGTTGTAAAGGTAGCTGTAAAAGTTCCATATTGAAAGGCAGATTTAAAATATAAGCAGAGAAGGACTATTGCTCCAAATGAAGTACTGGATGCTGAGCTTCAGAGAGATACATATTTTCATACGACCTTTCCCTTGGCCGAGGTAAAATCGTGCACTCTTACGCCAGAAGATCCCACTAACTCGGCTCCCTGGATAACTCCTCCATAGCCCTCTGGGTCCGCGAATTCAGTGGAGGAATTCGCCGACCAAATCCAATGCGGGTACTCAATCTACCCTGTACTGGAATAGGTGCTCCACAGGTCAGGCCTCCTACATGGACTTCTCCCTGTGTGTATTTTGCGCGGTATGGTCCCCTTGCGAGCGGACCCGCGTCTCCCTTGGGCAGTCCTCACAGACCCCCGGTCGCCGTGTCTGTAGCAACTCCTCCCTCCCAATGAGACAGGATCTACCACCGCGCCTCTTTCCACATGTCACCTAAAAGTGATGTATTTCACCACTCTTACCTCCCCCAGCTTGGGCAGGTGTGGTCTCCGCAGGGTCTTTTCCCCCTGAAAGAATAGGAAACTGGGAAAGATCGCCTTCCCTGATGCGTATGAGGGCCCCAGCCTCTTTAGCTCTATGCAAGAAACATAGAGAGAGAAAAGGTGCGGCTGGCATGGCATGCTCCCATGCTTGGCTGCGTCGCCTTGTTCCCGCCTGTATGGGGGTAAAGAACCAGAACGCTCTGACAATTTTATGGGGCGTTGGGGAAGGGTACGTGCAGTCTGATACAGCTGCTCACTTTGGCACGTGAAATACATGCCCGCTCCTGTGTCAGCAGTACCCGTACACGGCTCAGCGCATGGCACGATTTAAATTGGACCCCTAGTGTTGCTTCTTCGACACAATGTCGAAGTGAGCAACAGACGGGGAACGTCTAGGTTACGGATGTAACCTCTGTTTCCCGATGGAGGGAACGAGACGTTGTGTCCTCCCGGCCACTTCACTGAACCATTATCGGCTCCTCAGAAAAATCCTGATTGAAAAGATGCATTTCCCCTCCTTTATATCCGTATGTCTGGGGGCGGGACATGCAAATTCTGTCTGCCAATTTCTCATTGGCCTTTTCAGAGATACAAACGGCGCTCAAGAGAGACCCCTAGTGTCGCTTCTTCGTCACAACGTCTCGTTCCCTCCATCAGGGAAAGGAGGTTACATCCGTAACCTAGACGATTTCTGTGTATTATTACAATGCTTTAGAAGTATAATATTATGTGTAATCTGAGAAACCACGGCCACTGTGTCGCTTTCAAAAAAGCACAGATGTGCTGACAAAAATGAAACTTACTGACATTTACCTGAAACAAACTAACCATGGAACATATCCTGCTCTGGAGCAGGATATGTTCACAGAGTAAGTTGCTATGGCTACTAACATAATGTTACCTATGGCAACACCCTGAATGTTACCGAAGTTTTTGGAACTGAAAGTTGAGGTTATACACTTGCTTTGAGTAAACTTACATAGGGTCACTAAACCTGTTTCTGGAATACCCCCCTGTTGGTTTTTCCCCAACATACTGCTTAATTGTCCCTTTGCTAAACACCCCAAAATGTTGATTGACCAATCACAGCTTGACTACAGTTACTATGCTAGGGCACCTCATATAGACTCTAGGGATTTTTCAATATCCAGAATATGTTGTGAAATGGAAACTTGCAAATTCAAATATGAGACATCTGAAACATTTGGAGGGTGGAGTGAAGTTATACTCATTTCCCAAACCCAAAAGTAAAGGGGAGAACTGCAGACTGTGGATAAAACAGTGTGGTAGGCCACATGTCTAGCTAAACCCATTGAAACCTACAAGGAGCACTTATGTCTATTCCAAAGTAAAGTAGCTGTAGATAACGTTTACACTAGTTAGTTAATCCTGATGTTAATTTAATTCTCATTAATGTTAACTCGTGAATTTTCATACTTCGAATGCACATTGTAGACCTTTCCATGTGCTTTGGTCTGAAAGTGAAGGTCAATTAGATTAGCATGCAACACTACCTTGGACAACAAGCTTTACCTGAAAGATTGTGCTGATCGACCAGTTTTACCAGCTAATCAGCTAGATCAAAACCAGAGCTAAAGACAGACTGGATGAGCATGGAAATACATGCTGGTATAAGTTGGTCTTTTCAACAGACATGAAATGTAATTTTATGTTTGAAAGGCAGCTGAAGATAGCACCCATACAAACAGTACACAAGTTTGTAAGCATATACTAACCCAACCAGTATAAATTTGCATTTTAAGATGTGAAATAACACATTATTTAGTTTCTTTATTTAGTCTGTCCTCACAAGAGTTTCAACTGCATTTGTGAAGACATCTTACGAAATCTGGCCTTCACAATTATGAAACAATATAATGAAACACACACACACTCACAAATCCAAACACACAGAAGCTCCTTCAGTTGATGTAACAGCCCTCTCCGTATCCTTTGACAAACACTCTTCACGTCCCCTTCCCGTTTCAATGGGGGCCATTTCCTGTTGGCGCTGCCACCTAAGCTGTCCAATCTTTCTGTCCTCAAAGTGGTTTGGTCCGCATTGCCCTTATCTTATTTGGAGCATCTGGACCTTTATATAGAGGTCATGGAGGCAGAGAAAGTTCCAAGGGGGCTGCACATGAACCCGAGAATTGCACGCACACATACTTCATGAAATGCGAACTGAAATATGATGTATTGTAAAAATATGCAAACAGTTGCAGAACAAGGTATTTCAAGCAGTTTTCATCAAATCCAAGATTTCACATTCTTTTTCCACATGTTTACACGGTGTGTTCAATAAAGACTTGAAAATTGATAATTTTTTATTTTTATTTGTTCAACCAGAATGTGTTTGTCTATTGTTGAGACTTAGTTAAAGATCAGGTCAAATTTTATGACCAATTTTCTGCAAAAATAAATTTAAAGGAATAGTTCACCCAAAAATTTTCATTCTCTCATTATTTACTCACCCTCATTCCATCCCAGATGGTGACTTTCTTTCTTTTGCCGAATGCAAATTAATTTTTTAGTAGAATGTCTCATCTCTGAAGGTCCTTACAATGCAAGTGAATGGTGACCAGAACTTAAAATCTCCAAAAAGCACTTAAAGGCAGCATAAAAGTAATCCATAAGTATCCAGTGGTTAAATTCATTACTTCAGAAAGATATAATAGGTGTGGGTGAGAAACAGATCAATATTTAAGTTCTTTTTTTTCCAGAAGTCTCCAATTTCACTTTCACATTCTTCTTTTGTTTTTCAAGAATATCTTAGCCCTGTAGGTCCATACAATGCAAGTGAATGGTGAGCAGAACTTTGAAGCTCCAAAAAGGAGATTTTAATCAATGTCTTCTGAAGCAATCCAATTGGTTTTGAGTGAGATCAGACCGACACGTGACTTATTTTTTACTGTACATCTTGCCATTGCATTCTCATAGCACGATCATGATTTTAAGCTTGATTACACTTCCTAGTGGTTGACGCATGCGCAGAGCACTAGATGGTGCTATAAGAAGTGTAATCAAGCTTGAAATCATGATCAAGGAGACTACTGACAAGATTTATAGTGGAAAAGGAGTTGGTCTGTTCTCACCAAAAAAAAAAAAAAACACTTCAGAAGACATTGATTAAACCACTGGAGTTGTATGGATTACTTTTATGCTGTCTTTATGTGATATTTGGAACTTCAGAGTTATGGCCACCATTCACTTGCATTGTATGGACCTACAGAACTGAGATATTCCTCTCAAAATCTTAATTTGTGTTCTACAGAAGAAAGAACGTCATCCACATCTGGGATGGCATGAGGGTGAGCAAATGATGAGAGAATTGTCATTTTTGGGTGAACTATACATATAAATTAAATCTTGATTTAACCTTTGGAGTGTTTGTTGCATAAAATATATCACACAATGTATGCAAGAGTATGTACTGTATATGTGTCTGCGTCCAAGACATTTTGAGTTTATCTTTTAATGTTTAAAGTTCATGCTTGGGTAAGGATTGGGTAAGGATCTCAAATTGCTTTCAGAAATGTCTACACTCATACATACATGCTCTCCCTCCCTAAGGCTGGTCATAATGCACTTCCACTCTGGAAAGGAAACATATCTTGCACGGCCAGAGACACAGATCCAAAGAGACACCAGTTCCTGACACACACATGCACTCTTTACTTAAGGAAAATCACAGCGTGGTGATTTCCGTGTGCTAGTATGAGACTAAAAGCTCAGCTCCCTTCAGAAATGATTTGCCTTACTGGATATCATTTCCTAGATTACATTTTTGTACAAATGTATTTTACAAGTGTATATTTTATGTTGTGTATATTATCTCTTCCTACAGCTGTTCTGTTTCTATGTAATTTGCTAATTGCACTGGTTGCACTTCAAAGGTATTAATTTTCATTTAAAATATAAAAACTGTTATCATTTACTCACTCTCATGTCGTCCAAACATCATAACGTCGTACATTTGGCTTGTTTCTCACACAATGCTATGAAGAGGCTAAAGAGCACGTGGAATACAGCATACAAGTTGTACAGACCACAATTAATTTTATGATACTTTTAGGGTGCTTTTGTGTCCTTTTTTCAGACTTGAAAGCTTCAGTCTCCATTCATTGTAACAAAATGGACAATAGTGAACAGCAGAATCTATTTCTATTGCTTATTTTCAATTCCAAAGAAGAAAGTCATATGCGTTGGGACTGACATGAGGGTGACCACATGATGATTTTAATTTTTTTCATTATTCCTTTATTCACACACACAAACCGGTTTGTACCATCTCTGTTGCCTGTATTGTCTGGTAAATGCACACTTTGAGGTGTTTTCTTTTCATTCACCACCTTGTCTTCTGCTGTACCCCCACCATAATTTCACAAATTGGTGATATATATACTGTATATATATCTATATTTATTCAGCCTGAGAAGCATCTGATGCTAACAAAATACTGATGAAAACTTCATATCTCAGCACATCCCCTTTCACTGACCTCTTCTCTGTCTCCTTTCTCCTGGAAAACACACACACACACACACACACACATTGGTGCAGCTTTCCTTATGAGGACTCTTCATAGACATGATGATTTTTATAGTGTACGGACTATAGATTCTATCCCCTAACTCTACACCTAACCCTCACAAAAAACATTGTGCATTTTCCAAAATATATTGTTTAGTGTGTTTAAGTGATTTGAATTATGGTGACACTAGAAATGTCCTCATAAGCCATATTTATAGCATAATACCCTTGTAATTACCAGTTTGTAGCATGAATGTCCTCGTAAATAATTCAAACCTGCCCATGCACACACACGCATGCACACACGCACACATGCACGTACACACGGTGTTTAAACAGAGGAAATCCTCTTTTCAAATTGGCTGAGTGTTTACTCACACACTCAGGTGTGTCAAAGTGGGGGCTTGTTGTGAGTGTGTGTGTGTGTGTGGGGGGGGGGGGGGGGGTGTACATGGGGTGGGGGGAGATCTAGACCCACACATACAAACACAAGAGGTACCCTGTCTTGTGGACACACACATGCTTCATCAGAGTTTGCCTGCCATTATTTCATCTAATTTTTATTACATAAATTGTTCTCTGAAATATCACATGCTTACACATACAAGGAATTTGTCTTGGTGACAATACAAAAAAAGCAGCAAGACATAGATTATAAAGAATAAAATAAATATATATATATAATTATACATATATGTACATACACACAGACACACACCTTCATACATACACACACATACGTAGTGCAAATCTAAAACAAATCTGTTATATAAAGTAACTAATGTTAGATAATATAAATAGACTTAAACTGTGTATTGGACATAGTTATTGCTCAATGGGGCAGCTTTAACTGTTTATGAGATGGATAGCCTGAGGGAAAAAACTGTTCCTGTGCCTGACGGTTCTGGTGCTCAGAGCTCTGAAGCATCAGCCAGAAGGCAACAGTTCAAAAAGGTAAACAGTTCAACCAATAATCCACTCAGCAGTCCGAACTGTCCTTTGTAGATATCTGATTTCGTAGCTGCACCAAACCAGACAGTTATTGAAGTGCAGAGGACAGACTCAATGACTGCTGAGTAGAACTGCATCAGCAGCGCCTGTGGCAGGTTGAACTTCCTCAACTGGCGAAGGAAGTTCAAACTCTGATGGGTCTTTTTCACAATGGAGTCAATGTGGGTCTCCCACTTCAGGTCCTGTGAGATAGAAAGTTTATTAATTTAATGTTGTGAAACATTACACACTTCAGTTTGATGGAATTTGACTGAAATACCGAAATCTTAAAAATAGTCTAAAATATTTTTTCTGTGCTGCTAGTCCGTAAACTCTGTATTTTGTCTCAAATTTATCAATGACTTGGAAGAGGAGATGCTTACATGGACAGGTTGCAATGATATATACATTCATACATTTAGCAGAAGCTTTTATCCAAAGGACTCAAGGAATACATTTTATCAGACTGTATTCCCTGGGAATCGAACAAATAATCTTGACATTGCTAGCGCCATGTTCTACAAGTTGAACTACAGGAACCTAGAACGGCATGCCCTCATCCTAAAAAACTATGAACAAAAATATGCAAAAATATTTTTTTTTGACACAGGTAAATGTAAATATGGGGTAACGTTTGGCACAGTGTTGGGTCGCCACTTTATGTCCAATGTAAATTTTGGTCATGAAGCAAAACCGGTTGAGAATTGTTCTAAATGGTCATGTATAAATACACAAACCCTCATTACACATTTATATCTCAACATGATAACTCAAAGGCAACACAAACTCCAGCTCATATCAATTACCCACCATACTAATCTGCCATCATTCTGATCCCCTCTTTATTTAATATTTTCTCACTCATCCCTCCATCCCAGTGAAACCCTGGATTGTTGCAAAGAGGTCACTGTGGAAAGTCATCTCTTACGAGTCCTGGGATAGACATATGATTAGTGTCAAAGATTTCAGTAGAACAATTCAAACATTTTAGGTTGAAGGGCTCATAGGCTTTTGCTATCCTAGTAGTATGTGACACTTTTACCTTGTGGCCTCCACCATACGGGGTGCAGTGATATTTTAAATTTATTTAATATGTACTGTTTGCTGAGCCTTGCCTGGTCACATATGGTTATTCCAGTATCATCATCAAGAAGGTACTGGGGACATTCTTCCAGCCAAATTTACAAGGGGTGCCCATTAAACACATCTGTACACTGTATAGGAGATTATGCAATCCCTTGATAACACACAAATACTGAGAACTCGAAAGAAGAGTATTTTTTTCAGTTTCACCCATCCAAGGAGAGTCCCACCTATCAAAAACATCTTTTTTGATCTGAAAGTCCCCATGACTTCTTGTGGGTTGGATACACACATCAGGGGTAGTCTTAGCACTAGGCAAAGGTAGGCATCTACCTTTGGGTCGCTTTTAAATCCTTTCAGATCTCGGAGTTGTCACCACGTCTGAAAAGCCAAGCCAATGTTGATTCAGGTTGTATTACGAACCTTCTCATTTTCCCTCTTTGCTTGTATTCTCTCCTCTGTTCTGGGTTTCTTTGTTTTTACAACCGGTGATTCCCCAGATTTTTGCCATTTTTAATGATCCAGGGTCAATTTTTCACATTTGTTGTGACCACAAACTTTTGATCAAAGTGTATTTGGGTAAAGAAAATATATAGTTTGGAAGATGGATTTTTGTTGCACTCTCTCATTAATACATTTTTGTTATTTTTTAAAATAAACATAAAATTATAATGTCAGACCTTATTAAACTTTACATGTTTTTATTGCCCCTCAAATATTGCCCCTTAATGAAAAGTAAATTTCTGACCATGGTGAATGCGTTCGTGAGTTTTTGTGAAGCCAGACATAATTTGAGGGATTGATGCCGTGACGTCAACACGCAGTTACCTTGCTAGGAGGGAGGGGGGATTAATCTGTGTGTATGTGAGGAGGGAGGGGGAGAGAGAGAGAGTTAATCTCCCGGGAAATGGGCACGTTTGGAATAAACGGTACCAGTCAGCAAGCGCTCTCTAATATTCCAGTGGCTGTAGTGTTTTCAATCCAGAGAGAGAGAGAGAGAGAGTGAGAGAGAGAGAGAGAGAGAGAGAGTGAGCAGCACTGACTCCTCAGGATGAGCCTGCGCTTTGAGGCTGTTAAACACTAGACCCTGAGGGCATTCTCTGTGGTAAGCTCCGTCTGTTTTGTATTTTAACAGGGTTGGCGCCACAATGTTTAACTCGCCTTTATCTCTGCAGTCCATCTATTCTTTTATGTTTGTAAAGTAGCGCGCGATGAAGGTCCGAGTCTCCGCGCGCGCGGGAAAGGCAGATAGGTCGCGCGCGCTCTGTTCTTGTCAGCTGTTAATTGTAACAGCTTCGCCATGTACAGGTACATGCAAGTCTCCTGAGGTAAAGTTTATGCGTTAAAGTGCATTGGTAAGGACCTGACAGTCGATAAATGAGCACACGAGTCCCTTTGGCGATTTTACAGTCACTTTAGGACACAGAGAAGTGTCCTCTGACGACCAGACAAGTGTATAGAGGCTGAGGTGTGTTTAAAGTGCTCTATTTCGTCAGTAGTGTTTTTGGCTCTCTTGTTTTAGTAGGCTGCGGCTATTTTCGGTCTACAGTGACCAAATTAAAGCAGCCTCACGCAGCAAATTACTCGCTGACAAACTGCTTTACAGCACTTCAGAGATGTGTGAGAGACATACCTGCTTTATGAGGGGAGTTAGACAGGTTTGTTAAATGTCGCACCACAGCCGCTTTTACTGTCACCTTCTAATAAAGCAGCTATTGTATTTATTACAGTTTTTAAACGCGATCTCACCTACATGGGACTTGCGTTACATCCTGAAGTTTTAGGCAACGACAAAAAAACACAACAGCTTCTTCAGGATTAATGGTCAACTTTTAGTGAACGTGTGACTTTTACAGCTACCGGCTCGTTTTGGGTGAAATCGGTTGGCATTGTTAAAGTTCTGAAATCAAATAGTAGCCCTGTTTCCTGTGTTATAATGCACGAAAGATGTGTTAAACAAAATGACTATAGTGTCCTTTATAATGTAACAGTTTCTTGTCATTTTTGTTGGAGCTGAAGGAGCTATCTACATGTCTGTCTGCCTGTCTGTCTGTCTGTCTGTCTATCTATCTATCTATCTATCTATCTGTCTATCTACATGTCTGTCTGTCTATCTATCTACATGTCTATCTATCTATCTACATGTCTGTCTATCTATCTATCTATCTATCTATCTATCTATCTATCTATCTATCTATCTATCTATCTATCTATCTACATGTCTGTCTGTCTATCTATCTACATGTCTGTCTATCTATCTATCTACATGTCTGTCTGTCTTTCTATCTATCTACATGTCTGTCTGTCTATATATCTATCTATCTACATGTCTGTCTGTCTATCTATCTACATGTCTGTCTATCTATCTATCTACATGTCTGTCTGTCTGTCTATCTATCTATCTATCTATCTACATGTCTGTCTGTCTATCTATCTATCTATCTATCTACATGTCTGTCTGTCTATCTATCTTCATGTCTGTCTGTCTATCTATCTATCTATCTATCTACATGTCTGTCTATCTATCTATCTATCTATCTGTCTATCTACATGTCTGTCTATCTATCTACATGTCTGTCTATCTATCTATCTATCTATCTATCTATCTATCTATCTATCTATCTATCTATCTATCTATCTATCTACATGTCTGTCTGTCTATCTATCTATCTACATGTCTGACTATCTATCTATCTATCTGTCTATCTACATGTCTGTCTGTCTATCTATCTACATGTCTATCTATCTATCTACATGTCTGTCTATCTATCTATCTATCTATCTATCTATCTATCTATCTATCTATCTACATGTCTGTCTGTCTATCTATCTACATGTCTGTCTATCTATCTATCTATCTATCTACATGTCTGTCTGTCTATCTATCTATCTATCTACATGTCTGTCTGTCTTTCTATCTATCTACATGTCTGTCTGTCTATATATCTATCTATCTACATGTCTGTCTGTCTATCTATCTACATGTCTGTCTATCTATCTATCTACATGTCTGTCTGTCTGTCTATCTATCTATCTATCTATCTATCTATCTATCTATCTATCTACATGTCTGTCTGTCTATCTATCTATCTATCTATCTATCTATCTATCTATCTATCTATCTATCTATCTATCTATCTATCTATCTATCTACATGTCTGTCTGTCTATCTATCTTCATGTCTGTCTGTCTATCTATCTATCTATCTATCTATCTATCTATCTATCTATCTATCTATCTATCTACATGTCTGTCTATCTATCTGTATATCTGTCTGTCTGTCTATCTATCTACATGTCTATCTATCTATCTATCTATCTATCTATCTATCTATCTGTCTGTCTGTCTGTCTGTCTATCTATCTATCTATCTATCTATCTATCTATCTATCTACATGTCTGTCTATCTATCTGTATATCTGTCTGTCTATCTATCTACATGTCTATCTATCTATCTATCTATCTATCTATCTATCTATCTATCTGTCTATCTGTCTGTCTGTCTGTCTGTCTATCTATCTATCTATCTATCTATCTATCTATCTATCTATCTATCTATCTATCTATCTATCTATCTATCTATCTATCTATCTATCTATCTATCTATCTGCCTGCCCTGCCCTGCCCTGCCTGCCGCCTACGTGTCTGTCTGTCTGTCCGATTCATTTAAATATGTTAAATATCTCAATTGAAATCTTAATTTGCCTCACCCCCTGCCATCACGCTCTTTGCCTGTGTCATTTAAAGGCTGCCTTCTATTGCAGGTTTCTCTCTGCGGGGAAACTGCTTGTGCATCTCTGCGCAAGAGCAAGGAAAAGTGAACTGTTATCAGCCGTAGTTGTAGAGGTTCATATCAATGCATCTGGCGTCCAGCTGAGATGCCGCGACACTGACGGTCCTGCCCCGTCTGTCGAACCGGACCAATGATGATGATAATGAAGATGATGAGTTCCACACGGCGCGTGTAGCGCCAAATTCACTACGAGACACTTCAGTCTGATCGGTGCGCATTCAAACTTCAGATGGACTACTTTCAATCTTCATTGACCAGTAAAATGAATTGGATCACACTCCTGCTGGCCGGCTTGACTTTTTGGGGCAAAGTGTCCATGCACAGTTGCTTAGAATACGATGACAGCTATGATTATTATGAAGAGGAGAAAACAGAGACGATAGATTACAAGGATCCGTGCAAAGCTGGTAAGACGCTTTTATCCCATTTATACTTATGATTTGCCTTTGTTCTGTAAACACTTTTGTGAAGTGATTAAGGGAGAAAGCACAAACATTTAACCGCGTTTTACACAGTGCTGTAGTACGAGCGAACAGTTCTCACAGCGATACACGTATGGAAGAGTGAGCAAACTTGAGTTGTTTTCTTTTTTCTTTGGGTCGTGGCACATACTTGTTCCCGTTGCGCGAGCCTGAACGAAGTCTCTTTTAAATACTTTTCAGGGCTTTTTTTGTATACGGAAATATCTCTTACAAGCCCTTCACGACTCATGCAACGCTCCCCTGCTGAAAATGATGGAGTCCGCTTTAATTTGGTTTCTCTCGGGATGATCGAGCGGCTCGCGAGCCCATGTGCGCTCCGCTGTCATGTGTGATCCGCGCGGTGCCCACCTGTCCACGCGCTCGTTTGTCCTTGCTGGTATAGCGCTGCACAGACTACATCCAAACCTGTATTTTACCTGCTAGCAGCTGGCAGGCAGAATTAGTTGTTGGACCGTGGGCGACCCTCTTTTTGAAAGAACATTAATTATTTTGTAAGAAATAGGGACTAGTAAATCCAAGTGATCTGTGTCCAGACTAAATTGGGTTGGTTCATACTGTTTTTTATGAGTTAGAAGTGTGAAATCTGACAGACTGAGCTGTAAGGTTTTTATATACTTTTACTTTAATTTGTAAAAGTATGTTTTACATTAATATGTAAAAGTATGGGTGTGTTCCATTCAGAAGTGATCATCCCTTTGCCCTATTCCATTCAAAGAATTTACCATTCACAGTGAGCGCTTTGGATGGCAAAAAGGTGCAGGGCTCAAAAATAAGGGACATTCATATTTCACTTTTTTAGTCTTTTTATTGGAAATTCTGCTTGATGCGATCTTGCAGCATGACTATTAGTATTGTTCTCCCTTCAAAATGCCCTTCGGAGGGTATTTTATCCCATTTTGATTTTTTAATTATAAATTCAGTGGTATATAGACCAACTTATTAAGGCAATCTAGAAAGTTGAATTAACTGTAAAGATTAGCCTACATAAGCACTCAATGGACAGTGTGTGCATAATCCATTTCAGGAGTGGAATTTGTATATATCTTTATGTTGACACATGGTGGATCATAAGGCAGATATGATTTCTTTCTAACCCTGTCCACCTTTGGATGTGTGTGTGTGTGTTTGTTTGAAGTAAACTACATTTAAGGCAGAGCAGATGTTTAAATGCCCCGTCTGCAGTTGCATTCTATAAAAATTTCCTTGTAAACCACCCAAACCCGCCCACACACACACGCACACACACACACACACACACACACACACGCACACACACACACACACACACACACACACACATACAACCTCCCTCTCCACATTGTCTCTTATTTTCCTTTTGTATATTTACTAAGGAACTATAAATCTAATATTTTCTGTCTCTACTGTGAAATGTTGTCATTGTTTCCATGGAAGACACTTGCATGCACAAGAGGGCACACATATTGTACAAGTTAATTTTTTTGTGAGGTCATTTTAAGGGTGTTTTTTGTGAGGTAATTTTAAGGGTGTTAGTATTGTGAGCAGTGTGTATGTTTTTGTTATGTATGTGTGCCCTTTGCACTCATGTTTGGGACAGTGTGTGCATTTTTGTGTGTATGTGTGTAGGAGGACGATGACTGTTAGTCGGTTGTAGGGAGGACCTCTGTTTTTCCAAACTGTAAAATATTTAGCCCAAATTGACAGTCCAGTTGTTAGCAGTACTACAGGGAGAGGGTGGAAAACCATAATCTCATAACCTTTCAACACGTACACAAATAATCATACAGACTATGAAAAGCACTTTTAACTTTTATTACACACAATATTGTCAGATTAACACTTAGGTTCCCATGTGTTTAGAGACTTGTTTTGTTAATTAATTTACACTAATGAGCTAAGTAATGAAATACTATACTGAAAGCCTTGCAACACACTGTATTATAATCACACTCCTTTCAAGTGTTAAAAAACAGCCTCTTCAATTACTGCACTACCCTGCACTAGGGGTGGTCTATATGACCAAAATCCTATATCACGATATGTGTAATTTTACAGTATATCTCGAAAACGATATATATCACAATATAGTAATTTTTTTTTTTAAATCAATAAAACTGTACGCTATTCTCTGCAGCATCCACACACAACCCTCCACGTGCCCCACCGAGAGCGTGAACCACACATTATAGTGACCACGAGGAGGTTACCCCATGTGACTCTACCCTCCCTAGCAACCGGGTCAATTTGGTTGCTTAAGATACCTGGCTGGAGTCACTCAGCATACCCTGGATTTGAGCTCACGACTCGAGGGGTGGTAGTCAGCATCAATTCTCGCTGAGCTACCCAGGCCCCTAAATTGTGTGATATAGCCATGTCACAATGTGTATTTTTGAGTAATTCAGTAAGTGAATTAAATACTTTATGAATGAAAACTTATATAATTTTCTCTTTATTTTGAACTTTACAAACAAGAAATGTAACATCTTACCAAAGCAATGCAAAAAGTAAAATAACATAAATAACAAAAAATATCCATAAATAAACAACTAATTAGGCTCTTTGTGTTTTTAGTAATCTCTATAATATATGAGGAAAATATGGCTGGCTTTTTTTCATGATATCAAACATCACACGAACAGAATTTTAAAAAGGGTTTTGATTGTATTTGAAAAACCAACTTGACACTGAGAGAAACCAGAATGAGTAGCAGGTGTGATCTGCGCTTTTTCTGTCACAGGAGCACGAATGAAGAGACTGGGATGACTTCAATACTCGCGCACACTTGCGTGTTTCAGATTGTGCGTCCGTGCAACACTCGAATAAAACACAGATGCGCATGTTTGAAGCGGGGGATGAATGTCATTGAATTTGCTTTGACGGTGGCTCAAGTGAAATTTCATGCCGTAGATGCGGATTCAGTGTCATTTTTTTCTTGCATTCTTGAAAAGCTTTACATCTAATGACACGTGCAGCTGCCAGTGAAAACTGCGTTTCATTACTTCTATCAGTCTCGCGTGAAGCCCTGACCACGATATATGCGCACATGGATATATTGACATTTGCAATGTACAAACCTCGCAAATCGCTGTTTTCTGCTTGGTATCACTCAATTTTGCAGTTTGGTCTGCTTTAGCATATCAGTGCTGTGTTGATGATTTAGCAAATGTAGCCATGCTAATTGAGTATAAGATGTCAATTGAGGGAGCTGCGGTGCTTTAGAGGAAAGATACTGTAGACCCAGATTTGGTTTAATTGTACATAAACCTTAAACCTTTTACCATAAACCATATTTTTGCTTAAACATTCTTCTTCTTTCTTAGTTATATTTGTTGTTCTCAACATAAACAAATTGTAATTACTATACGCTTCCCCTAAAATACCACTTTTGCTCCCATTTCAGTTTTTTTTCTTCAGTTTTTCTTTGGACATTTTCAGGATAGTCATACCACAAGGACTGCAACACTTGAAGCACACACATTTACTTGTTTTCAAGGTGCACCACCTTCATGAGGTCCTATTAATGGTTTGCTTTGGTTGACACAAAAGAAGGCTATTAACTCTGTTAATGAGGCAAATGCATTGTTTAGGACTTCTGTACTTGTTTACAGAAACTGGGAGCTCTTTTGGTTTCAATAGGTCACTAAAGGGCTAGTTACATTATACAGTCATTAGGTGATGTTATCTGTGTCTGTTATCTTAATACATTGTAAACTTAACGGCACTGTTGCTACAGAATAACCAATCTTTTCGGATTATGCAAATGTAGCCAACGCCTCATTGTTTAGGCAAGAGAAACATAAACAAACCCAAGGGAGTTTACTGGGGGTGTGCATACAGGCTTAGCTCATGAGGCAGAAACACACATAAAAGGGAGCTGATGCCCTTTACCACACACACACACACACACACACACACACACACACACAGACACACACACACACACACACTATCATTGGTCTACTTATCATTATGAGGACTTTCCATAGACATAATGATTTTTATACTGTACAGACTATAGATTCTATCCCCTAAACATAGCACAACCCCTAAATCTAACCCTCACAAAAAACTTTCTGCATTTTTACATTTTCAATAAAACATCCTTTAATATGTTTATTTAAGCTAAATTAAATTATGGGGACACTAGAAATGTCCTCATAAACTACATTTATAGCATAATACCCTTGTAATTACCAGTTTGTAACCTAAAAAATTGTCCTTGTAAACCACATAAACACACACACACACACACACACACACACACACACACACACACGCTGTTTAAACAGAGGAAATCCTCACACACTACACTATTATGATTACACTTCCGAAATGTATATGACTGTGGTGACATTTTTGGTAAATTATACAGTGTTAAGTGGTTCCTTACACGTAATGCACAATTAATCGAAATAAAATCGAAACCGTGATATGACCTTGTGCGATTATTAAATTGCAAAGGGCTGCGATTTAATTAAATAAATAAATAGTCTGCTTCCTTCAAAGTTTATATGCTCTGTCCGGGCTATATTAAATTAGAGCGTTGTTACAGTGTTTTCAGAGCTGTGCTCCACAACTCCCTCTCATGCTTAAGAGTAACAGAAGTGCTCAGAGTTCGGTTCCGTTAGCTTACGCGCGCCAAACGCTTTATTTACACTAAACATGCGCGTCCTGCATGAAGCGTTTTATATTATTATCTCCGGTAGCAGCATTTCAGTTTCCGCAAGGCACATGTATCATAATAATAACGCAGAATACAAATGGGGTATAAATCAAACATGTTTATTAAATGATTGCTGAGCAAACAGCATTAACAGAAACACCTGTAGAGACCAGAAACATCTCTTCCTTCAGTCTCCTTTGAGACTCCATTGAGCTTTGCAATCGCATTTGATTTTTGACAAAGAGCCACGTGTGACTCGCGAGCCATAGGTTCTCTACCACTGCCCCAGACTTTTGCATCGCAAGGGCAACACTCTATCAGCTGTAGACTTACCAAACAATTTTATTGCAATCGAACAAGCTTGTAAATGTAATTTTTTAATGCAAATGTTAAAATGTATCGCCTTTCAAGTTACACACTACCACAAAACTATTTAGACGTCGTAAGATAGTATTGTGTAAGGTGCAGGGTGAAAATAATGTTTTTGCTTTACTTTGTTGCCTTAATTAATGGTGCTGTCAGATTGACAGTATTTCTTTATAGTTTAACATCTGTTCTTACCTTCAGTTCTTGAAAACACAGATTAAAACTTTGGACAGATGGTGAGTTTTTACATATAAGGAAAGATTATGCTGACCTCAGCCTCTGCTGTGCACATACAGTATGATTGTGTGTATACAATACAGTGAAAATGTCACCTATGCATACGTGTGAGATTCTTGGCCATCTGTTTACGTGTTTATTACCCTGTATGTGTGTCTGTGTATGGTGGAAAACATGCATGGTTGGCCATCTTGTTTCTGTTGTTCTTGGGGAAATAGAATGTGAGTATTTGGCCGTGTGCTTATCTCATTCCATTAGAGTGCACTAAACACATTTCCATCTCTTTGTACACTGATTTCCCTCCATGTGAGTATGTGTGCGCGTGTATGTGTGTGACGAGTATGGAAGCCCACTTCATTCAGGGACTTATCTCTTCCTGGTAGCCTGCATCCTGCCACTTAGTTTGAGAAGAGTCTCTCTCTCTGTTTCTCTCTTTCTCTCTTTCTCTCTCTCTCACTCTCTCTCTCTCACACACACACTCATTCATGCTCCTTACAAAAGAGGGATTTTGTTATAAAACTGTGCATGCAGCAAAATACAGTGAGTGAGACAGTGAGTGAAAAAAACTGATTTCACTTGTTTGCTTGCCCTTTATTCTGCTCTGTATATGTTTAGTTAGAGTGTCTGTTGACAAATATATTACAATTTTGATTGAATTTTTCTAACTTGTCTAACTTTTCTAACTCAGACATTACAGTCAACCTACTAAATACACATCATATCTAAATACAAACTCACATTAAAATTCAAGAAATTTCAAGCATTTACTGTTCACTTCACTGTTCAGTTAGCTTGTTATTATCATAGATGAGTGTGTTGCTATGTTTGTGTACAGTATGTTAGAGATGTGGTCAGTGGAGTCCTGTTAATAAAAGAGGATATTCCAGGAGCACTCTGGCCTGACTGCCAGATTCCAAAAATTCCCAAATATTCCAGCGTCAGCACTTTGCTCCACCGTGGACTGTTTGTTTTGGAGCAGGAAAACATGAGTCAGCGATCCGCGCACTTCCTCCTAGAATGCATTTCACTAATTAAACAATTACAGCTTTACACAGCTCTGACGTGTGAAAAGGTGCTTTGATACACCGACAATGGCACTGACTGAAGTCTTTCTCTCTCTCTCTCTCTCTCTCTCTCTCTCTCTCTCTCTCTCTCTCTCACTCTCTCTCTCTCTCTCTCTCTCTCTCACACACACACACACACACACACACTCTCAGTGAAACATTGCTGTGAGATCGATGACAGTGAGATGTTGCTGTCATTAAAGTCCATCTTTTCTTTGGTGCTCATTGCTCAGTCTAAAGGCCTACAGCGTAGCATCTATGAGGTGGTCTATGCGGTTGTTTACATTAAAGCTCTTGCATTGATGTGTCTTTGTCATTCTGCAAGTACACAGCCAAAATGTTAGTGCACTAAGAGAAAATGCCTTATTTCTGAAATAACAAGTTTATAATAAGTTTAAAGTAATTTAATTTGTGAATTCATAAGTATTGAGTAGATTACTGTAAATTAGAAATGAGTTAATCAAAGTAAGCAGATGTTAAAATGAATTAATATACATGTTGCCTGCAATGAGAAAATACTGTAAATCAGGCATATACTGTATGCTTGCTCAAGTTGTTTAAATAATAATGTTACAGTGCCTATAGGAAATATGACCAACTCTTAACAAGTGCATTTTAATTTTGCTGACAAATTAGAAGTATCCATTTTCATAACTTATGACATATGATTATTTACTGTATATCGTCAAACATATGGTCAAAACATCATACAGATCGAAAAGATCTCAATTAGAGCTCGATCGAGGTCGATATATGGGTTTTACCGAAATATCGGCACAGATAGTTGCTTTCTTGGAACTATTTGTTATCTACAAATATCTAATAAATAAATTAAATAAAAATAAATTATAATTCCATTTCAAATACAATGTAATGTGATGCATAAATCGTAAAATAATCTTGTAGAAAATGTAAAGCTATCTCATCAAGCTACAGTATAGGCTATGCAGTAACTACTGTAGCTGCATGGTGTAAGTTTGATACAGAAGTATTACCCGGCTGTGGGAGCAGTGAGAATTAAAGTAGCTTCTATTTTGTTTAACCTCAGGATCATTGGCGTAACTTGGATCTTGCGGGCCCAAGTGCAAAGAAACTGTCGTGCCTCCTCCTTGAGGGGCCTTGGTCATTTATCATCATCTCTCAGGCCCGCTGTAATTTTTATGGATTCTTTAGCTCAACCGTTGCAGGCCCCCTCTCACCCCGGGCCCTAGGGCAGCTGCCCACCCTGCCCTCCTTCTAGGTACGCCACTGTTCAGGATCATATCGTGTCAATGAAAAGCTTCACTTTTTTTTTTTTCAGTTGTTCAGATGTCACGTAGGGACTCATAAATCGAATTGTTTTTGTTTTTTTACATAAATGTTAAAAACAAGCCATTAAGACATCAGTTTTTGACATCATCAGAATGCACGCCGGAGACATCAAGCAGTTGTCGTAATTGTGTTTGTATGCATGTGTGTTTTTGTGTCTGCCTGTCCCTTTTTCTTCCTGTGATCATGCTCACAGGAAGCTGTTGGGCTGTTTCCCAGAATGCTTTACGTCACGTCTCTCTGACATGTGATGCAGTCAGATTTCTTTAGTAATGCATGTTATTGACAAAGCAAAACACTCCACTCATCCCTGAGCTCCCATGATACTCATTCATCAGACTCAGTTTGTCCCTGTGGGTTTTACAAGGGAGGGATTTTTGGTATTCGTTTGAGAACACAGTAATGAAGCATTAACATATGGTCATAATTGCAAAGCCCGTAATGTGTGTGTGATTGTGTTTACGTGTGTTTGATCAGATGTGTCGATCAGTGCCTCCCTCTTGAATTCTCATGTTCCCAAATGTATTCAGCTGCGTCCAAACCACATAAATATCACACCGTATGGAAAAATCACAATTGATTTTATTAGTGCATTTTTCTAACATACTCTAATAAGCATCAAAATACACAAAACAAAAATATTTGGTAAAACAGTACATTTTAAATGAGATTGATCTATTTTTATTGATGGTTAACAAAAAACTTCTCAAGTTCTGTCTGCCATCTTAAATTTTTTTAACAAAAACAAAAAATACAAGTGATTCTGCCTAAGAATTTTACCAAAAGAAGGTATTGTAGAGCTGGGGAACATGTCTTCAATATTTTCTCTATAAATTTTATCCTGTTGACGATATTCAGTATATCTCAATTATTATGTATTTGCTCTGAAATGGCTCAAAAGAGATTTTGTTTTTAAATTTTAAACCATTATTTCATCCAAACAGCCATTGTAGTCAAATAGATTCAATATTTTAAAGCGATTAAATAAAAATCTATTTAAAGTAATGAAGGAATGCTTCCCTACAGTTTTATTACTAAATAAACACAAGGAAGAATGAGATTTAATCATTTTCATTGAAATGCATTTTTTAATTTACAGTATATTTACATTCCATATACAAAGAAAAATAATAGGTTAATATAAAGTACTATTTACCTTCATATAATTTTACTGAAACATTATTGTGAATGAACAAACTACTAATTCACTCACTTATTTTTTGGTGGCAGGTTAAATATTGCTAAATTATTACTGTGGGACTAAGTCAAATATGTTATTATTATTGTTAGTTTATTAATTTCTGAATTATCATTATTATTTGGATAATTTGATTTGTGTTATACAAAAGTAATGTTTCTGTCCTATTTACTTCACCTTCACCGGGGACTTTTATTTTGACACTGAAATACTGTGTGTTTTTGACCATTTACAATGTAACTGTACAATTTGTGTAAATATCTTGAAGCGGTTACTAATGTTTGGAACTGTGCAAATGTTTGAACCTGTAGTATTCTGATTTCACAATGCACGTGAACTGCTCTGAGAGCGCTGCCCTGTGTGTGCATACAGATCAGCTTGGCACTGGTTTATTCTGAAATGCACACAGACATGCTTATTTGTCTTTAAAGTGCAGCCTTTTGCGGTTTAATAATCACATATGACCAACTCGCAATTTTGGTGTTATTTTGATTAATTGTGCAGTCCTGATGGATTGTGAAATTAGCCTACTGATATGCTCTATATTAGCTCTTTTCCACCGCCATGGTTCGGTAGTGCGTTCCTGGGCTTGCGAATTCTCAAACTGGTCCGTGCATTCCCCCCACAGAAAAGGCAGCCCCAAAAGCTTGCTGGTCTCAGACACAGGAACCGATTATATCAGGGAACGGAGGGCGTATAATGTTTCATCAGGAGGAAATGTTTCCCAAACAAGAACAGAAGCTACCGTCTGCAGCAAGGAGTACTTTTTCACTCTATAACAACAATAAAACCCTGCAAAAGCGTTGATATATGTTTTGTTCAGTAAGGGGACTACCCACTTATTTAGGGAGATCGCAGCTGTTAAGGTAAACTGGTGGTATTCTCAATCAAGACGTAAACACAATATTAAATGCTATGGCAAAGCCCCAAATATAACCATCCGCTACACCAATGTTAAAAATAATGTTACAGTTACAGTCCACTGTTACAGTTTATAGTACGTAGCAACTTAAGCAGCATTTTAAGTTCATGCAAAGAAATATAATAATATTACTTGTCATCTTGAGCAGTGTAAAAACATTCAATTACATTTCTCTGTATATATACATATGTCCCTAAAACAGTAGTAAGTTGTACACAAACATTACTGTGCACCATGTTTGTTTTGGGCAGGAGAGGTAGTCACGTAAAACTACCACATAGCCATTTAACCAATTACATCACTGTTCGGTTCTTAAGCAGATCTCAGGTCAGTGGAAAAGCACGGCCTGTTTGCGAGAGGCTCTAGATTGCCCCGGCCATGAACCAGCCGAGGACAGGCTCGGCATGCAAACCATTGGAAAAGGGCTATATGAAACTTAATGTAAAAAGCGCATTACAATCAACAAAAACAATCTAATCTGGTTTTGTTAAACAAGCACCATTTAAGCAAAAAGAACAGTTGTCTTATTACATGTAGCATTTACATTTAAAATGAGCTGTCCGACTTGAGGTTCTCTGCCATTGTTTTTTTTAATCCAGTGTTTGAACAAGATGCCTCCTCAGCTCGCATGGGATTATGGGATAGTAAAGTGTCCAGTCGATTCACACTTCAGAATCTCGCTGGACATAGTAGGTCATCCAGGGATTTCTTGCTTACTCTTTTATGAACACTGAGGATTTAGACATACTACTCCATTGGCATACTGTTAGCATTAGGGAAATATGTATATTCAGATTAATGCAGCTCATGTCTCAGAGTGAACGTGAATACTTTCTGGTTTCCATGGAACAAGAACCATGGGATGCCATGTTTCAGTCATTTTTGTAATCGATTGTTGGGGAAATTAACGATCAATTTATCGATTAATCATTAATGTTAATACCACAAAACGCACGTGGAGGACTCCAAATAATATGTGCATGTAGCTTACTGTTTAAATATCATTTAAATTATTACACTTAAGTAATGCAAGTACTGGCGTTGTCCTCTTAAAATATTCTTAGTTCAGTGTATTTTAATACAGTTAGGCTATGTTTAGTACAAATATATCAATGGTTAAATTACTGTTAATGAATTCCTGATAGTAATAAACTAGACACATATATAAATCGTATACATATTTGAGTTAGTTAAATCTTCAAGTTGTGGCTCGAGGAATATTTCACACCTTTTGACATATTGTTTTATGTGAAATTAAATCATAACACACTCTGTAAACACAGTATCCTACATAACACACCATGTGTGCTGGTGCAGTCATCTGATTCTGCTTTCCTGATGATCACTGATGTAATTGTAGGTTGGGATTAAACAAGGAGACCGGCAGATCAACTGTGCTTGTTTTCACGTTGCACTTTAACACACTGTCACATGTATGCAGAAAACATAATGTTAATTTATAAAGAAACGCTGAAACACTGATTATATTGAGCCCACTTCATCTTCATCTTCAGCTATGCTGTTCTTCTTTTCTGATGCTGATAAGACATGACTTGATTCAGGCTGCAGATGACTGTATAGACAGCCTTATCAAAGTCTGCTGGCATAGTTTAAAGTAATTCGGCAGAATGGGTTCGATATCAGGGTACATAAACATTCAGAAACAGCATGCCGATTTTCTGTCTGATCATGTTGCTTCACACGGAAGCAACGTGTGATCATGTTGTTTTGTGTTATAGGGGCTTGGCAGTGATGCCTTAAAAAGCTCTCTAGGTTTTAAACAAGTCAATTCATTTTTATTTGTATAAGGCTTTTCACAACACACATCGTTTTAAAGCAGCTTTACAGGAAATCTTGCATTGAAAAAATTAAACTGTAATATCTATAAAGTTTTTGAGTGATCATTGTGTAGTTTGATTAAATATGATTGTAATTTGTGTATAAAAATTTAATGCGACTGTGACAAGTAACACAAAACTCCATAAGATGTTGGTTAATGGAGAAAAATAACCTTGGGAGAAACCAGACTCACTGTGGGGGCCAGTTCACCTCTGACTAACCAGCATAAATATAATGCCAAAATTAGTTATTTATGTGCAGTGCAAGACATGACTTTAAATTGTAAATTAAGTAAGTGTTAAGATCCAGTGTTAAAAAAAACAATAAAACATAATACAGAGCTTTAATTTGAGAAACTACTGTAGATGCTGAAGTGTTATCTGAGTCTATCAAACTTTAGGTAAAAATTTGCAATGTAAAATTATAGTCTTCATTAACGTGACCATACAAGTCTGCTAAAATTAGATGGACAGTTGATTACAGCTTGACTCTCCTCCAACATTATGCTTAAATCATAAAATGAAACCTTGAAAACGACTTTGTAGTTTTCATGATAACCTTAGAGGAAAGTCTCATTTGGAACTGCAGTGTTACCTCCAGGATAATCTCTCAACACAACCATATCTGCAGATATTTAAACACCCAGATTAAAACACACCTCCCACTGCACTACTGTAACCTTGGAATTGAGATTATAATTTCATACCCATACACTACAGGAAACTCAGGACTCCAGACTTTAAAAATGTACCATGGATCCATTGGCTCCTAAACTTAAAACATTTCAGAGCCAAAACCTCTTTATGCATAATACATGCTCATTTAGTCCAAACTGTATGTTGCTTTAATAAACAATATTTGTTTAAAACAATGGGAGTACATTGAATTTACTAATACACTAATTATAAATACACTAATTAACCAGAGGCAGATTGCATGCCAAGTTGCCAACATATGAAATTGTAATGGAATGGTAATCAGACAACAGCAATGCTCTTGACTGGATAACCTTAATATATTTAATATGCCAGAACTCAAAATTAGGCTTATAAAAAAATAAAATAACATATGGCTAACTTTATTGTACAGACCAAATTTCAGTCAAGTGCGGTAACATCACATCAGTAGGCTATTAATAGATCATCTCTAATAAAACTTTAGTTGAGACAATTGTCAGACGACTCATTGATGTATTTTTCGAATACTTTTTGGCACCATTATACCATGATACCGCAGTATTATTTGCGAAGGTTATCATATCGTGAACATTTCATACCATTACACCCCATAAATGACCCGATTAATGTAAAGGGTTAGGTTTAGGGGCCTTTGTGGGCAAAGTGGTTCAGGCCCCTAGGGCCACCCCCTTTTGCATGTCCCTGATTTTAAATAATTGTCACAATTGTAAATTTTTTGTCGCATTTATTTTTTGAGCTGTCATTGCTTAATTGAGCATGTACATGTAAAGCTATTTAACTATCGATTTCATTTGATTTAAACATATTCACTGTGAAAGAGCCACCGTGTCATTTTGACAGTCCCATTTTAGTTGCAACAAGCTCGATTCCCCCTTGCAGCTCATAATCGATTCTCGAGTACAGCTACTGCTATATGTTTATCGCTCAATGTGGCTGAAGTTATTGACTGGTGCTATGTTAAGATGTGCAGTCAGTGGCCCATAGATGTTAGGCAACGATGTGATTGCCATGGCAATTCAGGGCCTCACTGCCAGACTTCCTAAATCAATGGAAAAGTTGAACAAAAAGCCTTTTCCTCTGCAGTCAAGTTGGAGGCACTTTTTTGTTGTTCACCTGTGAGTCTTATCTCACTCTCGACGCTGTCATGAATACTGCAAAGAGACCTCATTTCAACTTTTAAGTGTACAAGTAGTCAGCAATTAGACTGGAATACAGTATGCATGTGGGCTGGATTTGTGTACTTTTGATCTGATAGATAAATGCCGTTCTATACTCTGTGCCTGTGTAACCACTCGAGACCACACTGTGATTACCACAAAACCCTCTATTCAACCCCACATTTCTGTGATGCTATGTTTAAGATAAGACAAAGTAAGATAAGATAAGATAAGATAAAATGTAATTGATCTTTTGTCGGAAATTAAGGTGTTGCACCAGAATGCATAATACACAGAGACAGAAATAAGGATCAGTAAAGGTAAGAAAGGTTTCTATAGCAAGTACAAGTAAGAAATAAAATAAATACAATACAATAAAATAAAAAGTAAGAGACAAAATCTGAAAATACCATACATACAAGCCAATAAATAAGAAAACTGCTGTAATTATTACAGTAAATTGTTACAATGACATCCTGCACTCGGAAATAGCAGTATGCTATTATGCTGTTTGTTGTTATGAATTCTGGAGGCTGCTGTTCAGTCTTAAAAGTTTATTGTTGAATTTACAATATGAAGTTCAGCGTAGTGCCAACACCGCGACCCGACTTCGGATAAGCGGTTGAAGATGGATGGATGGATGGATGTAGTGCCAACACTGAGCCTGGGATTCTCCTGAATCGATGTTGTGTTCACATCTGTAAATATTACATTACATTAATGCAGACATAGCTACTCATAGTGATTCTATAGCATTAAGCTCATACCCAGTTTTACTTAAAACATGGACAATGAATACAGACAATATTGTTTATACAGGAAAATTATGTTTAAGTGTCTTCCAGTACTGTCAAATTACTGTACAAACTCTTACAGCCCAGTACTGGAAAGGGTTGTTGTGCTTTTTTAACTGATGGGCCAGGATGACTGTATTGTTCAAGACAGGGTGAAAGCACTTTAAAATATTATTATTAGTCGTAATCAATATCAATCAATATGAGTTCATATTAAATGGTGTCTATTTTAAGGCTTAGTTGAGACGTGCCACTTGAGTCTTCTGAAAAACTTTCAAAAGCCTTAGAGCAGAACTCAAAATAATAAGAAGGCTTTTTCCAGACTTGCCAAATTCACAATAATTAGAAGAGCTTTTTTAGCCATTCTGTTGCAGATAATTCCATAAATGAGTAGAGTGAGGTTAGTGCTAATATTAGTTTTCTATGAAGGGTGTGATCCCCAGGAGACTCTCTATATGAATGTGATACCGAGCACAATCATGGATTCAGACTGAACATTGTGTAAGGAATTGATGGGGGCGGGATGTATGCTTATTAAACACATGGACACACACTCGACCTGAAGTTACAGTTCACCTTTACGTGTGTGTAGTCATATGCACTCTCACACATGCATGCTTGCACAAGGCCAAAGTTTATTTCAATATGGAACGGTCAAGATAGCTTAAAGCATATTCATTATTGTTTATTGTTTTATGTCAAGGTTGAAGAGTGTGTGATCTGCCAAAACTACTCACACACTTGGCAATGCTTCCAATAATATGTCCTTTTTCTTGGCTATCTTTATTATCTCCATGGCAACAGGCTAATTAAGTATGCATGAGGTCATTATTTGAATGGGGTTGGGAAGATCTGAGCAGGAAGTATGTACTAATATGTTCCTTTTCATTAACAATAGCCAGCTAGCTCATTTTTAAACTGAATCTGAGGGTCACAAACATTGATGTAGCTTAGGGGAACTATGTCTGTGTGAGAGTGCAAGGTAAATTAACAAGCCTGAGATTTTTTCCTTTCATGTTAACCTGTCAATTGATTGCATATGCAGCAAATCTTAAATTAGCATCAGTCAATGGTCCCAGACCACACTGAGCCATTGACTCATAGTAGACGTGTCTGCCAACACTAAGACCAGCAATATACTGTATATAATGCTGCCAAAGAGTGTGTGCTTGTGTATTCTAATAATATCCTTATCTGTTTCCCTTTCCAGCTGTATTTTGGGGAGATATTGCCTTGGATGAGGAAGATTTGAAAATGTTTCAGATTGATGGGACGATAGAGCTCTCAAAGCAGTCACATGGGAGACAGGGGCACACGTCTGGTAAGTCACATAGTTTGTCACACATCAGGCATCTTTAACTGAAAGATCGTTCACATGAGCTCCTCATTTTATGTTTGAGGTTGTTTTGATTTCTCATACACAAACTGAATGCAAGAGCACATTAGGGGTGTAACGTTTTGAATTTCTCACGGTTCGGTTTCCATCATGGTTTTAGGGTCACGGTTTCGGTACAGTTCGGCATTTTCTTTGTTCAGAAAAAAATATTACTGCCAAATCCAAAGAATAATCTATCTGGTAAACACTTCAATGTGTTTGCCCTTAATTAACAATCATGGTTTTACAACAGTAACCACAGTTTAACCATGTTATTTGAAGTAAAGATCATAGTAACCACAATATAAACACGGTTTCTGTCATGGTTACAGTATATAGTATAACCACGGATAATTGGATCAAAACAATGATTTCTGCTCAGAAATCCATGGTGACAGCAGTCATGGTTACTACAATATTTCTATAGTAAAACCGTCGTTAATTTTCGTCAGGGACCTTAACTAAAAAAAAACATTTTCTCTAGTTACTAAATCAACATTTTAACTTAATACTTGCACTAATACGCTACATGCATCAACATAAAGTGCACTTCAAATTCATCTCAACATATTTTCAATTTGGAAGCTGTACATCACTATAAAAGGAATAACATTGCTATTAAAATGCATACAAGAAGGGATGTTGTGATTATGCTTCTTGAGTATTTTAATAATACGTGGAAATCCCACATGAACACCCTAAGCGCTCAAGGCATTGTTTCATGGCTCTCTAAATTAGCACGGAGTGTGTGCTTAAAAATTTAAGGCAGTGTGTGTGTGGTTTTGGCTCACCTGCGGCGCTTTCCCGAAGGTTAAACATTTATCAATGTATTACTATAATGGCATCTTAATCAAAACACATTATTGATGCTTGTGATAGAATACAGTCGCGTGAGGAAAGAGGAAGAACTTGCTTACACATTATTGACACGTATTACCAGTATACGGCAGTCGTGTCTGAGCAGGTCCTCGGCACGAATTCGTTTTCGTTCCATGTGGGGGTTGGTCTCCGCCAGGGCTGCGCTTTGTCACCAATCCTGTTCGTGATATTCATGGACAGGATATCGAGTCGTAGTCGGGGTGGGGAAGGGGCGCTGTTTGGTGGGCTGGGGATCTCATCGCTGCTTTTTGCAGATGATGTGGTCTTCATGTCATCATCTGTCCGTGACTTTCAGCTCTCACTGGATCGCTTGGCAGTCGAGTGTGAAGCGGCTGGGATGAGGATTAGCACCTCTATATCTGAGGCCATGGTTCTCAGCAGGAAACCGATGGAGAGCGTACTCCGGGTAGGGAAGGAGGTATTGCCCCAAGTGAAGGAGTTCAAGTACCTCGGGGTCTTGTTCACGAGTGAGGGGACAATGGAGCGGGAGGTTGGCCGGAGAATTGGGGCAGCTGGGGCGGTATTGCACTCGCTCTATTGCACAGAGCCGGAAGGCAAAGTATGTGATTTCATGTTATTGGTTTTATCAATGTAAAAAAAATTTTTTTTTAATGTTTTAAAACATTTTTAAATACCAAAATTTGTAGATTTTTTGTTTTTTTTTAAGTTTTAAGTCCAGAGGCTGATTAAATAGGCACATAGTGATTTTTCCCAGCATGTTAAAATTTTTCACATTTTAACTAATATTTTTACACAAATAGAACCAAATGAACACAAATGTTTTAGCCCATAGAACCCACAAAATGTGGTGTTGTATCCCATTTAAGCCTCGTTAGTGTTAACTTGCTTAATTTGTGAAACAAAATTAAATAATAAAAGAAAGAAAAACAGCCAAGTTGTCCGTTATGAATACAAATTAATGTCAACATGTTACAAAATGTTTATCCTCAGCGCTTATAGACAAAAACGGAACAAAATGGAAAATTTCAATATTTCGTAAGTTGGAAAGTCAACATTTTTTGAGAATGACCCATTTGCAATTTCAGTCAGTTCCTCAATCCTCACATAAATATGTTGTGTGTCTTTAGAAAACAACAAACACAGCACATGAGTCATATTCTGTTTACGGACCCAGTTATTCACGATTGTTGGAAAGAGAAGTGCGTTTTAAGGGAGTACGCTACAATTGCACATACATTTCGTCATGAATGAACCAAGAATTGTTACTGTGAGAATATGTAGTTAAAGATGCTCATTGTTGTACTTATAATAAGTGGTGTTTTATAAAAATAAATTAGCTGAAGGGTTAAAATATTTTATATTTTACAAAAATAATTTGTTTTAATGACATTTTGAGCACAGACCTTGAAAACAAATAAAAATGTGCTTGAAAAGTCCTTGAATATAACTTTGAAGCATCTGTACGAACCCTGGTGGATTTTAGATATTATCTACAGTATGACTTTATCAATCCGATATGCTGAGCTGTCATAAGAAGTCCATGATTGCGTTGTTGGCAGGATGATCTAGAAATATTTAAGTATTTTTGAAGTTGAATAATGTGTGGTGGATAGTGGGAGTTTATAGCTTCAGGTGATTAGACTTGATAAATGCTCCTGTCTCAACTCCACTGCACCGTCAGCAAACACCTTGTGTGTGTTTGCATATCAAGGCCTTTGTCTTTTGTTCATTATGTGAGTATATTTGTGTGTGTGTGTGTGTGTGTGTGTGTGTGCAAATGTTTCTTTGTGAGTTAGATAATTTTTTTCTAACAAAATCCTCCTTCACTGATGTCTGAACTGCACAGAGCCAAAATAGATGTGTGCCTTTCCCAGTGACACATTCTTAAGTGAAGTTCAGGTCATAATCTACATAGCCGTCAGGGCAGAATCTGTGAGTCGGAAGCCAAAAACAGGAGACACGCGGTCCCACTGGTGTGTGTAATGACTGCCTATTCACAGACAAACACTATGAGAGAGATAACTATATAACTATAGCCGCATCATCAGCAATATTATATCACCTCTGAGTGTTTGGCAGTGTGAAGACGGAAGTGACAGCAAACAGAGATAAGGATTCAGCTTTGTGTTTCTGTTTTGACTGGAGTTGTTACAGGATGTGCCACCAGGGCAGAAGGGCAGACTGCATCAGGACCTGGAATAGCAAGAGAACTGATGTATGTTCAACCCAGTCAGGACAGGTCCTCCTCGGATTTTTGCAGATTTATCAGTGTACATTTGTGTAGACATCAGAACACCCTGTAAATCTGTTAGTGTATGTGCACCAATATGCAAGGGTGTGTGTGTGTGCATAGAAATCCCTGAACTCAGCCTTTCCTGTGACTTCGATTCAGAGTTTTGTTTGTTCCTCACATTCCTGTCTGCGTCGACATTCCAGAGAGAGAGAGAGAGAGAGAGAGACAGTAAATGGGATAGGAAGAGATCAAAGCAACAGAGATGTGTGAATAGAGATGTTCAGTGAGAAACCTGGGAGTGCAAGAAAACAGTAGTTGAGATGTTGAATGAAGGAGGCAGGACAGTGAATGGAGGGATGAGGAGAGGTGAGGACAGAAGGATAAAATAAGTGTGAAAATGGAAGAAAGCCAGTGAAAGGAATTTCACACATCTCTCTTGGCTCTGTCTGCCTCCAACTACAGACAATGTTCATGTAACATTAAAACAACACAAACACAGCTTCATATTTACATAATACTCTACATTTCTTTCTCTCAGGTGGTCTTGGTGAGCATAATCCTAGTAAGAAGAGAGGCTCGTTATATCTGTTGCTGAACAGAATACGGCGTTTAGGCTTCGGTGAGTGTTTACACATGAGCAGACCTAACACTTTGATAACACCTCACAGCACTTGACAAATTAGACTTCACATGACAAGAACTACAGTAAAACATTCATTCATGTGCAATAAACAAACGTTAACAAGGCAAGTTTCAAATCTTAGCCTTTTGTCACGAGTTCAAGGCAAGTCTTAAATTCCTTTTGGTTAAAGATTTATACGCAGGTTAGTTTCATAAACACTGTTACAGGACAATTAATTTAATATCTTTATTAATACATTATAATTTCTATGGATTTCCTGGTTCAGTAGGTCATACTTTATCATACTTATCTCATTATGTTATACACTGTTCTGTTAGTGTCTTCACTAACATTATTGCAATTGAGTCATGTGGATTTCACAGTCATGTGTTGGCAAGATGGTTGTCATTACAATTACTGTTCATAAATGTGTGTATTTAACCTTTAGAGAATAAACTCTGCCTGAGTTTTATAGTGAGAAATGTTTCAGAAGTTAATATCTATAATGCCATTTATTTCTAGATGTTGTTTGGCATTTGATTTGATAAGGCTTATATTTACAGCCCAAATAAAGATAAGTAAAAAGTTAAAATTCACTCAGGACTTCACATAAAATTTTATGGCAGCTTTAGATGGTTTGTTTCATTCTATCTTCTCTTTGTGTTGTAGAGTCGTTGCCGGTGAACAGCAGTATAGATGTGCCAAATTCTAAGGCTGGAGGTAGAAGTGTAAACAGCAGCAAAGGTGTGAAGTCTCGAGTGCCACGCGCTGCCACATCCCGAGTAGAGAAGATCTGGCCCGGAGGAGTCATCCCTTACGTCATAGGAGGAAACTTCACCGGTAAGGGACCTTAGTGTGTTAGCATTTACCATTGCCATATGAGTGTTGTGATTTACATGTAATTATTTCTGTGTGAATTTCACAGGAAGTCAGAGGGCCATGTTTAAACAGGCAATGAGACACTGGGAGAAACAAACGTGTGTGACTTTCATTGAGAAAACCGATGAGGAGAGCTACATTGTCTTCACCTACAGACCCTGCGGGTGTGTGTCTGTGTGTCATCTATAATAACATTACTTTTTCCTCCCAGGAAATATGTATAAAAGTTGCACACATTTATATTATTGCCTTCATTATAATCCTTGTGACTCTTGAGAGAGAACTACACCTTTTTACATCTGGGATTAACATCTGATTCGATAACTGATGTTTTCGCACAAAAAAAAAACGTATCGTGATGTATACCGTTACCTTGATATAAAAATGACTCATACTGTCATATAATATTTTGGTCATATCGCCCACCCCTATATCGCTGTGTACATTTGGTACATTTCAAATACATCTCCTGTGACCTTTTGTGATCTGATTTCTTGGGACAATCTCTAATTTTATGACTTCACATCATAACTGAACGTTGGACGTGCACACTTCATGTGATTTGTGTAATTGCATGTTGATGTCAGGCAAAATCAAGAAATTCCAAGTCTTGTGCATGTATATGTAGGGGTTTCTCCAAAATTTTCCATTTGGACACTTATTTTCCTTTTAAGCAACACGTAAAAGTTGAGGAGAACGCGTTAGATTGACTGACAGGTGAGTAGACCGTCTGCATTTTTGACTACCAGGTGCTACTTTGAGTCATTGCCAAGGAAACGACTATGGGCAGCACTGGACGCAGAGGGAGTCTCCCAGAGCCTGAAGCAATACATCAGGAGCCTCTATGAACAAGTGAGAGGGGTGGTGATGATAGCCGGCAGATGTTCTCAAGAGTTTGGGATGGGCAGATGCGTGAAGCAGTCAGACAGCTTGAGCCCACTTCTCTTCATGGTCTTCATGAACCAGGTGATCAAACAATGCCAGCAGAGAACACAGAGATGGAAAGTTGGTAACTGGAGGATGAGACCAGTGTACCTGCAATCTCTGTTGAACGAGGACAACATTGTTCTAGTGGGGGGAAATGAAGAGGAGCTGTAGCAGGCCCTGTAAAAGTGGCCGCATACATTCAAGAACCGCGGCATAATCATCTACCAGGTGTATAAGCGGTCTTAAAGATTTTAGGCCTGACATGACCTGTGTGCGAGAGCGAGTGAGTGTGTGTCGGCTGAGATGACTACAGTCGGCCTGGCTTTCCTTCCTACCCCGTTGCCATGGTGAACAAACATTGTTCTAAGGAGTAGAATCCTTACAGCGTGTTAACAAGGAAGAGAGTGAGAGGGAAGATGGAAATCGCATAAGTCTAGGTAAACATAATGTTGGCAGTTTGTGGTTGTTTGTGTCTGGACACTGCATTTGATTGATTATTTGATCACATGGAACTTTGTGTAATAACACAACACCTGATAAGAAGGTTTATGAGCCTATGAATGTTATTCAGTGTTATGAATGGAAGTAGAGGATATTAAGAGATGCTGATGGACATGACAGTGGGAGGTGAGGTTATAGAGATTATAGAGAAAATGACAGAAAGATCATAGACAGAAGGACCAGGGAAAATTAGAGCAGAGGAGAGTGAGTTGAAACAGAGAGCGTTACATAATATTATCCATCTCAATGTTGTCATATCTGTCATAATCAGAAGATGTTATTCAGCTACAAACCTGCTGACGGACAAACACGAACACAGACCGTTCGACCTTCACTTCTGTACGTGTTCGTGTGTTTTTGTAAATATTTGACACTTTGCTTGTGCACGTGTGTATATGTGTACATTGAGAAAGTGCTGACATGCACGATTACTTGACTTCTTATTGTAAATATGCATTAAATGTAAAGATAATTTTTTTTTTTACAGTTAGTATATTTGCAGGTTGCATATATGTGTGTAAATATATAGATTGCTTACACATAAGTAACAATTTAAATATTTTTTATTTTGTTTCGTTGTAGTGAAAACAAAACCTTCCTTTTTCTCTTTTGAAGTAAATATGAATGTGTTTTTGAGACTTGTTTCCTCTGTTTGTTTATCTGTTTGAATGTGTGTGTACTCCACAGTATCATTGGCTATAAAATGAGGGATTAAGGTGTTCTAATCCCTGTTATAAATAGTGACTGACTGGAATCGAGATTACTGCTTTATGAGTGTGTGGCTGAGACATGCTTAAGCGTAGACTATTGAGATTCTATCTGGATTCCTCGAACTGTGACTTCAAGGGTTTGAACTTCATTTCAGCATAGGTGTTTGTTTTCTTTTAGGGGTAGGGTTAGTCTGCAGTTTTTCTACAAAGCTAATTAAAATTAGTATGATATAAAAACAATAGAATTCTATGGTACTTGCTCGTTTAGATTGCTTTGTATATGTGTGAATTCAGTGTAGCAAGCATGTTCCAATAGAACTATTACTGTAAGTTTTACAGCAAGTTTTCAATAGCTTGCGGTCCACAGATCTGGGACAGAGGTGATGACATTTCATCTTGGCACAGAGAAATGGAAGTGACACTGACATCACAGTGTAACCAGTTCTGCTCGATCTGCTCCGATAGGGATTCGAACCAGCTTTTCTGGCATGGGAGGCAGGCGCGCTAATGAGAAGGCTACATCCCCTAGCCTGCCTCTTGAGGCCTGGGGAGTGAGGTGTACACATACCGCACAGCTATCATGTACCAGCTGGCTCCTGTTACAACAGCACTGCAAAAATTTCCGCCAATCACTGCTGGATGGCTCATGTCATGAATTTAGCACGAAAATGCTCCTCTTGCTAAAATGATGTTTTTATTTAAAAAAACTGCTTAAAATAAAGATGAATCAGAATGGACAGCATACCACAGACCGTAAATTGACATAATAAATACACATTGCTGACCAGAACACATTCATTAAGCAGCAGGGATAAGAAGCTGCTGACAATATTGCTATTCATAAAAATCGGATTTGCTGGCTCATACCAACTAGTGGAACAGTTCACCGTAATGTGCCAAATATTCACACCTATTTAATGCAACCCCCATACACAGCAATATCCACCTCTTTCTCTTTCCTTCCTCTTTGTCTCTCTCTTGCTATTCACTGCACTGGAACTAGGCCAGAAGTGAACAAAATTAGCTTGTATGTTGTTAAGGAAACAACATAGCAAGAATCTGAGAATTTACCTCAGCTTACACCTGATCGCAGTTAATCAGCTCTAATCTTTTCTAATCTTTTCACACCATTACTTTGTCACCCCGCGACACCCAAAATACTGAGCATTAGCCCAGGTCTCCACTCACCAACCCCTCATTACAATCATCCCAATGCTTTATGATAGTCCTCTGACATAATCAGTACATGTACTATTTAAGAGAGGGATGAGCTGCTGATATTTAATTGAGAATTTTTTTTATACTTTTATTGTTTCTAAAGGTGTTGCTCCTACGTTGGGCGCCGTGGCAATGGTCCCCAGGCAATATCCATTGGAAAGAACTGCGACAAGTTTGGCATCGTTGTTCACGAACTTGGGCATGTAATTGGCTTTTGGCACGAGCACACGCGACCTGACCGCGATGATCATGTGACCATCATCAGAGACAACATTCAGCCAGGTTCTGCATGACCCATTCAATATGGCTATGTTTATAATCACACAGAAGCTGAATACCGTTGTCAACTGCATTCTAGAACCAAAATGATTTTCTGCTAATATGCTTGTCAATCCCAAACACTGAACGAAAAACAGATCTGTTTTAATGTGTTTGTCTTTGTACACTCAGGTCAGGAATATAACTTTATCAAGATGGAATCAGGGGATGTCAACTCTCTTGGTGAGCCATATGATTTTGACAGCATCATGCATTATGCCAGAAACACTTTCTCCAGGTAAGACTTCTATATATCTGTCTCCCTCTCTATCTCAGTCTCTCCATTAAAAACATACACAATAAATTTCACTCAGTCATCTAATTCAGATCTCTCTAATTAAATGATTGTAATTGATCTCTTGTTCTTTCTCTTTTGCAGAGGACTGTTTTTGGACACGATTCTTCCCTCTCGTGATGAGAATGGCATCAGGCCTGCAATTGGTCAAAGAACTAAACTCAGCAAAGGAGACATATCACAGGCCAAGAAGCTGTACAGATGCCCAGGTAGACCTGCTATGTGTGTATGTGTGTGTATGTGTGTGTGTGTGTGTGTGTGATAAGCATCCATCCTACCCCCCTCAATTTCTTACAGAATGTGTCTGTGTGTGTAAAAGTGCAATTTCAGGCCTAAATGAAGAATGCCAAAGGGTGTTAACTGAAGGAAGATGATCTCACTTTATAGGCATAAAAGAGTGCCTCCAGATGATACTGCGTGTATGGGTGCATTTGTGGGTGTCTATGTGTATTTGCTTACATGATATCATTGCTTTTGTCAGTTTTATGATGCACATGTGCTTCAGTCTCACTCAGGAAAGAGGAGAGGGCCACCCTAACATTTTCAAACAAAGAGCTTGATGGGTTCCTCTCGCTCTACTGCCTGTGTGTGTGTGCACATGCAAGTGGCAGAAGATTATGTGTTTCTTCACTGCTATATGTTTGTGTTCATGCACTATTGAGGTGTGTGTGTGTGTGTGTAAATGTAAGACGCATACTTCACATAAAAGAAAGAAAAAGCGCTCTTCCCACCGACCTTCCACTGTTGTTAATGTCTATGTGAAAAACAAACGTTAATTGAATGCACGCTTTCATTTTACACTTTGCTTAAACAATTAGTTCCCTCCATTATGGAAATTTTGTCATTATTTTCAAGGGATGTCCTGATACAGCAGTCATGTACTGGCACTCATACTCGTAAATATGCTCAGATACCAAAAACTGATACCATCTGACATATGAATGTCATTACGGAAACATTCGGGCCACAAATTATGCACAACGCATTATGTCCTATATAGGGTTGCAACGGTATGATAACCGTCTCAGAAAATATCACGGTTTCACGGTATCATGGTATACGGGATTACACAATTATTATTAGCAGTTACAATAACATTTAAAGGAGTGAAAACAGAAAGGTATTTTTTTTTATTGTTTGAACAAACGCTTTATTATAATTGAAACTTGAAACCATTTTTTTAATGGAAGCATGTGTAAAAAAAGTCTCCCTTTTTGAAAATAAATTAAATAAATAGAATAAGAAAGCTAACAGAATTATAATAATAAACTGAATTATAAACAAGATTAAAAAAATTGCATGCAACTATAGCATGTTATATAACTAAAGCGCCTCGCTTCTCATGACACGAACATGGCAAGTTTGAATATATTCAATCGCAAATAAGATTTGAGAGCTACAGCAGAGAGGAAGATTATCAGTGAACACAAAGCTATCGTTTGCTTCGGAAGACTTAGAATACATTGTATAAGTGGTTTATTTAATTACATTATTGGGATTTTTTATCCTTTTTGTAGCTCAAAAGTATATCACCACTTTCCTTGTTTAGAAAAGAGCAGCTCGGATATTCTGCTTAGGACTTCCTTTTGTTTTACATGGAAGAAAGAAAATATTACTAGGTTGGAACAACATGAGGGTGAGTAAATGATGACAACAGTTTCATTTTTGGATGAATTATTCCTAAGTCCAAAGTTCATATAAAATTGTGTGCTGTCACATACAAATTATCAGTCAAAGTTTAGACTGAAAAAAGCATGATTGTCTTCCGACACCCAAGTTCACCCAAATCCACCCATGCAAAAAATACCAACTTATCTAACGCAAGGTTAAAGTCAGCATGAAATAAAAAATGTACCCTATCTATTTTATAAATGCATGTTATTGATCTTATTGTAAATGATTCATCCATGCATGTTTTTATTTTTTTTACACCTCGTAATTTTTAATCAAAATGTTGTGACTCGATCTTCCGGTGAAACGACTTCGCTCTGGTGAGGTCAGCGTAAACCCCACCCATTTCAGTCGAATGTTGGTGAAGATGGCAAGGTGTATTTTTGTCTGTTTTTCCTTAAAAACCATCAGTCATTAACCCAATCTTCCTTGGTAACGGGTCAGCTGGCTTGAATTTACATTTCGAATGAGGAGGAATAACGGCGAATATGATTATCTGTTACACACTCGTTTTTCAACGGGTACAGACTCTTCGTAAGCAAAGACAGCGATGTGCTCATGTGTTTATGTTGTCAGTTTTATAGTAAATGTGTTGAGCTCGCTGCTCAATTTCACTGATAACCGGTTCTGTCTCAAGCATGGTGGTAGGTGTGTGTGTCCACTGTAAACTAGTATTCAGATCTGCCTCCGTTCCGCTATGTAATGCCTATATTTTCACAATCAACAAACAATGGATAAACTCAAAGCCCTGCCCTACATTTTTTTCTTGTTCAATAAGCTGTTTTAACTTCCCTTTCATGCCGACTTTAAATCAGGATGGCTGTGTGACTGTGCCTTTATTTTTCTTTGAAATCGACACCCAAAAAGCACATCCATACTCAACCACTGTCCAATTAGCTGTGATGAAAAACAGTGGCCTCTAAAAAAAAAATTTGGCCAGATGCTACATCAGTAATTGGGAGTAACATTTGGCCATTTGAACATTCTCTTGAACAGAGAATCTGCTGCACAATTGTGCACTGATTGGCTCCTGAGATCTCATTAGAACAGTCAGTAGGTCTTTGTTACTTCAGTTAATGTGTGTGTGTGTGTGTTTGTGTGTGTTTGGTCTTTGAACTGGGGGAACAAGTCAAGAAAATATTTCCTTTTGGTGATTACAATCAACTATTATTATACCAATTAGATTGCATGGTTTCTATACTTGTGGTATGTGTATCTGTATGTATGATCATTTATTATGTTGCTGTGTTTTGTCTTTCTCCAGCCTGTGGCGAAACATTGCAGGACTCAGTGGGTAATTTCTCGTCTCCTGAATACCCCAATGGATACCCATCATACACACACTGTGTATGGAGAATCTCTGTCACACCGGGGGAGAAGGTAAGACACCTTTGCTGTGTGTGACTTTACTAAGGTTCTTTACACAGTTTAGTGTTCATTTGTATCTGCATTTTTCAGTCCATTTCTTCCTGTAATTGTTATTGTCCAGAGGGTCTAGATAAAGAAATGCTGATCCAATGTGTGAGGTTTGTGTATGACAGCTGCATTTGTGCTGCTCATTTTAGATAGTGTTAAACTTCACCACTATGGACCTGTACAAGAGTAGCCTGTGCTGGTATGACTACATCGAGGTTCGTGATGGATACTGGAGAAAAGCGCCACTGCTAGGTACATGCATCACCAGGAGTGTTTTAACCAAGAATTTGTACCATCAATGCAAGGCATGCCTATGATGCATCTCTTATCGTTTGTTTGTGTGTCTGCAGGTCGTTTCTGTGGTGATAAAATTCCAGAGGTTTTGGTCTCTACAGATAGTCGGATGTGGATTGAGTTCCGCAGTAGCAGCAACTGGGTTGGAAAGGGATTCGCAGCAGCCTATGAAGGTGTGTTTGCATTTGTGTACTGTATATGTACTTAGCTATGGCTTGGAGACAAAGTTGTGACAAATCTAACAAAAACTTTGTTTGGGAACATTTAGGGGCTGTCCCCATTTGGATGCTTGATTTAACATTTTAAATAAAACATTTTTTAAACTGAAACTTTTCTTTTAGAGGTATGGTTAGGATGTGGGTTAAGGTTAGTATGTAGTATATTTAACTGGCTTAAGTCTAAGACCCCATTTACACCTGGTATTAAGATGCATTTCAGTTGATGATGGTGACCGATCACAAGTGGTCAGTGCTAAATACAGGACTAAATGGGGTCTAAAAGGTTGTGTGATCGGATCACAAAAACAACATGAGGAGGTAGTCAAAAACACATGTAACCACATCACATTTGAGGTATAAACCCTTATACATCCTGAATGTGTCGTGGGCAGCAATGAAGCACCACCACTCATCAATCAACTGCTGCACTAAAAAAAAAAAAATCAACTTTTTATGCTTACAAACAGATTTAAAAGGAAAAAAAAACATCTGATTAGAAAATTCACAAGCCCGAGAACTGAACATCTTCAGTGTATCTTATATCAACATGCAGCAACACAGATAACAAGCACACATCTGAAGCTCAGTTAATACGGGTACTCTAAAAATAATGGAGAATTCTACTTGAAATGTTCAGTTAGTGCTTAGATTAAATTTCAACTTCATCTGGGAGAAACAACATGCTGGTTTAGTTCACACTTTGCCTGTCTGTTGGGACTTCTTCATGGTTTATTGTCATACAGTAACACACTGACATAGTGATTGATGTATGTCGTTATTAGGGATGTTTCGATACCATGCTTACGTTCTGGAACTTGTATTCGTAAAAATGCGCAGATACCAAAAACGATACCATCTGACGTACGAATGTCATTACGTAATCTTTCAGCCCACAAATTTAATTGAATTGAGATTATTTAAATGCAAAAGCTTCGATTTAATGAGATAAATATATAGTTTGCATGTAACTCGAATGTGTTGTGCTGACGCTGGCTGCTCATACCTTTTAAGGCTCCTCCAAGACTCATACAGGGAAAACACCATCATGAGCATAGCCTGCTCTGTTTGTAGCAGATGATAGTAAACAGAGTGAAATTCACGTTGTAGCGTGAGGCACATACAAAGTACATTAATTAATTAAATAGCAGCCATTTGCGGTTTAGTAATCACAAATTGCTTTTTCAGTGTCACATAGCGACTGGCTTTTCCAGAGTGGGAATCTGCTATCATATCTTCAGGGGTCCTTGGTCAAAATAATACAGAAACACTTCAAAATTAAAGCTCGGTTAAAATAAAAACGAAATTTATAGGAAATTTATGACAGAAATATTTCACGACTGCAAATGTATATAATATTCAATGTAGTTCTACCATTACTACTACTGCTACTACTAATAAATCAGTAGTAATTGTGTAAAGGTTAAAGGATGTCATGAGAGTGGGATCTAAGTGCAGCAAATTATAATGATAAATAGATAAATCAAAATACAAAAACAGGATAAGCGTTGGAACAGAGCATGTCTGGGGAAACAAAAACAAACGTCTACAACACAATATCAGCCAGAACATGAACTGGAGATAAACACAACAACTGACCAAGACAGAGCACACATCAGGGCATTATATACACAAGGATAAATGAGGTAATGGAAGACAGGTGAAAACAATTGGTAGTGATGAGGGCATTGAATAATGGGGAATGTAGTCCGGGGAAACATAAGACAGAGGCTAAACACAAGGTAAACAACAGAGAAGCATAACAAATTGTATTCAACTTAAGCAGTATGTAACATCTGTGATGCCCTGTTATGCAGCACTTTATTTGACAAAATATAACTCCAATGTTGTATTCTGGATTGTGTTGAGAGGTTCTGTATATTAGCAAAAAAAATAATACAATGTTATGTTGAAAACGAAACGTTGTATTTTCATTTGATTAAAGTTTTAATGCAATTATTTATTTAAACAACATTTTGATGATAAAAGTGAAATAAACTTGATATGTAGTTCAGAAAAAAAAACAGGTAACGGACTCAATATAGGCAAGTACCAAAAATGAAGTATCGGTACTTGTACTCGTTAAAAAAAAAAAAAAATGGTACTGGGACATCACTAGTCGTCATGAAATCAGAGACCCTCCCTTGAAAATCACAAAATCCCTTGAAAGTGGTCATAGGAGATGCATTTGAGCGACGAGGTGTAAACAGTGATGTGTTTCACCTGTGAATGTGTGAACTGTTATGAAACAGTTTAAATTCTTAGCTTTTTTAATAGTACTGATTATTTCGAACACACTTTGAAAATGATTTAAAGTCGCAGTGAAGTGCCTTGACGAGCGCAGCTCTATTTGCCGTATTTTTGACTACAACAGAAAGTGGGGCTGAACTGACAATTGGCCTGTTTAAAAAAAAAAAAGGCCAATAGGCTTTAGTTCACATCAAAACACACACACAAATTCCCCTTGCCACCGTAATGCTCATGTTAGAGCCGATTACTGGGAAAGAACAAATCTCAATACCAATCTGCTTTTCCACTGACTTTAAAACCTAACAATGATCAACATTATCTGACAACATTAACACAAAACCAGCCCTCAAACATAAACGGCATATAAAGAATAAAGAGCAATTAATCATGCTGTACATTACATTATACCTCCGAAAAATGCCTGCATTCAAAAATATGAATAAACTACTACCAGCCACTTTCTCTATTTCTGAATGAATCGGGAGTCATATTCAATCACATTCGCTAAATGCTTCGAACACAACCACAAATTTTTCATTATTTCTCCTCCTTTGAAATTTTAAAATTCAAGCCAGCGGCCTCTACCCAAGAAAGTTTGGGGTATGAAACAGTGTTTTAGGAGGAAAACAGATGAAAATACACCTCTTCACCACCTCTATGCCAGGTTTGTGTACATGAAAGGTCAGGTTCTTGAAGGGGCGGGGATAATAATGACTAAAAACATTTGACTATTGGCTTAACTGCGAAGTTGTCTCACATGACATCAGTAAAGAAGAAAGTCATGATGTATCAGTTGTAGAACAATTAATTACATTTTGATTAAAGATTATGAGGTCAAACATTCTCTCTCTCTCTCTCTCTCTCTCTCTCTCTCTCTCTCTCTCTCTCTCTCTCTCTGTCTTCTAGCAATATGTGGAGGGGAGATCGATAAGGACTCTGGACAGATTCAGTCTCCAAACTATCCAGACGATTACCGTCCATCTAAAGAGTGTGTGTGGAGGATCACGGTGTCTGAGGGCTACACCGTGGGCTTGAGCTTTCAGGTCTTTGAGGTGAAGCTGTTTTCTTTTTCTTGTTCTCTCTTTTCACGTTTCCCATCAACTTATTTGACCAAAGTTCTGTTTTCACTTTAGACACAGCCTTCCACTCTCCATCTCTCCTTCCTTCATTATCTTTTCATTCAGACAGAGAGAGCAAAAGGGGAGATGCCATTATTAACATATGTGCTGTTTAAATTAGGCTGTCGTATGTTTATGTTTATGTTGCACACGTGCAAATACACACACACTTCATTGTCAAGTTGATTTTCCTGTAAGGCTGCAGGTGGGTGAGCCATAGACAGACATAATTGATTATTTACACTTAAGCGTCAGAATGTTTTTATAAGCCGTATGTATGTTCTGTACGCACACCATTGTACGTGTCAGTAGGTCAAAGGTGTTGAATTGTTCAGAGGGAATGAAAACACACTCTCTCCCTTTGCATACACACATTCACACTTTACTTTGCACGCATACAGTCCATAAAGAGCAGGATGTGCACCAGGTCTGAGAGCCTGGCATATGACACACACAGACGCCTGGGATCCTGTTTTTATTGGATTGTTTTCTAGGCACTGACACCTAAGGTGTCGTTGACATGCTAATGCCATTAACACATTGTGTGTGCGTGTATGTTTGTGTGTGTGTGCAGATCGAGAGGCATGAGAGCTGTGCGTATGACTACCTAGAAGTAAGAGACGGTTTGTCTGAGACCAGCCCTCTGATTGGACGTTTCTGTGGCTATGAAAAACCTGAAGATATTCAATCCACTTCCAACACCCTCTGGATGAAATTCGGCTCTGATGGGACTGTTAATAAAGAAGGCTTTGCTGCAAACTTCTTCAAAGGTACACAAACACAAATCCTGTATTAAGATGATGCCATACGATTGTGATGTGTTCGCCGCCTGGCCTATTCAGTGACTGACATTACTGTGTTTTGTGTGTTTGTTTGTCATTAAAACAGAGGAGGACGAGTGTCTGAAACCAGATAACGGGGGCTGTGAGCAGAGATGTGTGAACACATTAGGAAGCTTTAAGTGTGCCTGTGATCCTGGATATGAACTGGCCCCTGACAAAAAGAGCTGTGAAGGTAAGAGAGAACATGTGTGTGTGTGTGCGCACATACTGTACACAGGTGTTTCCGTCTGCTCGGTTCAAACATGATCAGCGGATGATGCTCAGACCAAACTGAACGGTTGAGGAAAACATCCGCAGTCAACAGGAAAACAACAGGAACAAACGGTTCCATATGGTTTCTGTTCATAATAAATGGCAATGTGTTGCGGTCGCACTATAATAACACAAAACCCATCAAAGACCTATGCCTTATTAGTCAGTATACTGCCAGAGCACTGAAGACAGAATCTTTCACTTTTGGTGTATTTATAAACCTTTGTTCTCTCTCTTTCAGCTGCATGTGGAGGTTTGTTAACTAAGTTGAACGGCACAATTACCACCCCCGGCTGGCCTAAGGAATACCCCCCCAATAAGAACTGTGTGTGGCAAGTGGTAGCCCCAACTCAATACCGCATATCTATGCAGTTTGAAGCTTTTGAACTAGAGGGAAATGAGGTGAGAGCACACACTCTTTAACTCTGTGTGAGTGTGTGTGTGCTTGCCAGTGTGGGAGAGTGTGTTATTGTTTGTGCAGCATAGATAGATGGATGGATGAACGGATGGATGGAAGTATCTGTATGTGAGAACTTTAAACGAGTGTAATATTTGTGTATTGTATCTGTGCAGGTGTGCAAGTATGATTTTGTTGAGGTGCGGAGCGGCTTGTCATCTGACTCAAAGCTTAATGGGAAATACTGCGGTACGGAAGTTCCTGAGGTCATCACCTCCCAGTACAACAACATCCGAATCGAGTTCAAATCGGACAACACTGTTTCAAAGAAAGGCTTCAAAGCCCACTTCTTCTCCGGTAAGACCAGCATGTCAGCACTTTTAATTTGAAAGGGAGATTTGGATGTCTTTTAGCCATGTTTTGACATCCCTACCCAAGCTTGCTTGTATTAAAGATTTTCACAATGTACTGTACATTTCTTGAGCTTTTCAAACATGTTCTGTGGTAACACCATTCGAGGATCTTGGGCCGTCTCTCACACGACAGTCTCCTTTTATACAGTCTACTTTATATCCGGGACTGAGAGCAGCATGCAAATTCCGCTCGCCAATTTTCATTGGCCTTTTCTGAAGAAAGCAAAGGTGATTGGGGCTCTCAAGAGCAAACCCCTAGTGTCACTACATCTACACAATGTCGAGTGAGTGACAGACAGGGAACTTATCTTTTGGGATCAGACAGCATTTTATCTTAAGAATTATTTTTTCTTTATAATTTTCTTTCTTTTTTTTGTGTACTTTTGTGTTTTACATACAAAGATCTCAAATAATGTGCATTGGTAATTGTAATTTGTACATTGTAATGTGTATTGAAACACAAATGTGTGAATCAGGGCATTCTCTTCCACAGACAGGCCTGCCCGCTGCACAGAGCGACTCTTTATATTTTTGTCCTGCCAGGACGTTGATACTGATGTGCCAGATTTGATTGGCCAGCAGGTCATGTCAAGGCATGATCCAGGTATAGCGATCTTTCCCCTAATTGGTTCTTGGGGAATGGATTGGCTCTCACATGCTTTTAGAATCCATTCATCTCCTCAGAATGGGCTTGCTCTCTCTATGGCAACAAATGTCCCAACTTTTTGGGTCAGCAGCATTTGTTGAACTCTGATTTAAAAACAATAATATCTATATAAAAATAATTTTTTTTTTTTTTTTTTTTTTTGTGGCGGGAATGAAAATTCTGATCTTGCTAACTTCTGTGCTCCCTTTTATTGAATATTCTCTATCCCTGGATCTTGAAAACTAATACACAGAAGACAGGTAACATAAACAAAATAATCATGACTGTATTATAATACATATATATTATATATGTATTACTTATCTCACAAACACATGGTCTAGGAAACATTAAAAGACTCAAAATGTTTGGCAAGGTACAAAGAGAACAATAGATTTTCTGATTCAAGAGGTTCATGTGAATGAATTAGATTGTTTTTCTAGAGTTTTGATAGGAGCAATTTTTGGGAGATAATCATGTATTAAATCATCTATTTAAAGATCACTGATTTAATATATCCCCCCATTTTGCAAATCATTCCTACACCCCTCATTTTATTTTTATTATTTATGTTTTATTTAATATTTGTGTTTTATTATCATTTATATTATGTGGTATGTAAAGTTAAAATGAAGGCTTCTTATTACAAACTGAAACACAAGCAAGGTCATGGCCATTTTATTCATAATACTTTATATTAGTTTTTAGGTCTTTTGATATATTTGTACTGTATAACAGAACAACATTTAGCGTATACTGTAAACATAGTGAATCAGTCCCTCTGCATTTGCAGTTTGTTTTGGTGAAAGAGAATATGTTCAGCTCTCAATGGCCCAGTGCTGGCAGACTTAGGGAGGTCCCCAGAGCTCTCCCACACACTGCTAATCTGTATGAGTATGTGTGTGGTTGAGCCAAAAGAGTGCTGAACTGGACATGATAAAAACAAGATTCATTTCTAGTGTAAGCACATTACAGAAAGAAAGATTAAGATGTGTCTGCAGGCTGTGATTATATGCCTTCTTGGATCTTGGAATTAGATCTTGGACTGGTAAAATGACAGCCAGCCTTTTCAGGGAGTATGGTATATTGGTGATTTTGTAACTTAGTTTGACTAAATACTATAATTATTGAAAACTGACAGTCAGTTCAAGCATTAATTAACATCTTTTGTCCCGAAACGGCACTGTGGATTGTATCATGTGGATTCTAATACAGCAAGAAATCATTTAAGGCATTATAAAGCCTTAATAAATTACACATCTGTTAAAAGAGCATTTGATATGACTTTTTAGCTCTCGCTTCATGTGTTATGCATTGTGTTTGAAAGATGAATAGTCTATATTGCTGGTGGTTTTGAGCAGTGTGATAATTACTGTAGCTAAACCTTTGAGTTCCATGGAAATAACAGCTTTCATGAGGCTTCCGACTCAAGACCACACTGCTGGGGCATACAGATCTCCAGTGGGAAAACAAAACATGAGGAATTATTAACTGTTTCTCAACACGCAAGCACTAAGGCACATTTGGTTTACACTTGTCAGTATGTGGCTCACACAGAATAAACATGCTTTAATTTTATTTTACCGCTCTGCATTTCCCCAACAACATAGGATTCTCTTAACATTTTTAAGACATTAGATCTATTTTCTGCTCTGACTGTTCTTTCAAAATTTGCCACCATCTCTTCTGGTTAATGAAGTGCATTTATCCTGATTTTTTCTCTCTGATTGCTCTTTCCAGAAATAGAACAAAAGCAGACTCTTGGGGCCTCCTTTATAAAGACTTGCATATAATTATTCTAAATGTGAACCTACGATAATTATTCAAATGTTAATTCTGCTCATATTGAACTGATGGTTTATCACTTCCCTCTCTGTCTCTTACAGATAAAGATGAATGTTCGAAGGATAACGGTGGATGCCAGCATGAGTGTACCAACACTATTGGCAGCTATATGTGCCAGTGCCGCAATGGTTTTATACTGCACGAGAACAAACACGACTGCAAGGAAGGTATGTACAGGCACTCTCAAAAAGTAAGAATAATAGTGGCTAGCAGAAAGTAAGTGAGGGTAGTCATCTGGTAGTGGCGCATCTAGCATGTGTAAGCATGTACTCTGCTGATTTATGCTATATACTGCTGAGGTTGAACGAAAAGCCACAAACTCAAAGAAAAAAAGCTGCAACTTAATTCTCAGCACTTAAGATGCAAAGTAATGTCATTTTTGGGCTTGTCTTTTGCCATTTTTTCTTTTGTTATCTCTTTTTTTTGTCCTTTAACCATCAACGATCCAGAACAGAATGAGCCGATATTTATTTTTATATAAAGGGTTAGTTTCTTTCTTCTTCAGAACACAAATGAAGATTTTTAGAAGAATATCTCAGCTCTGTAGGTCCATACAATGAAATGGAATGGCTGCCAGATCTTGAAGCTCCAAAAGCACATAAAGGCAGTATTTAAGTAATCCATAAGACTCCAGTAGGTTAATCAATGTCTTCTGAAGCTATCCAATCCAAAATGCGACTCCTTTTTCATTATAAATCCTGACAGCAGTCTCCTCTGTGATTGTGATTTCAAGCTCGATTACACTTCCTATAGCACCATCTAGCTCTCTGCGCATGCTTCAAGCACAAGGAAATGTAATCGAGTTTGAAATCATGATGATGCCTAGAGATTGCAATGGCAAGATGTACAGTGAAAAAGGAGTTGCATTTTGGTCTGTTGTCACTCAAAACTGACTGAATCACTTCAGAAGACATGGATTAATCTTCTGGAGTTTTATGGATTACTTTAATGGTGCCTTTATCTGCTTTTTGAAGCTTCAAAGGGCTGTTCACCTTTCACTTTCACTGAATTGACCTACAGAGCTGAGATATTCTTCTAAAAATCAGAATTTGTGTTCTGCAGAAGAAAGAAAGTCATGCACATCCGGGATGGCACGAGGGTGGGTAAATGATTATTGAATAAAATTTTTGGGGTGAACCATCCCTTTGAAGGGGTTCATTTATATCATGATGGATCAATTCAGTCAATTCTTTCCCACCGGAACACACCCCCTCAGTCGGGCTCAGTGGCAAAACATCCTGCAATATGGCTGCCTTTAGTAGGGGAAACTGCAAAAACGGGAGTAAAACAAACGATTATCTGCTTAAATTAAAGGCAGTTGGATGCAGTGATCCTTACAACTTATGAAAGAACCAGTGGTCCATGGACGTTGACATGTGGCCAGGAATTGGGTTCCCTGACATTTATGTGCACCTGATTTCAACGCCTGGGAAAATACACAAAGCAAAGTCTGAAGGCTTACAAAAGCCTCAAAGCTTGGTCGTACTTCAAGGTGGGATTTTTTTGGCGGAATTAAAGTGACGAGGACACCGATGGATATTCTGTTTGTATATGGACAGGCTTCTTCAAATATTTGTATTGTATTACAACTTTTATTTGGAAAACTGTAAGCTAGCTAGGCCTAGTTTGTTTGTAGCTAACACTGCCACTCACTAACGTTATTAACGTTAAGATGCTAAATATTGAATTGATGAGTAGTCAATACAATATATAACCTAGGGTAAGATTTCACCACAAAATTCAACATACCTGACACAAATGCAAATCCACGTTTCGGTGCCTGGATTCCAGTTGTTTCTGCGAATTGCAACGATCCGTTTGTATCTCTTTTCTGTAGCTTCCGGCAGTCTGTAAAAAGATAGCTCAGATTTCTCTATGAATGTATTTGTACAGTCAATCGCACAACAGTTCTTTCCCATTTTAGATGTGTAGATGTGGCATTCAAGCGGAACACTAATGCTGCCACTCAGTGGGTGTAAACTTAGTGACTTTTGCCTACTGTTCTGTCATGTGCATACCCTCTATAGAAGAGTGGGGCACATTCAATTTAGACTGTTTTAGGAACCTGTCACAATTCAAAGCAGGCTTTGCAAAGAGAATTTTGTTGAAGGATGGGGCAAACAGGTTGCAGGATGTAGCCGATGTTGTTGCTCATTACACATGCAAAGAATGCGTTTACACAGAGGTCTTGGTGGAACAGTAGAAAAAATGAACTGACTAATTGTAAGGGTCAGAGAGAGGATGAGGGAGATGGGGTGGCCAAAAGTTATAATTTTTTTTGGACCTCAGGGACAAAGAAAATAACAAACTTGGTAACAGTTTATTTTACAGTACTGTTCTACATTTACTTACTATATAATTACAACAACTACAGTAATTACTAGGTACTAAACCTAAACCTAACCACAACTCTAACTTTAAACCATATTAAAGGGATAGTTCACTCAAACATTCTCTCATTATGTACTCTCATGATATCCAGGTGTATGACTTTGTTTCTTTGCCAGAACACATTTGAAGAAAAATAACTCGGCTCACTAGGTCTTTCAGATCTCCGCACATGTTGAAGCACTTAGATGGTCTGTTATAGATAAACAGTGTCTCCCACTAAACTGCGCCTTTCATACAAGTACTGTGAACCTCTAGTGCAGCTCTAACCTGCAGGCCGTTTAAAAATCTTGTGTGCTTTTAAAAGTTTAAAGCAGTGTGTGTGTGTGTGTGCAACCCGGTATCACGCCGAGGCGTGAAATAGACACGCCGGTCCACTCGCGGATGCGTGTCTATTTCACGCTTTGCCTCCTCCAGGCGTGTACATGACACGCGCGCGTCTACGTAGAATACCGGCAGGGGGCGATCGTTTCCTCGACGCCAACAACTGTCCGCGCACCAAAGAGGAAGCGATATATCGCGTTCTCCAGTTCCGGTTAGCGGGATATATATTTTTGTACATAAATACACTTTTTAAATAAATATATATATTTATTTATTTATTTATTTATTTACATCAGCACAAGATACTCGACAGCCCACACACACACACACACACACACACACACACACATATAACAACGTTAGGCTACAGCAACGTTAGGATTTCTTCATGAAAGCAGCACTGTAATGAACCTTTATTTGTCACATATGGTCACAAGTGAAAGTAACCGGCGAAATTGGCCGGCATCCCGCCCGCACGAACGTGCAACGCGACGACAACGGTATCGCTTCCTCTTTGGTGCGCGGAGAGTTGTTGGCGTTGAGGAAACGATCGCCCCCTGCCGGTATTCTACGTAGACGCGCGCGTGTCATGTACACGCCTGGAGGAGGCAAAGCGTGACACCGACACGCATCCGCGAGTGAACCGGCGTGTCTATTTCACGCCTCGGCGTGATATCGGGTTGGTGTGTGTGTGTGTGTGTGTTGCTCTGTGAAAGGAAAACAGCTAGTCCTGAGGAGAGGAGGATAGAGATATTAGCCTTTAAGCTCCAGAGTCGGGGTCAAGAAGTTAAAAAAGCGGCATCCTGGATACACATACACACACACTAGGGATGAGCAGAAGTACTCGGATACTCGGACATGGCAGCAATGATCGATCATGAAAAAGATGATCAATGGTGATCATGCATGTTGTGACTTTTCACTTAATTAGAAATTCATTGACAATTACCTGACATCTAAACACAAATGTGTCAAAGGGAGCATATTGTGATTTTGAGGGGGTACACTGATTGTCAGAGACATCTCATAGCAACTAAACTGATACACAACGCTGCAATGCTATCATTACGATAATCAAAAGAGAGCGGAATTAACCATGTCTCTACAGAACATTTGCTAAACAAATTTTGTTATCATTTAATTTAAGAACTTTGACTCATTAATGGATATTATTTAATAAAAGTGAATATTTGTCACTAACTATAAACCTCCCTGACCTGGGTGCCGAAATGTTTGCGTGACATAACACACAGCAGCATCTTGACAAAATGGGAGTTGAAGATTTCCGCATGAGTTTCCACATTAGAAGTCTGCCATAAAGTGTCATTCCGTTGCACTTTCCCCAGTTTAAAGGTGGAAATTCCAGCTTTCCCAGTTGAATGGAACACTTCATGAATCATCACAGCAACAACAATACGGAGCATCATTGCTTTCCCCACAGGAGCGAACACTTGGGGAGACACACACACCAGCGTATATACAGCAGGCGAGTGTTTCAAACAGCTAGACTGAGCGCATCTAAATGGAAATGGAACAGAATGCAGCGTCTTCAAAACTATTCTTCAACTTAAACCACGCATAATAAAAATGTGATGGTTGTAGTGTCTCATGTTAAGCCAATCGCGATTTGAAAATTGACGATTCAGATAGTCACAAAAAAAATGGGCCGTGCTTACTAAGATTACTACAGTAACTTGAAGGAGGAACAGACAGACGCGCAGATATTATATACTATATTATTTTGCCACTCCAGTACTTGATGAGTACTCGAGTAGACAAAATGACCAAAATGCACATCCCTAAATTGCAAAATGCACATCCCCTCACAAACTTGGATTTTATACATCTGGAGTTTCACAAAGCTTCAAAGTATTAATGTTGCTTCTGTATTCATTTTTCTTTGTGCATGTGTGTGCACTTAAGTATGTGTATCTCTCCAAAGTCTCTCAGTAATAACAAACAAGATCAGATACTGACCAAACTGAAAGGTAAAAAAGTGCTTTTGTTATCTCAAGGGGCTATGTCTACCAAATCTGACCCATACAATTACTTTCATTGGTAACCTAATATAGACATGTTGATTCACCCAAAATAAATTACAGTTTTGACTAGAATAAAACAAGGTAATTTACTGTAGATACTACATGAATAAAAAATGTAAGTTAACTGACAAAACATTTTCTACGGTGCATAGAGTCGTATGGTGTCTTTTGTCTTTAATTCAATAGCCAATGGAGCTGTTAGGAGCTCTAGTTGGATGTAAATTGAAATAAATTATTTAGTGAAATTTATTCTAAGGCAACTGTAGGAGAGAGAGGGAGAGAGAGAGAGAGACAGCCTATGGGCTGATATAACGCACTTACAGGATATAGAGTATGACCTAGAAACATACACACAGATAATTTCTTTCAAGTCACCTTCATAAATATACTTTCAAATGCACACATACACGAACCTGCAGCATGTGAGGTAGCCACACGAGTGTTTGAGGAGCATGTGTGTGTTTGAACACCAGAGGCAGACTGTTAAAAAGACTTTTTGTTCACTAATGCACTCTGACCCGAGTTTGAGAGGGAAGAATAGAGGCTTAACCAGATTTAGTGCTCCTGTATGTGTGTGTGTGTGGGGGGGGGGGTGTTTGGGTGGTTTACAAGGACATTTTTTAGGTTACAAACTGGTAATTACAAGGGTATTTATGCTAGAGTGTCCCCATATTTCAAATACTAAACTATGTTTTTTGAAAGTGTAAAAATGCAGAACGTTTTTTGTGAGGGTTAGGTTTAGAGGATATAATCTATAGTTCGTACAGTATAAAAATTATTATGTCTGTGGAGAGTCCTCATAAGGAAAGCACCAACATTTGTGTGTGTGTGTGTGTTTAAGTGTCATGTCATAGATGTATTAGATGACAATGCAACGGGTCTCAAGTAAGTGTTGCACTGACTAGTCAACTTCTATTGTTGACATGACCTCGGTTGCGCTCATTCTATATGGGACATCAAGAGAAATATTCATCTTTCCATAATCCGCGTGTCATTAGCCTTTATATAGTAATCTGTAATGGTCAAATATTTTTGCAGAAGTGAAAGAACGTGAACATTGGGCCAACTCTTAATTGGGCAAATGCATATGTGACATAACTTTGTTTTGACTTGCAAGCAGTGCTGCCAAAGGATTACAGGTTTTGTATGACAAAATCTAGGTTAACTAGGTTAAGTAGCTCTGCAAGCCTGATTATTTGCCCTCATTGGTCACTGTTACCTGAGTTCACTCACATGCTGTTATTGTGCTGGATCACTGTTTGCAATGATCTTTAATGTGTCTTTTCCTTTTCGTTCCTTTTTACTAGCTGAGTGTGAGCACAAGATCCACAGCATGAGTGGAACCATCAGTAGTCCGAATTGGCCTGACAAGTATCCAAGTAGGAAAGAGTGCATCTGGCACATCACCGCCACCCCCGGCCACCGTGTCAAAATCGTGAGTCTTAATTACTATGTGCTGCTTCTGTGTTATATGTTTGGATCTGCATCTGTCCTATTTGACATCTCACAAAACAAGTGCACATATCTTTTGCTGTCGTTAACCAAATAATCACATTCCTCCGCACTTGTTCTAAATCACACATGCTCACATAAACATGCACACGCATTTAATCTTCTCTCAATCTAACACAAGCCCATATATACACACACACACACACACACACACACACACACACACACACAAATACAAAGATGAAATAAAAGAAAACCAATAGACCTTATGAACCACACTGACATGGACACCTGCTGTTTCCTCTACTGTATATCTGTAACACCTGAGACATTTGCACTAGCGGCCACTAGAGGTCGCTAGGAGTTTAAGAGACTTTTAGTTTTAAGTTTTGTGTTTACCTTCTTGTGTCTCTGTTCCTGGTTCCTGCCCTGATTGTTCCCAGCTGTATCTCATTTACCTTGTTTGCCCCAGAAGTGCTCCTACTCCCCAGTCACTGCCAGTGCTCGCGACTACGGATGTCGTTCCCCTGTCACTGACATTGTTCACGGCCATGGAGGCTGTTCCCCTGTCACTGCCTGTGCTCATGACCATGGAGGTCATTCCCCTGTCACTGCCAGTGTTCATGGCCATGGAGGCCATTCCCTTGTAACTGCTTGTGCTCACGGCCATCTGAAAGAGGAGGAGGAGAAGGGCTCCAACTCCCCAGTCGCTGCCAGTGCTCACAGCCACGGAGTTTGTTCCACAGCTGCCAGCACTCCTGATCACGGTGACTATGAGTGAGCCTATCCAGTTCCCCAAGGCTGTCGACGAGCCTGTCCACTTCCCAGAGGCTGTCGATGAGCCTTTTCACTTTACTGAGGATGTCGACGAGTCTGTCCACTTCTCAGAGGCTGTTGACGAGCCTGTCCATTTCCCCGAGGCCGTCAATGAGTCTGTCCTGTTATCCGAGGCTGTCCACGAGCCTGTCCCCTTCCCCGAGGCCATCGACGAGCCTTTCCCCTTCCCCGAGGCCGTCGACAAGCCTGTCCCCTTCCCCGAGGCTGTCGACGAGCCTGTCCTGCTCCCCGAGGCTGTCGACGAGCCTGTCCAGTTCCCAGAGGCTGCCCAGTCCCTCAAGTCTTCCAGGCTCCCCAGTGCTATGCTTCCCTTTTCCATGTTCCCCAGTGCAATGTTCCCCATTGCCATGCTCCCCAGTGCCAAGCTCCCCAGTGCCATACTCTTTAGTGCCATACTCTCTAGTGCAATGCCCTCCAAGTCCCCAGCTGCTCTGAACTCTCTGAATCCCCAGCAGTTCTGACCTTTGAGCCTTCCATGGCTCAGCCCCTCTGAGTCTTCCATGGCTCTGCCCTCCAAGCCTCCACCTCCTGCTGTTCCGCCTGATCTTCCTTGGTCTCCTGGCTGTCTGCCTGATCTGTTCTGGTCTCCTGGCTGTCCGTATGATCAGCCCTGCATAGTCTCCTGGTTCACATCAGTCTTCGGACTCCCCATTCACCCCACCTTTGGACCCCTGGTCCATTTTGCCCTCTCATTTCCCCTGTGCTTTCTTGGACTGCCAGTTTCATGATGTCCTGCTCCTCCCATGAACTATTTTTTTGGTGTTATGTTTAGGAGCGCCAGGAGTCGCTCCTTAAAGGGGGGGCTATGTAACACCAGGGAACGAGAGGTTGCTAGGAGTTTTAAGAGACTTTTAGTTTTAAGTTTTGTGTTTACCTTCTTGTGTCTGTTCCTGGTTCCTGTCCTGATTGTTCCCAGCTGTATCTTGTTGACCTTGTTTGCCCCTGTGTATATAATGCCATTGAGTTTGCTCAGTCGCACTTTTTTTTCTTATTAAATATAAATCTGCATTTAGATCCTCTTTCTCTTGACTCCTGCTTGCAGGCGTTACAATATCTAAATCCTCAGCTATGACCTTGCTATCCCCCAGCACTCTGAACATTTGGTGATTCTCAATTACTCACATCTATCTGCCTTGAGACCTCAGGCCGTTACAGCAAATGAAGTCACAAAAATTAGATGAAGAAGAAGAGATTTTGTGAGTGTATTGTTTTAGGGTGCATTAGAGCTATTACCACATCACATCATAAACAATTTATCGTCTCATAATTCCTTTTATTGCTCTGTCTGTGTGTAGCTGTGAAACAGGTGGCTTTTTAAAGTAATCGTAATGTTCTGTGCTAAAGTTACAATGACTGATATAAACAGTTTACTCAATGTTAATATTTCCGGTGTTTGCACATGGTGCAACACCATCCATTTTAAAGTTTTGATAAAATGAAGATTTGCTCATCCCAGCCTATAAAACCCAGCCCATAAGCCCCTATAAATGCCCAGGTATACTTCATTGTTGCATGTAAAAGCTGGACTTCAATTCTTACTGTTGCCATTTGGACCCTTTTCACACTTCTGGGGTTTGGAACGCAGAAGTAAACAATTACAGGTAAACGATGATATCGGTGAATCGGAGATCATAGCAGTTTACATTTTTGCTCACCCATTTGCTACAACATCAACAGAAAAATAGCACTATTACATTTCCACAACTTTCCAAATGAAGAAAAAACTAGTGAGGGATGGATTACGACGAATTTGCCATAAAATGCTCTCTCTCTCTCTCGGGAGTTCGATCAGAAATCACATCGCATCTGTTAGAGATAGTCACAACTGCAGAGAAAAACTTCCCAGACCAGAGCCAAACAAGTTATGTTTGACAAATATGTTAAATATGCTAGATGTCAAATTAAAGAGAAAGCTGAAAGGTGTATTTGTTAGCTTTGTACTGTTGGAAATGATTTCCTCTTGTGTTCACTATTTCTGTTTTCCTGTCTATTTCTGTGTTTGCAGTCTTTTAATGAGTTTGAGATCGAGCAGCATCAGGAATGTGCATACGATCACCTGGAGGCCTTTGATGGTGACTCGGACAAGGAACCCATCCTGAGCCGTCTGTGTGGCAGTAAGATTCCAGAACCGCTCATCTCCACAGGCAACAAGATGTACCTGCACTTCATCTCTGATGCCTCAGTGCAGAGGAAAGGCTTTCAGGCCACTCATTCCACTGGTAATTACCATGTCTTCTATGTGTCTGATATTTTGGGATATTTTGGTATTGAGGATCAGGTGTGATTCTTCTGTTCGCATAGCATGCTTAGAGTGTAGCAGAGCCCTCTAGTGGATCATTACTTCACTAAATATTGATTAGTGCCATAAAAAGGATATTTCTTATCCTCAATTAAAAACTTTTAGCAAATGAATGCACATTTTTCTGTTATTAATAATGATTAATCATGGTACATAACACATAACAACAAAATAAAAAATATATATAATCATAAATATATTTATAATATATTTTATACTTTGTCTCAAAGAACTTGCAAGAAATTGGTTAGTCATCATTTATTTTAATTATTGAAATATTTACTTTAAAATGAAGTCAAGAAAGACATATAAGTTCTTGCAAATGTTTACAGTATAAATCTTTGATGCAAGTATATGTATACAGTATATGCCATACAATCAGTGGACATGCTGTAATGAAAAGTTGGGCAAAATCTCTTTTTCTCTTTTTTTTTCTCTTTTTTTTTTAAAATTCTGCCATTTTAACAGTGTAATGTCAACTTAACACTTACTAAACGTTTAAATGTTTATTTGTAATTTTTTTTATATAATAGGATCAAATGGGGAGATTCAATTAATATAAAACTTTATTGGCAAGAGAACCTTAAGTATACTGTACATTGCCAATGCATTAATAGACACTTTACATACAGATAGATATAAAATATATTGAATGCTGAAGTTTAATTTGCTTATAACTATTATTTTCTTGTTAGTTTAACTAGTAAGTATACCTGACTGTATCTTGCTGAACAGCCAGGTCCTTCAGTCTCTATTGGGCACATGCTGGGCCTCGCATTTGACATTGGTTTAGATAAAAGTGGATGAGTGTTTTTGGGCTATGTGAAGAGATACGACAGATTGTGTAACTAGCACACCCAGTTTACTGCTTGCAGGTGAAGTCTCCATTTTCGGTAGTAAATCCGTTCTGGGATTGTGCGTAATAAATAAGCTTTCACTGCTCCACACAATCAGTTGTTGTGCTAGGATGTGCAACCAAGTCGAGTGTGTACCTCCTAGAAATGTATTTATACCAATTTGTGCCACAGGAAATTATTTGTGAAATTTCAGGAAGAGAAAACAGATTTTGAATTAATTGTCCAATTTTTTTTAACTTGTTAAACAAAAAAATATTAATCACAAAAATTAAATTTCCCAGCCCAAAAATTGACCCTTTACTAAGCTTTGCCCATCTTTTTTTTAATGTTGCTCACATATGCGTGTTCTATTTAAAGTCAGATGTTTCATTGGCCAATGCTCGAAGGTGACATACAGTATAAGGAAACAAAATTACAACACTCCTGTCAACCTAGCAAGTGATCAGATGTTGACATAGATGTCTCCTTGCAACCAAATTGCAGAGGATAAACAGTTCTATATAATGTTAAACATTTTTGTCCAGGTGTAAGATTATAAAAAAAAGTATAATTTAATGACTAATGACTAATGACAAACATTTGATAAACAAGTTGTATTGTTGTGTAATGTAGGAACTTAGACACATTGATGCGCTTTCTTGTTATAAAACTAGTGTAAACCTTCCTGGGCGCCGGCATGTTTGTGTGACTTCACGTAGCTAGCTGCATCTTTGTAAACTCTGCATCTCGGAGATCTAGATTTCCAAACGAGTTTCCAAATTGAAAGTCTGACTTAAAGTGGCCTTGCCTTGCACCTTTCCGAGTAGGAATATGGAAATTCTGATTTTCTAAGTTAAATGGAAAACAGAATTAGACAAGCTTTACAGAACATCCCAAAAGAATGAATAAGAGATTTCGTTGTAAAGCAAGTTTTTCTGTAATACACCATTCAAATTTAAATGAAGTTCTAAACTTAAGTTCTGGAGGAGTTTGTTCATCTAGCCCTGCCAATCATATCCCAAGGATATATAAGCAGCTGCTTCCCTCACACCTGCGAAGATTCTTCCGGCATCCCTCCATCTCCACATATCCACCTTGTATTTCATAAACGCCTATACCAATTATTTAAAATTGTCTTTACATTTCCCACTATAGTCTGACAGTCCAGGAGAGAGCTCAGTGCTTAAGTCCAGTCCAGCGCTTGAGCAGCTTCTCTTTGGAAAGCACACCACATATGCTTGCCTTAACACACTCTTGGACTATGTGCAGACAAACTCGTGAAAAGAACTGTTCCTAAAATTTCTAAAACGTACTCACTATAATACTGTAAACTCTATCAGCACTACTGGGATTCAATACCTGAACAAAAAAGTTATTAAAGTAACATGAATTATTAGTGATTCAAGCAAATATAAGTGTCCTTACTGATGTTAAACATGTTTAAGAGGAACATTGCACTTCTCAAGATTTATTTTAAGATTTGGAAAAGTAAAACAAATTCTGTGTGATAGTGAAGGGTCATTATCAGTATCAATTTTAAATCAGTGATGACCATTAATAACACAATGTGTGTGTGTGTGTGTTTCTGTTTAGAGTGTGGCGGCAGGCTGAAAGCAGAAGCACGACAAAAGAACCTGTATTCTCATGCTCAGTTTGGGGATAATAACTATCCCGGCCACACAGACTGTGAGTGGCTCATAACGTCAGAGTCAGGTTATGGCATAGAGCTCACCTTCACTACCTTTGAGGTAGAGGAGGAAGCCGACTGCGGGTATGACTACATCGAACTTTACGATGGCTACGACAACGGAGCGCACAAACTCGGACGCTTTTGTGGATCTGGGGTAAGAGCAGTATGTTTGTGTGTTTGTAGAGTAGTTGCCTCTGTTTCTGTCAAAAAGAGAAAACACTATTTGTTTTCAAATAGCCTTGAGCACCTTGTATTTCTTCTGCTGACCCTTCTCTCTGTGTTTAGCCTCGTGAGGAGCTTTACACTGCTGGCGATGCCACGTTGATCCATTTCCACACAGATGACACAATCAGTAAGAAAGGCTTCCATATTCGCTACACTAGTACAAAGTTCCAGGAGGCGTTACATACACGCAAGTAATAGCTTCTCCAGAGGTGAGAGAGACGCGAAAGGGACTGATGACAAAGGAATGATGTGTTACAACACAAAGGAGAAAACGGACTCCAGAAAACTATTCAAAATATCGATTGATTTCTGTCAATCAAAGACCCTCCCATTATGTAATTCCTGCATTGGATTTGCCTCTTCGTAACTTATACTCAATGGAAGTGCTATCATTTTGACTCATTGACCAATCGGCTGCTCTTATTTATGGAGAAGATTTGCCCACTGGAGCACAGAAAAACTCTGCATAGGACCAGTACATTAAATCCCTCCTATGATGTATGAAACAACATTCCCCACACATATACACTCACACACAAGAACTGTTTTTGTTTGCTCACTGTTCTTCAGGCAAAAAAAAGGTGATATTTAGATGCGATGGAAAATTAAGCTATAGAATTCATGTGTGCGTGTTTGCATGTGTTGTGACGTTCTGAATAACATGGATAGTCTGGCTGCTGATGCTGCACCACACTGTACCTCAACTAGTGTGTGTGTGTGTGTGTGTGTGTGTGTGTGTGTGTGTGTGTGTGTGTGTGAGTGAGTGAGTGAGTGAGTGAGAGAGATTGAGAGAAAGAGGCCTTCAAATACCAGCCTGTTGATCAGAACTAATTCAAGTGTTTTTTTTATTATTATTATTATTATTATTATTATTATTATTATTTGGCTATAATTTTACAGTTGTTCTATTCTGCAGAAGCAATTTTCTTTCCAGCAAATGTTCAAGGCATTCAAGGATTAAAATGGACACTAATCAGTGATGTGTAGCCCTATTTCACAACAAGCTTCCTTACATACTGTATACTGTATGTAGCCTATTGCTTATGTCTGCTGTGACAGACATAAGCAATTCAAAGTGAGTTTGCACTTTAAGATAATATCATGTGCTCTACTCATGTTGAATAACCATGCTAAGAAGGCTGGATGTTTGATTTCTGTATTATTTGTTTTGTGTACACAAAAGGTTCGTACTTCATTTTTCCATTGGTGAACCCAATCTCTCATTTGCAGTAACAGCTCCTGGATTATGAACATAAAACATGAAATGATGGCATACAGCTTTGCATAAAACTTTATGTCCGTTACAGCTGTGACAACTGACTACAACCACCTTAACCCTGTGATTATAAATACGACTGTATGGAACTGTGTGCTTTAATTCAATTCTTCAATTATGTTAATGCATTTGACTTCAAATGAACCCATGACCAGTACCAACGGAGCAGCATTTGAGTAAAAAGACTTAGCGAAAGCTCGCTCAAAATGGAAATTTCACAGACTCATTGCAAGGGAATGTTCTCTGATGCTACATTCCCAATATGTTTTCTCTGCGTCTGAACCTTTCCCTGCTTGGAAAACATCGCAGATGGCAAAGCAGTCGCTGTTGAAGGGAATTCCTATGGTGCTATTCAGTGTCTCAAAAAAACAAAAAGAAAGACAATTCCCATGAGGCAATGCCCCAATCATTCAGAGAATGTGTTGGTGCAATGGAGAGGCAACACTGAAATAATGTTGTTTATTAACAGAAAGAACATTGAAAAACGTCTCACAGCATTGACAGCACGAGTGTTGTGGAGTAAAAATTATTGCCTTAGAACCAAAATGTACATTCTTGCACATGATGATGTTTCCGTAGATAAATGTTGTTGTTGTTGTTGTTTTGAAATTATGATTATATTTTATTTGATATTAAGTTTAAATCATTTTTTTATGTTAAAAAAAGAGGCTCAAACAGACTGACCTGAAGTTGTCCCCTTTTGTCCAGTTTAATACACAAACATCCCTCCTCAAACACCAGATTTGAATGCTTTAAAGTCTGCCGTTAGACACTGCGTGAACTGTGATTATATGTGTGCATCTGTTCGTCACGTGACCTGTGCTGAGTGTTAGACAGACACAGGTCACGTGACTGCTGTGCATGTTTCTGTATGTGCCAACCTCCTGTTAAGTAACCTCTTGATGAACTATGACATGACATTGTGACACATGTTTTTATTTTCCTGTTTCAGTGTCAGCCTAATAAAAAAGGACACTGCACTGGCAACAGTGATTAAATTCATTTCAGGTCAACAAAATGTCTGGTCTTGTTTTTACTGTCTCCCTCTCTTCCACTCTTGTTGCATGTAAGACACATTATTCCACTCTTCCTCCAGAAACTTCTGATGCCACCACCCTGACTGACAGCAAAATGATCAAGGGACACTCTGCCCCCCAGACTGATAGCGAAACGTTCAACATTGCGCCTCCTAAACATGCAAGTGGCCCACCAAAGATCGCATCCTAGTACCGGCCCTGCATTGTGACTGTTTTTGATTGTTTCATTACAAAGAGTAACGATTAAGAGAACAAAGAGAAACGATGGGAAATTATTATGTAGATGTTCTAGAACTGTTAACAGACCCGAATGTCATTAAAATCATTCAGCTTCAGTATTTTAATCTTTATTTTTAAATGTAACGTTTCGCAACAAGAATGGGTTCTTGGTGCCCAACTTTACTTAAAAGGTGCACTCAGTAACTTTTTGCTCATGTCATCTTGGACTTACAGTGACACCTAGTGGTGTGGATGCAGCATCATTCTAAATCAATAGTTTTCAGTTACAGATGCCATTGTAGAAATTCACTTTTCACAATCAGCCATAATTAATTGAATCCAATAGTGAATTGGATTAATAGTGTCCAATAACAAGACAGTTACTGAGATTAAGCTAGTAGTATTCAGCTGGTTAGGGTTAGGGTAGGTTAGTGTGATTTTAAAATGGCAGCCCCCATGAGGTGCCGATGCAGCTTTTATAAGGTTACTGATATGACTAGAGTCCTCATCTCACGTGAGTGCTCATTAATTTATACATATGTTAATTTGGTAATTTCTTTAGGAGTAAAACTTTTTTTAAAGTGCACATTTTAAGAGAAAGCTACCACTTCTATTCTAGTAATTTGCACAGTTACTGTCCAACACTGACAACAAAATGCAAAAAATTGGCATCATATCACAGGAAATTGCCACACACAGGCCATGCACCTTAAGAGTGATGGGAATAAACCATGCCATTTGAATTTAATTTTGTCATGCAGTGTGTCTGGAGCTGCAGAGTGCAGAGCACTGATGTCCTGATAATGATGATTGCTCGATGGCATGACAAGAACACGCACAGTCCCTAGCCCTTCACTAGCAATTATCCTGCTGTTGTATGAACTGAACCAGCAAAAGCAGTCTTTTAAGAGCCCTCCAAAAACATGGCACTGGCTCAAAATCCCTAATAATATAAAGCCTTACTGTATGTGTGATTTAAATAGTTTGTTGCTTGTAAACAAAAATCAGTCAGAATACACAGCTTATTTTGAATGGCTGCCAATGGAGAACAAATCACTCTGGCCCCTAGAATGAATGCTGTATTCATGATATCAAAATGCACAGGCGAATTGGGCCAAGCTAAACATTGACCCCTTGGCACTAACTAAACAGACCCTCACAATGTATTGTTTACTTTTATAAATATATTTATTTAGTTGTATAGAATTTTAAAGATCTTAAATTGACCTTGATCAATGTTGTTGTGACGTGTACAGGTACGTGTGCGTGTGCGTTGAGGAGCTAAAGTGGATTAGCTTGTGGAGACTTACATGAACCATATGGTGAGAGTGAGATCACCTAGACTAACAAGAAGCACCTTTACATTTGCTTTCTATCACACACAAGCAAACAAGGCATAAACACTTACAATATCTCAATATCTTGTAAATAATTTGTGGAAGGAAAAAAACCAATGCTGCATTTCAGCATTTTATAATGTATAATGTTCAGAACTTAATGAAATTTGCATTTCATTTTAACGATTGAAATGATGTATTATTATTTCTTTGTACATTATAATGTAACGGACATTATGGCTGAACTCAGTCAAAATGTCTGCAAACAGCAATCTCATAAAATGACCACCAGGTGGATGTCTACTCTTTAAAATACACAAGATATGTCTACATGGACACACTGGAACTGATCAACTGATGGGCTCGTAAATATATATATTATTAGAAGTCTAGTTGTGTTTTTGTGCCTTAAAGAATTAGGGGAGTCTTGGGTTGCTATTTGAAGTATAGACACACACAAGAAACCTCGTGTCAAGCGTAAACTGGTTGTCTCAACTGGTTTTGCTTTAGCACCAATATTTTATTGAGACATCAACTGGTGAGCCAGCACAGTACCAAATGCAAGCCGTAAATAATCAGAGGCTATTTAGCTTGAGACAGAGCACTTAATAACAATTAATGGGAGAAATTGGTACACCCAATATGGCGGATGTAGAAAAGAGAATCCCGCCTTACATGTAAAAGAACCAGTTAACTTTTAGAAACAGACATCACCTATCAGTAAGCTCGATAACATGCACATTAGCTGGATCAGCATGAAAAGTAGTATTTTACCGTGATCTGAACTGTATAGAAGCACAATTTATGATACCATTGTTGTCAGGTTTTACTGCTGATTTTAAATATATACTTTCATCATCATTTTGACCAATTGTTATTCCTCATTCATGAAGATAGGAGCTGTACTTTTATGCCTGTTGTATCCATAGGAATAGCTGCCTGTGAGGTTTCTAAAGATGGCCGCAGAGTTGACTGACTTGCCTTGAAAGAGACTTTCATATCGTGCATGTTATCCTAAATATGTACGATTATATGGCTATTTTTCATTTGATATTATTTGCATTTAGCATTGTTTTCCCATGCAATAGGATGAACTCCCCACCCACCAGAACCATTGGTGTAAATAACAGAAAATTCATCAAGTTTTCTTGAAGATTAATTTCTGTGTGTTTGTGTCTATGTTAGTGTTTTTCAGCTGTATTGATTGACTTGCTTTTGTCCTATTGTCCGAGGTTCGTGGATTCATCCTTTTTCTTTCACCCTCATTCTGTCTAGGTAATTGCTCAGAGATAACATTGTGATTTTAATTGGATTTTTTCGCTCTACACTAAAAGGTCTCTTTTGATAGCTACATTGATTGGCCAACAAACCTTCTGTTTTAGAAAGTAATTAAAATTGTCCCTTTTTTAGTATGCTGTCTTTACAATAATGCACAGTTGTTATAACAGGTGGATATAACATCACTCATGTCAGACTGAATGTGAACATGTCAATGCACTACCATAGATGTTCTTGTAGCAATAATTACCTTTCCTCATTCTGTCTGACTTTCTCTTTCTCTGCGCCATGTCTCTGTTTGTGTCTGTGTGTGTCTTGTTGTTTCATTAGTTTGTATTGATGAATGGATCAGGAGATTTAAGTGGATGAGTTGCATTGATCTGTGCAAAACACACATACACACCACCTCCGTAAACAACAGTTTCAGAGGAGAACAACATCTCCGTTTTACCCAATCTCTCTTCTCTCTTCCTCCTGTTCCCCCCTTTCTTTCCGGACACCTTCCTCTTTTTAGTCATGATCATGATTACACTCTTACTGCCAGTAAAAGCCTTTTATCACCCACCTATCAGATAACTGGAAAGCACCATTATGCCAACACAATCACACACACGGATTCCAGGAAGCACACCCTGATTCTCTGTACACTCTTTGTTCCTGCTATTTTGGGGCTCTTGACCTTCTCAGTGTGTGGATCAATCTCTCCCACCTAACAGACAAAGAAACCAAGACATTCCTGTAAAGATATTAAACAAATTAGAACAAAATTCAGTCTTAAGCCTGTTGTAAAACATGTCAGGCCTCAACAACATATCAAGATACGGTCTGGCAAACATCAAATCCATTAACGGAAACATATTGGCGGCATTGTTTGCGTGGCTCACATACGGTTTGTGACGGAGTACCTTTTTGTGCATTTTATTGCATTTGCATCTGCAACCCAAATCAATCTTGCCATTGCGTGGGGTTTAATCAGCAATAAGGTACATGACTGTCTCTTTACGTGCTCAATTCAACAAAGTGACATCTGTCTTTAAGTGTGCCATCAAGTAGTTACAAACTATAACTCTCTCTGGTCATCCATTTCCTCTGGTTGAAAGGCAATGCTGGAAATACTTTATGACCCAATGCAATTTCACCTCCATCACTTGTCTACTGGGAACTGTAGATGCACGTACACACAAATAGATCAATATGAGCCCTAGGGAAGGTTCGAGAAAGTATTTTGCATTTACAGTTAAATCTGCGCCTGGGTGAAAACCTATTTTAAAAAACGTTCTGATAAAAACTGCACGGAGCAATTAAAAAAAAAAAACTGAATCGATGAGTGGCGGAGAAGAGTTGTTGGTCATGTGACCACTTCATTTTTAATGGGCTTCTTAAACGCTGATATGGGCAGAAAAAATCTGCCAGCTCGCTCCGCACAAGATAAGGGTGGTAGAACAGTCATTGATCGAAGCTAATGATTTCCACATTAAATTGGTGGAAAGGACTGAGACAAAGAGACAGAGAGAACGAGGACGGGGGAAGATGTTTCTTCCTCCTCTAATCCTGCTGTGGAAATGACGCATAAAGTTTCACCAGCCGGTAGAGCTGTAGTCAGTTAGTTAGGTAAAAACTCAAGCCTAGTAGGCTCAACCAAATACTTTAAATTGGCATTGATGTACTGTAAATACCCTGTAAAAAGTGAAATTGTCCAGTGTAGCAAAATGTAAATCCTTTTTCACAATTTTGTTCAAGCTGATTTTATCAAAGTGTGTAAAATGAAACAATTTCCTGAAAATGCTGTTGTTGATTTATTAATGGATTTCTTAACCACGAGATATATCTTACATATATGTCTTAAAGATATTCTGCAATGTTCTGATGCAGCGTATCTGGGCCTGCATTGTTTTCAAAATGTAGGTTGCTGCTCATCTGACGGAGCAGTCTGAACTGCAATGAAAAATTCATTTAGATCAAGGCCTTGTATGAATTCAGGGAAATTAAACTTGTCTAGAGTCCTCTTTAGCATGAGAACACTTTCGTGCATTTTTTAAAGAGGCTAAGGGTGAGTGGTGTCTGCTGTGTGTGTGTTTTCTCTGTGTGTGGGTATGTATGCTGTCTGCATATAAAGAGTATTTTTGAGCAGTTTCTGCCTAATATGGCAAGATTTGGATGACTACGCAAACCTGAATATACATGGCCATGGTGGTTACCCTTTGTTATTTTAATTTACAATGACACTGTTATACTGCAAATATGGGTGTATGATAGAGTATTAATGGCTAGAATACAGACAAAATAATGATGATATGTGTATCTCACTTTGGGCAGATGTGGTGAAACAGCATTTCAAACAATAGAGCGAATGGGCACTTAAGAGTATTTGAGTAGCTTTGATTCCTTTTGTGGAATACATTTATTACATTTACATTTCTGCATTTGGCAGACGCTTTTATCCAAAGTGACTTACAGTGCACTTATTACAGCGACAATTCCCCTGGAGCAACCTGGAGTTAAGTGCCTTGCTCAAGGACAAAATGGTGGTGGTGGCTGTGGGGATCGAACCAGCAACCTTCTGATTAACAGTTATTTGCTTTAGCCCACTACGCCACCATCACTCCTGTCTACAAGTAATTACAAATAACAAGTAATTCTTGTAGATATGTTCTTGGGAAATGTCTCTACTCAAACAATCGTACAGATGTAGGTAAATTTGCACCAGCGCCCAAATAACTATCTATGCCACTGTGTTCATTACTGATCTTAACTGACTGAATGGTAATTAGTGGTGATGTCCAGTTCGTGAACAAATCGTTATTTTAAATCGGTTCTTTTTAGGGAACGAGTTCTGCAGACGAAAGAAAGTCATACACATCTGGGATGACATGAGGGTAAGTGAATAATGAGAGAATTTTCAGAAAATTACTGCCCACCCTAGATGTCAAAAATACACCCTCCACCCCCAAAGCTCGCAACCAACTGTAGTACTGCCTGGCTGTACAGTGTGCTTGTGTGTTCGTCTTTTAAGCTCTTGGATCTCTAGGCTCACTTATGTGTGAGAGTGTGAGTGTGTTTGACTTTACTCCAAAGCCAGCAGTAGGTTTTGTGCTTTTCCATTTCAGGAAGGAGAAAAGCTGTTGAATGAAAACACTCTGTTTATCCAGTTGTTTCCTTGTACAGAGCTGCTGACAGACCACAGGCTAATATACACACATTAACACAAAACACTCACACACCCATACATTACAGACAGAGGAACATGGTTCCACACTGAAAATCTGGGATTTAAAAAAAGTTTTAGGATTTTGAAAAATGTAAACAATGCAATATTTGGACATAAAGTGATTATTTAAGATTCTGCATTGTTTCAAGGTCACTAATCAAATAAGCAAATGTTAGACATTGACCATGATAGTTCATTTGTACAAAAGATATTTTCTTGCTTCTATTCAAGCACACAAATTGCTCTTTCGAACATTCTCAAATCACGCTAGCATATAAGGTTTGTTTCATTTTGGGGTGAACTTTACCTTTAATTGAGAGGCATTTGATTATGTTTTAATGATTAAACAAGTGCCCAACCCCTCAGATAACCCATTTTGCATGCCTTCGAGACTGTGTGTATTAATGAGACATTTTGGAACATAAAATATAAAAATTGTGTTTATACATAATGCAGCACTAACCAGACCATATCTCACAAACCCTCTTACATGCACACATGCATGTACACGTAGGCACATTCACACAGAATTAAGAATGACTCAGATTTGGTCTGTATAACTTTATTTCAGCAAATTATATGTATACTGTAAAAAACAAACAAACCAAACCTTTAAACAATGATAAAGGTTGTTTCTTTGACCTCTCTAACAGATTATCATCATTAACGCATTCGACCAAATAATTATAATTATTTTTTTTTTTTCAGAAAACACAACAACGCCCATAGAAGGAAATCTGTATTGTCATATGCACATTTCAAAAACAAAACGTCTGACAGAAATGCAGAAGCACTGAGAGGGACAAGGAGAATAAGTGACAGCAGCAGCATCTATTGTACGATTTGTTGTCGACAGTAACATACACAAACTAACTAATGGTGTCGACTTTCTCCTACAGACCAAAACAACAAAGAGAAAACCCCTCTCCATTCATTAAGCTTCACATGGCAGTCAAGAGTTCTTCAGTACATTCTTAACCTCTAAATATATATATCACTCTTTCTTTCTTTCTCCAGACCTATCTATTTCATGTTTCTCCGTGTTGCGTCAAAGGCACCTCATGCCCAAGGACTGCCAAAACGATGTCAAGATCAGTGTGCGTATGCATGTGTGAGTGTGTAAGCCTCTGTAAATAGCATGATTTCAGAGTTATCCATGTTTCCTCTCGTAACATTGACATTCCGGTCACTCCAGGCTTTGTCTAAACCATCCAAACATAATAATGCTCTAGAATGTTCCCCTTAACACATCATATACTCGTGTATTTTGGCTAATCAAGTAGTTTACCTGCAATCTTTATTATGATTATAAATTCTGCTGATTAAAACCCAGGATTAATTAGTGTAGGCTTGTGATTACATAGCATTGTTTTAACTGTTGTTAAAATGAGAGAAAATGTGTGAAAAGGGGTCATATTTTATCCCTAATAGCAAAATCATGAGACAATCTGCATTTATCCTTCATGTCTGTAAAAATCACATCCTTAATTTCAAGAGTTATGGAGTGAGAATTCAAAGTAAGAGAGCTTCTCGTGAAATCATGCATTCAGGTGTGTATAAGCATGTACTTTATGTGTATGTGTATGTGTATGTGTATGTGTGTGCATGTTTATAAGTGCAAACAATAAACCCTCATTAATCGGTTAAAACGCTCACCAAACCTACTTCTGAATTCCTGAATTTCAAGGTCTGTCAATACACTTCTTCACTTTGGATGATTAAAAGAAATACAAAAAAATGAAAAAAAAAGAAATGTGGTTATAAAATGTTGACATTAATTCTATACAACTGATATACAGCACAGGGGTAGATGAATCCTTTAGTAATGTTAGTACTGTATTCTGCCAAAGTCACCTAGAAACGTGCTTTTAGACCAAATGAAAGTCTGTTTTTCTTTTAATTCGTTCCTTCTTTTGAACCAAAGTTAAAAATGAAAAACGACTATGACAGGTATCCGTTCTCATCATCAATTGGTTCATATTCATCTTCGTCATCTCCCATATCCTCTTCATCATTTACAGCATCACCATTCTCATCGTCTGTGAGCAGAGAGTCACCACTGCCAAAATCTCCAGAAGCCTCCACTGCTAAAGGGGAAAATGATAGCTGTTTTAATTCTAGGACTTTGAAAGATTCACCCAAATTTTTATATTCTGTTAGTATTTACTCATTATTTAATTAAGGCCAAAGAATACTTCAGTCAGATGTGAATGCTATGCGTATGTGTACAGGATGCATGACGCAAATTTTGTCATCAGCAGAGTGCTTGAGCGCTAAACGCGTGCAGCAAGATCTTTGTATCTGAACGCAGGTGCTCGAGAAATTATTTGCACTAATTAGTGGGTCCACAAGGTGGCAATACTTACATTGGAGCGGTTGCATCGATATGTTATCGTGGAGGCAGTCAGATGTGAATGTATACCACAGTGTGACATCACAATGTGGAGGAAGTAGAGAACGAGGCATTTTGGCAGCTTGGTTTCAACAAATGCTCTTTTTGCTGTGAGGAGGAAGTTTTGAGTTCTGAAACTTACAGTATGTTTTTATGAAAAGTGACCTCTTATAGGATAAATGATCAAGGAAACTTTGATTCCTCATGTCATGAACCATTTAAACGGCTGCATTTGCATTTACATTTACATGATGTTTTAGAACATCACTTTCTACAATACCCAGGAGAATGACGTTTTCTTAAATGCATGCAGAAAGCGATCTATCTACAGGAGTCTGCAGTTGCGTTGTGTATAGTTTTAACGTGAATGCTGATGCAGAAGCAGCAGTGGAAGTGGTAGTCCTCGTGTAAAGCCCTCCTCGTGTGAAGACCTACTTGTGTAAAGACCAGTGAGTCTACCTGAGTGAGTCCACCGAGCAAGGACACCGACAAGGCGCCACTCACCATAGCCCTTCCGTATCTTTTAATTTTATTTATTCGCTTATATTTTCCTTCTACATTCTAATCTGTCATTTTCACGAATAACATGTGCCCTCAAGCACATCCCTATTATCTGTTACAGACAGTTTACATGATATAGACGCAGGACACAATGGAACCAACGCAACATATGGCCACTCTGCACATCAGTGTCTGCTCCGCTCTCTTTTTTAGTGGGACTCTGGAACAGCTGTGAACAAAGCTGACTTCATTCCAGCCTTCGCCACACAGTCCACCCTCAGCATCCTTGCATTGACAGAAACATGGATACGTCCAGAGGATACAGCAACACCCGCTGCTCTCTCCAACAACTTCTCCTTCTCTCACCGGTACGCTCATTTAAAACAACTGGACATTTTCACCACACTTCTCTCTATGTAACAATACTTCTTTTTAATTTCATGCAACTAATACAACACAATGTTGCCCTCCAGGTCAGCTGGCAATCTTTCTTGAGGAGCTAGATGTCCTGCTGTCCTCCTTCCCTGAAAATAGTAAGCCATTTGTGGTTCTTGGAGATTTCAACATACACCAAGACAAGCCCCAGGCAACTGATCTTCAAGCTCTTCTGGCCTCGTTTGACTTGGAAAGACTAAGCACAACAGCAACTCACAGATGTACCAACTCAAATATTCTTGTTACTCCTTTACATGCCTCTGATCACTACTTTGTTCAATTCAACATGACTCTCCCATTTATATTAAAACAGACTCTGCCTTTGCTTTCGTTTGCCGAATTCTCATTCACCCTCATGCCTTTCCACTGCTGTCTCTACCTCTCTTCCCACACAAATCTAATTTTCCTCTTTGGATGTAAACACTGCCACAGACACACTAAGCTCTAATTTAACAAACTGTCTAGATAGCATCTGTCCTCTCTCCTCTAGGCCAGTGCAAATGACACCACCCAGCCCCTGGCTCATTGGACTGACCTCAGGGCGGCTGAGAGGAGATGGCAGAAATCTAAAGATCCAGCAGATTTAGGTAAGTATCAGTCTCTGCTTGCAACTTTTTCAGATAACATTAAATCTACAAAAATTCCTATTACCAGAACAACATCAACTGCACCACAGACACTCACCGCTTGTTTAGAGCATTCAACACACTTCTCTGTCCTCCTCCACTGCCTGACACATCACTGACAGCCACATGTCTTTGCCATTTTTTTTACTAATAAGGTTACAGCCATCAGCAATACATTCTCAGCACCACATCCTCTGAAACACCCACCTTCTTTATGCAGCAGTGGCAGAGCTAGGGGCACAAATTAGTTCTTTAGAGGGGAAATCATCTCTGTACAAATGTACAAATTTAACATGTGTGCACACCAAGGTCACTGCACCTCTCTGTCCTGGGTGTCATTGTACCCCCCCACATTCCGATGATATAAAAATGCTGCCCGAACATTTCTGTGTCACCACAGACTGATCGCTTGCCCCTGCCTGGCCACCCCTTTGAAAAACTCCTGGCTCCGCCCCTGGTATGCAGCTCTTCTGTCTATATGTTCTCTCCTCTGACTGACACTGATGTCCCTAAAATCTCCAATCACCCCACCACCTGTTCCCTTGACCCCATTCCTTCCCACCTTCTCCAGGCCATCTCTCCATCCATCCTACCTGCACTCACACACAAAATTAACACATCTCTACTTACAGGCATTTTTCCCACTACATTTAAGCAGGCTCGAGTAACCCTGCTGCAGAAAAACCAGCATTTAACCCCACACAAGTAGAACACTACAGACCAGTCTCTCTCATTCCATTCATGGCAAAAAAAAAAAAATCACATGAAAGGGCAGTTTTCAATCAGATCTCTGCCAATCTCTCACAGAACACGCTGCTGGATGACAATCAGTCAGGCTTCAAAAGTGGACACTCCACCGAGACTGCCCTGCTGTCTGTCACAGATTCGTTGAGATCTGAGAGAGCTGGATTCAGATAATCCACCCTGATAATACTGGACCTTTCTTCAGCCTTTGACACAGTCAACCATCAGATCCTACTCTCCGCCCTCTCTACTCTGGGCATCACAGGAACTGTGATTGACTGGTTTGATTCTTATCTCTCAGGTAGGTCCTTCAATGTGCGTGGAGAGGTGAGGTGTCCAAGTCAGATCAGCTACTTACTGGGGTACCTCAGGGCTCAGTGCTTGGGCCACTTATCAACTCACTGGGACCCATCATTCAGGCACATGGTTTTTCTTACAACTGCTACACCAAAGTCAAACAGCTCTACTTGTCTTTCCAGCCCAATGACACCAGGGTGACTGCTCGAATCTCTGCCTGTTTGGCAGACATCTCGGCTTGGATGAAGAAACACCACCTGCAACTTAACCCAGCCAAGACTGAGCTCCTTGTATTTCAAGCCAACCCTGCTATTAAACACAACATCAACATGCAGCTGTGTTCAACTACAGTAACACTTACCAAAACGGTCAGAAATCTAGGGGTAACCATCAATAACACACAAAATTTCACAGACCACATCCTAAAGACAGCACGTTCATGTAGATTTACACCCTACAATATCAGAACTCTGATCTCTGAACATGCCACACAACTGCTTGTTCAGTCACTTGTCATAACTAGGCTGGACTACTGTAACGCTCTCATTGGAAGCCTCCCTGCATGTGCAATTAGACCCCTGCAAATGATCCAGAATGCAGCAGCACGTCTGATCTTTAATGAACCAAAGAGAGCAAATGTTTCCTTGTTTCTCTTCACTGGCTGCTGCATGATGCCCGTATCAAATTCAAGGCTCTGATGCTGGCATACAAAACAGTCACTGGGTCTGCTCCAGCATACCTAAAATAAGTTACATACCCACCAGAAGCCTGCAGTCAGCTAAGGAATGGTGCCTTGTTGTACCAACACAAAGAGGCACCAAAACACTTTCCCAGACTTTTGGTTTCATCGTACCACATTGTGGAATGACCATCCCAACTCTATCCGTGAAGCTGACTCACTTTCTGTCTTGAAAAAATTGCCATGAGCATTTAACCAGTCACTAAAAATGATTACTAACTACTATTCTGATGCTAGTGAAGCTTTGTAATGCAGCACTTTTCATACCACTGTTTCCTATAGATGATTCGCTTATAATATATTCCTCTTTTGTAAGTCGCTTCGGATAAAAGCGTCTGTCAAATGAATAAACGTAAATGTAAAAATGCATGTAAACATGTTCAAAGTCTTGACAGAATGAAAGATATAGAAGCCTCAGATAAGTGAAATGATGTCCACAAAACAAACTAACAAGAAACTATGTTTCTACCACAGGTAAAGGAGCTGTTGTTCCGACCATACAACTTTGCGATGCTGTTTGTGAATGTTCATTGGAACTACGGTTTCAGGAATCACAGAATCGTTGAACTATCTTGGCAATGATGGAACTTGCAACCATAGTTGGCTAATGGTGCTTTTGGGAAAGGCACCTGGTCTTGCAGAATCATGTTACTATACCCGTTAGCAAAATAGGGTCGCAAGTTCCATCGTTACAAACATAGTTCAAAAATTTGGTGTCTCCCAAAACCGTAGTTCCACCTGTGGTTAGACGCTTCTTGTTATTTTCTGTATGACATCCTCTGACTTCGTTGAAGCGTCTATATTTTTCATTCCATATATATCTTTCAGTCTGTCAAGACTTTGAACATGTTTTCATGCACTCAAGAAATTGGCTTATTCTGGGGGTTTTTGCAAAAAGGGCCATTATGAAACATCATGCAAACATTGTTTAAGAAATTAAAGGCTATTAATAGAAAGAGCTTCTGGTTTCTCTCAGAAAACACAGCATATTTGTCCATGTTAATGCATAATTGGCATTCTTAAATGTTTTTGAAGCATGCTTGTGTGCCCAAGTCTGTCAATGGAACCCTAAAGTCTTATGTAAAGGGAAACCACACTTTTGTACTGCAATGCATCTGTCGCATTACACAATGCACGCTGCTTTCGTTTCTACAGCAGTTTTCGCACCTTAAACAGCTTTCTGGTGTAAATTTTCATGTACATGAGCAATTATAATTTTATAACTGCAAAAGTTATTACTCCAACCTGAGTAACGTCATTAACGAGAGCTCTGTATTGTTGGACCAACACAGTTCAAATGATGGAAGTGCGAGATAGTTACTACAGTTTTGGGTAAGCTAGTTAATTTCTGCAGTGATTTCTAATTTCTAAAGTACTGCAGTGGTTAAGCAGTGAGTTACGTAATTTTATGGAAAACACACTCCTGATTGGGAGAACATTTATATAGTTTTTTTAGCGCCTCACAGTGGACATTTCACCTCAGAATTGACGCAATATACCTAATGAGTCATGTAATGCCATTCTGCTAAAATTCGTCACAGACATGTTATTTTCATTAGATCAAGCTGGTTTTGGCAGCATTTTTTTAATCTGGACTTGGACGCAGGCAACCCGTGAGCTTCACGGGAGGTTAAGATTATCAGTAAATAATTACTTACATTTCCATCTCTGGCTTCAGTAAGGCCGTAGTCAGGTAATTACTTTTGGATGTGCCTTAAGAAAAATGGATGGGCCAAGGTTTCGCCCCAGTTTTTCTTTTTTACCAAATTGTCCTTAACAACAGAGTGGAGGGCCATTCAAATAGTTCCTTAACACTTTCGGAAATCATAATATATGAATTTTTTAATATTTTATAAATATACAGTACATATTTTAAGTCAAAGAACAATCTCTGGGTGGTCCTAGATCTAATTTGGGTTGGCCCAGGCCCACACCGGCCCACCCTTGGCTACGCCACTGGGCTTCAGAACACTAGGAATATAGAGTCATGCGGACTACTAATATTGTTTTTTTTTTTATCTTTTAGAATCTTAACAGCCCCTGGTCATTAATAACTGTCATTGTATAGCAAGAGGTGTGCAACAACTCTTTTGTGTACTTTTTGTTGTGTGAAAAAATTGTGTGGGTTTGTAACGCATTGGAGTTGAACAAAATTAAAAAATAAGTACAAATAAAGACAGAATTCAATTTAAAAATGTAAACATTTTACAAGAAGTACTTCTTTCTATTATTTGTATTACTTATTTATATTTTCTTATTCCTAGATAATGAATCCAAAAATTTGAGGTGACATGATTTTCCCCACTCTTACCGCAGTCAGCACGCCCAAGTGTATGTGACCCTGCAACCTCATTTCCATAACGATCGACACACCAGCACTGACCACTGCTGCCATGACATTGGTGAGCTTTATAGAAGCCATCATCATCACAGGAGGGGATGTACAGACCTGCACATACAACATACATTAGCATCAGTCCAAATGTCATGAAACATTACTTCACTGGCAAGATTATATACAGCCACTGAGAGTATCACAGCCACACTCACACAAAGAGGGAAGATATATTTCATGTGAAAGAAAATAACAGTCACCTCTGACATCTCTATCTCTCTCTCTCTCTCTCTCTGTCTCTCGCACACGTTTTTTGCATTTCAATTTAACAGCTTCTTGCCAGAGACTTTTTTTTATCTTTCTTTTTTTGTCTTTTTATAATTCAGTGCCAGAAGCCATAGAGCCGTCACTGTGCGTTGAACTCAGGGGAGAAACGGCATAAAAATATCCTTCTTTTCATGTCCAATTTCCCCTCATCTCATTCCCCTGCTCAAATTAAACACAAGACCTTCAGAGAGACAGAAGGAAAGAAAGTCCAAGTGTGCCTAGTGAATTCTAGTTTTTATAGAATTATTGTTGGCTTTTCTCTCACTGTTTGGCACCCTGGTTTTACTGTAACTGTGCTCAGGATGACATTTTGATGTTTTTTGAATGCAATGTAAACTGCAAAATTATTTTGAGTTTTGGATTTTAGAGTGTACACAATGGAGAAATACTACAGTAACAACATCAGAGGATATTTCATTGTTTTCATACATAGATGTTTCACAATGTAGTACATACAGTAGTGGTTGACCAGTATATCGCAGAGGCAGATAAATTGACTGATATTTGGTCATTTAAATTACAGTCACTGGCCAATAAATTTTCCCGTTAGGATGATTAGTTTCTAAAGACGCGAGGGTGCCGAAAATAACCTGCTTTCATGTCTGAGACATGTAAATGCCCAACCATAGTTTGCTTTGTTGTTACGTGCCATTGTGTTTCTACAATAATAGACTGCTGTGCAACAACATCTACTTTTAACTGTTGTGCGTATCAGAGCCGCAACAGAAGCACAGGAGTGTGTTTCAACTTCATATACCGTCTGCAAATTCGTAGATGTCTCGTTTAAACAGATGTAATTCCCGAACCTCACGAAGCTTGTGCAAATCCAGTGTTTTCTTCCTTTGGATCGCTCAAACATTTTCTTCTGAAGCATGTATTCTTTCAACCTGGATCAAAGCTCTGTTAATCAGTCACTCCATGCAGGCAATCGGGGTCTTGTAAATTGAAAGATGTCATGAGATCCACACTAGCAAGAGAGAGCAACTTCAAAGTACAAGCACTTCACATGTGCTATATGAAAATGTCATATTCGCTGTGCACTGTATGGACAATTGGGCTATTTCAGTCATTTAATTTTTTGAGGAAATGCGATCGCTAATGCTCACATACAGTCCGTGGTTGTTGGACTACTGTGTGCACTGTTGCTATTTCCTTCTTCCTAATGTATTAACATCTTTATATCTTTATGTGCATACAAATGATTCAAATGGGAAGCCTGGTCTCATGAAATTTACATGAACATTGCAATGTTTTTACAAAACTGAAATTAGTGCAGTTTACTGCTGCACTGCACTGTTATGTTGCACTATTGTATGTTTTGTATTTCATATGAGGTACTACAATCAAGAAACCAGAGTATTTGGTTAAATTTATCCTGTATATCTGACTTTTAGTATAAAGAGAAGATTATTGAAATTATTTGAAAGTTATGAAGCAAGGTAGCTTGCAATTTGTCAGTATTAGCAGGCAAGATCAAGTTAGCTAAAATGACACAGATCAATCCTTAAGGCACTATATTTCACATGGTTTGCAGTTATGTAAGTTTACCAGTCCAATAAGAAGAACGCCAATTCAGGGTCGGTTTTGATCCCCAAAACCGAACAAAGTTCCCTCCAGGAATCAAATGCCCTGCCGATGTTCACTCTAGTTGTCACTCGTCCACGATTATGTTCCCACTTAGCCAGACGGGATTCAGTAGATAAATGTTTTTTTTATTTGTTTTTGGACTTACTCTGAGCTTGTGTAGGAGTCGGTGTTGTGCTGGGAGTCATCTCTAAGATAATGTTACTAATGTTGCAGTTTGTTCTCGCTGTTGAATAGCGGAAGAAACACACTGAGGCAAGGTTTTAGGGTGCGTGCATAAACGTCACATTCTTTGGATTTTCCCGGCAAAACCGACCTGCTCCCTTCTCGTGAAAATCAGTCTACAGGGTTTAATAGGCAACCTAGGAAGTCCGGGAAGGGCTCATTTTTTAAGTTGCGTTACAAGCCGTTCACGCATTGGCAAAAAAGGCGAATATTACATGAAGATTGTTACATACTGCACCTTTAAGTGACTCAGTATTTATAAGTGTTGACTTTTCTGTTTAGTGACGTCACTATTAAGTGGGTTACATCTATGTTTGTGCCATTTCGGACAGGTTCTCAGTCTATGGGTAGCTTGGCGACAATTTCGATAATCATGGTGTCGACTCTCTGGCTCAAAGCTCACAAAACAAAGAAGAGTTGAGTAATTTATATACAGTATATCAGATTGGTGGTATACATTATATTATCATTAGTTGACCAATATGGGTTGTTCAGTGAAACTCCAACTTCTGTTAATCGTCCAATTGGGAGCAGTTATCTTCTGCTTTTTACAAAATTACACAGTTCCTGCCTGTGAGGAAATGACATAAAGAAACAAAAAACACAAGGGAATGGACTCACCCAGTAATTTCTTCCCAGCTAGCTGTTTGTGGATACTGCTCTTCTCTGATTGGCAGGGAGCCTCTGCAACACATTGATTTCAGATCAGTGGTGAGGGAAGATACATTGCCCTTACCAGCTCTATTCATTGCTATCAAGTTTCTATTGTATTCATCTCTGAAGCGATCAACAAAATGAACTGTCGCTCATCTTAGTCACAACGATTAGTACAAAATCTAATATTTAAATGGAAGAGATAGCTTTTCTCATGTCACATCTGGTTTGGATGCATGTACGTTAACTGTTCTTTAACAATGTACTTGTGAAGGTAACCTGAAGGTTTCATCTGCAACATGCACACCAGTGGTACAGCATGTGAACACACTCTTGAGTTTGGCTGTATATGAGAAGACAGGTTTCTCTTAAAGTACAGTAACTGAAATTGTATGAGTTTACCCTGATATCTCTGAAAGCAGGAACACCACTCCTGGCTGGAAATGAGCCTATCTCTGTCTGGGTCACATGACACGAGGAAGTCTTTAGTGCACACATCTCTCTTCTCTGGGCTCAGGCTGGAAAGCTCTGACTGGTCGAGCTGGAGGTCAAAGTTTGTGTCTAGTCTGGAGAACATCCAACCCAGAGAGTCCTTACAGAGGGGCACCTTACTTGTGTCTAACTCTACACATAGAGAATGGAAATCGTTTGTATTACTGTTGATTAGTTGTCAGGCTAGCTTAAATATTAGCAGCTTTTATGCATTACTGCATGTATGTGTATGTACTCACTCTTCTCTGGCTTCTGGAACTTGAGTTTCTTGCTTGGATTGCCACTCTCATGTAGAGCCGTGATCCACTCTCTTAATCTGTTAACCACTTCAGTCATCTCTGCATTACCACAGTCTACAAATAAAAATACGAACAGAATATTAATACATATACTGTAAAAATTGAAACTGTGAAATTATTACTTTTAGGGCTTGAAATTACTGTCGTAGGTGTAACCTAATGTAGTCAGGTTGCTTAAGTCATTTAAAAAAATAATTTTGATTTAAAGCCCATAAATGTGATTGAAATAATACCACACGAAGCAGGCAACCTGATACTAGTGTACATAAATCAAACAGACTGGTGTTGTATGAGAAAAGTACATTTGAAAGTACATGCTTGAGAGGACCTAGCTAGTGATTGATCGACCAGTTGAGAAAACCTCCTGTGAGGTCAATGTCTTCTTCAAATAGTAGCACCGTATGCTTCATGTTACAAATCCCTTTCTTTTACTTTCTGACATTTTGGACTTTAGCATTTGCAAGAGGCTCAACTTAATAGCTCAGTTAATAGAGGATTATGCCTTTGATCCTTTAAGAGGGATATGTTAACAGATCTGGACTGCTAACAGAAAAAGTTTGCAGGTTCATTTCTGGATAAGGCAAATCCATGAACAACAGAGTGGTGTTTTATTCCCAACAGCTCTCTCCCCTTTTTGCCCTCAAGGAAGGTACTTAAGTCTAGTTATTTACTAGAGACAGTGCATCCCTTCCTGGTGTTGCTGTTTGCTAGAAATCCTATGAAGATATTATATTAAAATGTATAACATCAGCAATAACTGTGCCTGCTGGTGAGATTTATACTCATCCAATGTATAAATAATTTCCAATTTACTTTGTCAAATGCATTTTCTGCACCACATGACACAATAATTTCTTCCAACTTGTTTTGATGTGTTCATTAGATTTAAAAGTCTTTGTATATTGTTTGGGGATGGTTTAAGGCATTTGCTAAATCTTGTTTTGTTGTCATGAATTAATGCGCTTAACTGATTGAATTCTTGTCGCTAATGCTTCTGACATCTGTGCTGATTGTTGATAAGGTGCAATATCAGAAGGTAGTGTTGGGTCTAAGGATGCAGCTGAGAGGGGTTATATCCCTATACGTTTGTTATTTTATCATTTGCAAGTACAGTAATGATATGTTTTGTATCATTTTTATCTGGTTTTCTTAAACCTAATTACTGTTAAAGTAATACGTTTTGCATTCCCACGCAATAGATTTGCATTTCCCCAAAATAGTTTTGCATTCACTCGCAATAGTTTACATGTCATTGCATTAACTTTTGCTTTCCCTCACAATAAGATTTGCGTTCCCTCGCAATAGTTTTGCATTACTTTACAAAAAATTCTGCGCACATCACAGCAAGTTTTGCGTACCCTCGCAATAAGTTTTGCGTTCCCTTATAATAGTTTTGCATGACCTCCCAATAGTTTTGCATTCTCTCGCAATAAGTTTTGTGTTTCCTCATAATTGTTTTGCGTTCCCTCACCATGCATTTTGCGTGGCCTTGCAATAAACTTTGCATTCCCTCACCATGAGATTTGCGTGTCCTCGCAAAAAGTTTTGCATTCCCTCGCAATATGTTTTGCGTGCCCTAAAAATAGTTTTGCATTCCCTCGCAATAAGTTTTGCGTGCCCTAAAAATAGTTTTGCATTCCCTCGCAATAAGTTTAGCATTTCCTCGCAATATGTTATGCGCACCATCGCAGTAAGGTTTGTGTGACCCCACAATAGTTTTGCATTCTCTTGCAAAAAGTTTTGCGTTTCCTCATAATTGTTTTGCGTTCCCTCGCAATTCGTCTTGCGTGCCCTCCCAGTAGTTTTGCATTCTCTTGCAATAAGTTTTGCGTGCCCTCACCATGAGTTTTTTGTGCCCTTGCAATCCGTTTTGCGTGCTCTCACAACAGTTTTTGCATTCCCTCGCAATATGTTTTGCATTTCCTCGCAATATGTTTTGCATTCCCTCGCAATAAGTTTTGCATGCCCTAAAAATAGTTTTGCATTCCCTCGCAATATGTTTTGCATTCCCTCGCAATAAGTTTTGCATTCCCTCGCAATAAGTTTTGCATGCCCTAAAAATAGTTTTGCATTCCCTCGCAATATGTTTTGCATTCCCTCGCAATATGTTTTGCATTCCCTCGCAATAAGTTTTGCGTGCCCTAAAAATAGTTTTGCATTCCCTCGCAATATGTTTTGCATTTCCTCGCAATATGTTTTGCATTCCCTCGCAATAAGTTTTGCGTGCCCTAAAAATAGTTTTGCATTCCCTCGCAATATGTTTTGCATTCCCTCGCAATATGTTTTGCATTCCCTCGCAATAAGTTTTGCGTGCCCTAAAAATAGTTTTGCATTCCCTCGCAATATGTTTTGCATTTCCTCGCAATATGTTTTGCATTCCCTCGCAATAAGTTTTGCGTGCCCTAAAAATAGTTTTGCATTCCCTCGCAATATGTTTTGCATTTCCTCGCAATATGTTTTGCATTCCCTCGCAATATGTTTTGCGTGCCCTAAAAATAGTTTTGCATTCCCTCGCAATATGTTTTGCATTCCCTCGCAATATGTTTTGCATTCCCTCGCAATAAGTTTTGCGTGCCCTAAAAATAGTTTTGCATTCCCTCGCAATATGTTTTGCATTTCCTCGCAATATGTTTTGCATTCCCTCGCAATAAGTTTTGCGTGCCCTAAAAATAGTTTTGCATTCCCTCGCAATATGTTTTGCATTCCCTCGCAATAAGTTTTGCGTGCCCTAAAAATAGTTTTGCATTCCCTTGCAATATGTTTTGCATTTCCTCGCTATACGTTTTGCGTACCATTGCAATAAGTTTTGAGTTCCCTCGCAATAGTTTTGCATTCTCTTATAACAAGTTTTGCGCACCATCGCAGTAAGGTTTGTGTGACCTCACAATAGTTTTCATTCTCTTGCAATAAGTTTTGCATTTCCTCCCAATTGTTTTGCATTCCCTCACAATACGTCTTGCGTGCCCTACCAGTAGTTTTGCATTCCCTCTAAATAAGTTTTGCGTGCCCTCACCATGAGTTTTGCGTGCCCTCACCATGAATTTTGCGTGGCCTCGCAAAAAGTTTTGCATTCCCTCGCAATATGTTTTGAGTTCCCTCGCAATAGTTTTGCATTCTCTTATAACAAGTTTTGCGCACCATCGCAGTAAGGTTTGTGTGACCTCACAATAGTTTTGCATTCTCTTGCAATAAGTTTTGCGTTTCCTCATAATTGTTTTGCGTTCCCTCGTAATATGTCTTGTGTGCCCTCCCAGTAGTTTTGCATTCCCTCTAAATAAGTTTTGCGTGCCCTCACCATGAGTTTTGTGCGCCCTTGCAATACGTTTTGAGTCCTCTCACAACAGTTTTGCATTCCCTCGCAATAAGTTTTACGTTCCCTCATAATAGTTTTGCATTCCCTCGCAATAAGATTTGCGTGCCCTCACAAACAATTTTGCGTTCCGTCACCATGAGTTTTGCATGCCCTCGCATAAAGCTTTGCACTCCCTTGCAAGAAGTTTTGTGTGCCCTCACAATAATTTTTGCATGCCCTAACAATAGTTTTGAATTCCCTCTCAATAAGTTTTGGGTTCCTGCGCTATTGGTTTTGCATGCCCTTGCAATAGTTTGCATTACCTCAAAATAAATTTACCATGGTTTTACTACAGTAACCATATTTTAACCTCTATATTCGTAGTAAAACTACAGAGCCCCTAAGAATACAGGGCGGCAATGTGAAAAGTAGGCTAAGTAAAGCAACCTTTTTTTTGGCGGAAAACATGGTTTTAATAAAGTATACTCTACTATTTCATTTTTATTTATTTACTTTTATAATTTACATTTATACAATTCGTGACAGTTCAATGCATCCAACATTAGTTTTTTTAAATGTCTGAAAAGGAATAAGCCGAACCTTATTATACCTACCCTTTTTACCTCTATAGTTTTACAATCTCTCTTTAAATATTTACTCATTCACCCTAACAAATGTACTATTTGAATCAAACTTAACAAAATGTAGCATTTGATTTATCTGCTTTATTTCTACATTACACATATACACATATATTTATACAAACATACATACTGTATAAGCATAATACAATGTTCCTATCAACCCATTCTTTCATACTTTTTAAACACATCAATTTTAAACGTTCTCTTCATTGTGTTACACAACTTTAATAATTGTTTTAGCTTAAATACAATTGTATTTGTAGTAAAACCATAATAACCACACGATTATGATTTTCATAGTTTTCATTTTTCAGTATTATTACTATGATTTTACCATGAATATCAAGGTTAAAATATGATTACTGTAGTAAAAACATGGTCAATTTATTGTGAGGGAATGCAAACTACTGCAAGACAATGCAAAACTTATTGCAAGTGCACGGTAAACTATTTCAGAAAAATAAGCCCTGTCCTCTTAGGGGCTCCATACTCCATAATATTTGACATGTAGAGTTAAAAAAACAAGATTACAAAAACATTTGTGCACAAAGCAATAAGCCAGAGAGTTCATGCATTACAAGGATTTTGCCACAGTTTAGGGGTGTTCTTATAAGCACGACGCATAGCATTAATAAAATGTCTATATTTATAAAAAGGCACCGATGCTCAATAAATAGTCAAATTTATTAATGATAATAATCATAAAAAACAATTAACTTGCCATGTCATATAGTTAATTATCCTATAGGCTTTTTACAGTTATCAAGAAATTTAGCAACTTGGTGCATTAATATGCATTTTAGAATGTGAAGTCATAGGAATGTTCATTTACAATGATTTTGAGTTCCAGTTCAAATCAGAGTTTCAATTCAACTCTTATCAGTTTATACAAAAAGTCATATATCATTGTGCAGGGCTGAGCAAAAAATATTTTTGACCATCAATTTATGGTCAAACATAATGCATAGCTACTGAAAATAGCTACTGAAAATAGCTACTGAAAATCAATGCCAAAGACTAATTTCCTTTCCATACCAATGATTTTGAAATTAAATGTTGAACAAACACATGTGTTGTATCCCCATAACTTTGGTCATGTAGTATATATACAGTATATACTATATAAATAGACTCAGACTCCTTTTAAAGCAAATAAACATTAGTTTAATCTGTGAGCTATGTGTGAATTTCTTCTGTAGTCAGCAGTTGAAGACAGGACTTATGTATATTGGGATAAAAAAAAAAAAACATTACTGAGGTGTCTTTCTCTTTCACACAGACACACACGCACGCACACGCGCGCACACGCGCACACACACACACACACACACACACACACACACACACACACACACACACACACACACACACACACACACACACACACACTGTCATAAACAATCTGGAACAGCAAACATTTAATAAGTTCCTAAGGGATTCAGTAGGTTTGAGATCCTACACAAAATATAGACTAGTTTGGTGTATTGAAATGTCTTTGCAAACTCGTTGTTGCAGAAAGCATGCCAAGTACCCTCCCTAGAGGGTAAGCATCCCTCCTCACAGCTAGAGGATGAAAGATTATTTTATTTTTTTATAATTTTCTAGTTCATCCAGTAACTAATACATATCATCATTACTATTAAGTATATGAGGACTCAAGAAAAAAAAGGAAGTATGCAGCAATATTTTTCTATGCCTAGAATCCCTGAACGACCGACTGCCTTTGCCAAACATGCAACATACAACAGATCACAATGCACTGAGTGCTATCCCTCAATGCAAGGTGCTCAACTTGACCTTTGATTTCAAGTGTGACAAATGAACTGGAAATTATGTCATGAAACCTCTCTGAATATTTGATATGACAAGTTGGTCTTGGTGGACTAGATTTGCTTGAGCTGCTGCTGCTGCAGAGCAAGTACGAAGACTTGCTAATGCTAGAACAAACAGACACGATGTGTCAAGCATGCAACATGCTGCTGCTGCACAATTAGACATAAATAAGACATTATGCATGTAAGGCATGCTGCTTCACAATTAGACATACTGTACATACAATTGCATAAAGCAGATCTAGACCAGTGGTGCTGGGGAGGAGGAGGGTTTTAGGGAGAAAACTCTCATAGCACACTGCTGAAAGACAAGCTACCAGCAACAACACTGAGGCAATTTAGATGCTAGACAAAGAGGGAGTATACTAGTTGATTGGCTAACAGATTATATGTTCAAAAGACCTATCATGACACTCAACCATATAGTTTCATGACTGAACTTAAAGTCATTAATATCAGCTGCGCTTTAAGCATCCCCTTCTTTAATCATCATTTAAATTGGATTGCAAAGAGAGTTAAGACATTTTTACACAAAAAACGTATTATTTAAAATATATTTACGAGATGATAATTTACTGAATTAAACATGGAATATGATGAGGTGATGTGACAATACTTACTGTTTGAACACATCATTGCATAATACGTACGGTTTCACATACCACTTCCAAACATTGTGGGCAGTATACAGTGTATAATACAAATTATGTACTAGGCAGTATGCTAGTATTCCATTCCAAAGAAAGCCAATGTGTGTTTACTCTGTCTGTGCACAAAGCCAAGAAATGAACTGAATCAATGTGTACCTCTCTTCTCCACAGGACTCCCTGAAGGGCATGGGCACTGTCCTGGACATTTCACAGAAATCTGCTTCCCAGAGATGCAGGCTTGATATTCCAGTTTACACTACAACACACACATACACAAAGCTGAGATTAAGTAAATAAAGTACTTTATCAATCAGGGATTAATCTCTCTTGGTTGAATACCTCTGTGACACAGCTTTGTGAAAAGCAATTCAGACCGTATACACATAGAGAAACATACACACATTGTTGGGTAGGGTACAAGTAATAAAGATTATGTAATCAGATTTCAAAAATCAATTACTTGTAATTAATCTAAAAGTGTAATATAAAAGATTAGATTGTGTAATTTCTAATCACTACGAGATTTTTTTTTCAGAAGTTACTGTATGTTCCTTAACACAGCTTAATTGCACACAAACTTGTACTTAGCTATCTAAATAGAGACATAAAGTATCATAGGCTACAAATTTGTCCACAAATTATAAGTACGTGCGTGCACACGCACACACACACACACACACACACACACACACACACACACACACACACACACACACACACACACACAAACACACGCACACACGCACACACAAACAAACTCACACACACACACATACTGGTGCAGCTATCCTTATGAGGACTCTCCATATACATAATGATTTTTATAGAGCACAAACTATAGATTCCCCTAACCCTACCTCTAAACCTAACACAACCCCAACACACACACACACATGCACACAAACACTGTGAAAATCATTGCAAACTGGTAGAGAGTGTGTTACCTTGGTGGAGTAAGTATGTCCATCTGTTCCACAAACAGGTGAAGGATGCACCACTGGACATCTCTTGCATTTTAGCAGTGGTGAGTTCAAATTCACATCTTTAAAACTGCACACAGAGAGATTGAGATGCACACAAAATTAAGAGGCCCAAACAGTGCTGACCTGTAGAAATGCAGCCTGATTTTGTCCCTTCACCTTCTATTATCGAACACAGTGGTTCTCAGCTGGTGGTCTACAACCCAAAATTGGGTCCCAGGCCTGCTCTGATAGGGTAATGGACAGAACTAAAAAAATAAAGCTAAATGGAAATAACAAAATGTAACTAACCATATAATCATGCATATTTACGATAGCGAATAAAATAGAAGCCATTATCAAATTTTAAAGGGGAGGAGAAAACGCTGCATGTCTTTTATTGGGTCATAGAAATTTTCTCTCATAATTAACTCACCCTCATGCCATCCCAGATGTGTATGACTTTCTTTCATATTGAAAGAAAATTTCTGACTTTCGAATTCAAATCATGATTTTTAGAAGAATATTTCAACGCTGTAGGTCCATACAATGCAAGTGAATGGGTGCCAAAATTTTGATGCTCCAAAAAGCATATAAACACAGCATGAAAGTAATCCATACAACTACAGTATTTAATTAATATCTTCAGAAATGATATCATAGGTGTGGGTTAGAAACAGATCGATATTTAAGTAATTTTTTGCTTTAAATTCTTCTCTCTTCCCAGTAGGGGGCATATGCATAAAGAATGTGAATCGCCAAAAACACAAGAAGAATGTAAAAGTGATCTGTTTCTCACTCACGCTTATTATGTCACATATACATCTGGGATGGCATGAGGGTGAGTAAATGATGAGAGAATTTCTTTGGGTGAAGTATTCCTTTAAAAAACATTTGTGTTATGTTATCACCCCCAATTCACTTCCTGATTAGTTTCATATCTCTAGCATAGCAAAATCCAGGTCAGTGCATGCCTTATTTTTCAACACACACACACACACACACACACACACACACACACACACACACACACACACAAACACACAAACACACACACACACACACACACACACACACACACACACACACACACAGTGTGTGTCCTAACCTTCATTCTACACCTGCTACTTTTATATAAAATTATCATTCACGTTGCAAATATATATATATATATATAAAAACTAGGGCTGTCAATTTAATGCGTTAATTCAGTGCAATTAATTTTATTAAAAAAAATAACGCATAAAAAAATTTACGCAATTAATCGCAATGCCCCGGACCGTAATAAGGAAGATTCCTGAGGAATGCAAGCTTGTAGTACCACCTGTTTACTCCAGAGGGCAGTAATTGAAATGTCAGCTGTATGGCTACGCGCAGTGAAGAAACAACCATCCAGTAGACACACAACACAAACATGCGTTACGTTCTTGCGTTCAAAACACTTGATGGAGTGCAAATTCGAACTAAGGGATCACAAGATATGTTGTAAGTATTAAACACAAGCATGTCTGATGCAGGTGCACATTGACGGGTCCTTAAACAAGCCCTCATAATAAATCTGACTTATGATCAATAATATGGTAGTAAACAATACATTGAATTCTAAAGCCGCTTCTTGTATTGTCTTAATGATTAACTCTTCTGGTACAAGAATGTAATGCATTTTAATTATCTGAATATTTAAATTATATATATATATATTTTAAATATTTAAAGATAACTATGTAGAATTATTTCATTAAATATTGAATCAATGTTATAGGGCTTTCTCAGCAAACCAACAACATTACTAACTTTCTTAAAAGCTTATAGTATTTAGACTTTTGTCAATTTTGTCTCTATATCTCAAGCAGCTGGGTGCTCTGACATTGCAATTCATGAGTGTCTTCTCCCATACAACGAACACTGCATGACTGCGGCAAAGTTTTTACGAAAATTCAAAACAAAAGTTCATTACATGTCTCAGGGCAGTTCTGAAGTGAAATGTGCACTGTGTGGCTGTCGCGTTTATGTGTTTTGTTCATGTTTTCTGCTCATGTCTTTTATTATGAAAGTTTTTCCTGTTTCTTTGCCATGTCATGTGATCTGTGCCCTCATGTGATCCTCTCTTGTTCCATGTGTTTTGTTCTCATTGGTTTGTGTTAATGAGTCTTGTTATCTGTTCTGTTTTGTCATTGGTTCATGTTTCATTGTCTTATTATTAGTTCGGTCTTGTGATTGGTTGTCTTGTTTACTTGTTACCCATGTCTGTGTATTTAGCCCTGATGTGTGCCATTGTTCAAATCAAATCAAATCACTTTATTGTCACACTACTATGTAAACAAATGCAACTGTAGGTGAAATTCTTGTGTGCAGTTCCGAGCAACATAGCAGTCATGACAGTGACGAGACATATACCGATTACAATAAACGACATATTTACACAACACAATTTACATATCAAATGTACATATACTTACACAACACAATCCTATTATACAATGTACAGTAAACAATACACACAATATAGAATACACATACAATAAAAAAAAAAAAAAGACTATATAAAAAAATATATATGCAGTTGTTATATTGTGGAGAATATATTGACAGTCCAGTGTGAGATAATAAGATTTATAAAGTGCAGTGCTGATTGATGATCATGAGAGATGATGTTCAGAAGTGTTCAAAAGTCTGATTGCTTGGGGGAAGAAGCTGTCATGGAGTCGGCTGGTGCGGGTCCTGATGCTGCGATACCTCCTGCCTGATGGAAGCAGTGGGAGCAGCCCATGACTTGGGTGGCTGGAGTCTCTGATGATCCTCCGAGCTTTTTTCACACACCGCCTGTTATTGATGTCCTGGAGGGTGGGAAGCTCACCTCCGACGATGTGTCTGGCAGTTCGCACCACCCTTTGCAGGTCTTTGCGGTTGTGGGCGGTGCTATTGCCGTACCAGGCGGTGATGCAGCCAATCAGGATGCTCTCTACAGTACTAATGTAGACCCGTGTGAGGATGTAGTGGTTCATTCCAAACTTCCTCAGCCATCTCAGGAAGAAGAGGCGCTGGTGAGCCTTCTCCACAATGGCCTCAGTATGGACGGACCATGTGAGTTTCTCAGTAATGTGGACACCGAGGAACTTGAAACTGCTGACTCTCTCCACCGGTGCTCCATTAATGGTGATGGGGCTGTGTTCTCTGTCTTTCTTCCTGAGGTCCACTAAAAGCTCCTTGGTTTTACTGACGTTGAGGGATAGGTTGTGCTCCTGACACCAGCGTATCAGAGTGTGCACCTCCTCTCTGTAGGCTGTTTCATCATTGTCAGTGATCAGACCTACAACCGTCGTATCGTCAGCAAACTTAATGATGGCATTGGAGCTATGTGTCGCCGCACAGTCATGTGTGTAAAGGGAATACAGGAGTGGGCTGAGAACACAGCCCTGCGGGGCTCCATTGTTGAGGGTCAGTAATGAAGAGATGTTGCTGCCCATTCTAACCACCTGATGTCTGCCTGACAGGAAATCCAGGATCCAGCTGCACAGTGAGCTGTTTAAGCCCAGAGCCCGGAGTTTCTCATCAAGCTTGGAGGGCACTATGGTGTTGAATGCTGAGCTGTAGTCTACAAACAGCATTCTCACATATGTGTTCCTTTTTTCCAGGTGGGAGAGAGCAGTGTGTATTGTAGATGCAATGGCATCGTCAGTGGAGCGGTTGTTGCGGTAGGCAAACTGTAATGGGTCCAGAGAGGTGGGCAACACAGAGCAGATGTGATCTCTGATTAACCTCTCAAAGCATTTGCTAATGATGGGGGTCAGATGGTTGCACGCTCTGATGACGCGGCCCGGAATGCCGTCTGGACCCACAGCTTTACAAATGTTCACCCGTTGGAAGGATCGGGTTACATCCGCAACAGAGACGGAGAGTGAACCAACCTCTGTAGCGTCAGCCGCGAGTGCTCCCTGCGTGAGGGCGCTGTTATTGTCCTCGTTAAGCTCATCCGGGAGAGAGGCAGCGGTATTCATGGCGGAGTTTTTATTCCCTTTGTAGTCCGTGATGATGTTAATTCCCTGCCACATACTTCTAGAGTCGATGGTGTTGAACTGTCCTTCAATTTCGTGCCTGTACTGGCGTTTGGCTGTACTGATAGAGTTACAGGGTCAGGGTCAGGTATTCAGGGTCAGGTATTGTTAATGTATTGCTGTTTGGTGTAATGTTGGCTAAGCTAAGCTAAGCTAAGCTAGTCCATGTTTTGTTTGTAATGTTTTGGATTCACATTTGTTGGATTGCATTTTGTAAATAAACTGCACTTGGGTTCTTCACATCGTTGTTTTCATCTACCTGTCATTGCCAGCAACTTTACAGTGGCGCTAAAAGTTAGTGAAATGTTCTCCCGAGCAGATGAGGTTTTTAAGGTTGAGGTTCTATCAACATTTAAATCAACAAAACCGACCTCCCTACCTTAAACCTAACTGATATTGTCATAAAGAGCAAATCTGAAGCAACCACGTAATTTTGTGGTGCTTCTATTACACTTTTGGCTCATGTGTCGACTCGTGTGATATTCAGGACTCGATCCCGGTGTGCTTTATGTCAAGAGTACAAAACTCTTATCAGTTGAGCTACCGCACAATTTGATCACACTCAAACAAGCTTGTAAATATAGTTGATTATGTAATGCAAACGTTAAAATGAGTCAGGCGCTATAGTTACGGTGTTATATTTCATAAAATAGCATTTTGTGAGGAACAAAGTGAAAAGTAAGTGTTGTTTAGTAGATAGTAAAAAGGCGACTTAACAAACCAAATGAACATCCTCTCATGCAATCTCCACTCTCAAATTCATTGTAGCTAGGAAAAAAATTTACTTGGACTTTTTTCATATTTTGTACAATTTTACAAATTTTAATTGAGTAAACTTTTCAATCAGTATCCATACTTTCACTTAAGTATAACTTTTTACACCCCTAAGCACGCACGCATACAGGAACACACACACAGAACTTCCCAGAATTCCCAGACGCTGCCTAGTTAGTATCATAAATTAAATCATAAACTGAAGTAAATAAAACAACGTTTGTTTCAGCTTTAATAAGGTTTTTTTTTTGTCAGTTAACATCAAACATGCACAAGCAAATGTACTATGTAACATCAATATTCATAAATACAGGCCCGTCTCCACAGGGGTGCTTGAGGGTGCTAAGCACCCTCAAACGAACCTTAGAGCACCCTCAATTGCAGACCAGTTTAAACTACTGCCTGCTGGTCGATTTATCATGAACGTTTTTATTAGATCTTTCATATCATCATCTTTTGGGACCTATCGTGCATCCAGAAGCGTTTAATATACTCAGGGTTGCCAGATAATTGATGCAACATCCCAACCTTTTCAGTGACGAGCTTTAGTAAAATCCCAATAGATCTTCGCATCATTCGCACACGGAGGGGACACGCGAGCAAAACCATGTGAGAGAGGAAAAGGACTGTTTTTGTGTTATTTGTAAAATGTCCCTCACACCTGTATGTGAATGTTACTCCAGCAGTAATCATTTATCATGTCATGCAGCCTGTTTTATTCAGTTGTGTGCTCAATGGGACCACAAACAAACCATTGACGAGACCCACATCATGACCCATTAGCATGTAAACAGGTTGATAATGTTTTCAGAATAAAACAACTTTATCCACTTTGCGGCAAACATTAAAATAAGCTTTTAGAATCTATAATTTCAGAATATATTATTTTACTATTAAACCAGACTCCTGATGTAGAGTGTTAAATTGAACACTAAATTACCACCGCAGTGAAGAATGGTAAAATAAACAATGAATTATTTAAATCAGCCTTTATTCAGTTTTACTAACACATGATAGAAAATTAGCAACAAAACTTCAAGCAATCACAGAATGGTCCCATCAGTCAGTACACACTTCAGAAAATTGTGCATCATTCATTAAGTGCATGAGTGCACTTCTACTTCTGGGCTTAAAAAATACAAATATGCAGAACTTTTAATCTTCTCTCTTCCATGTTCTACTTAACGGCTGATGTGGCCCCTGAACCAAAATAATCTCACACCTCTGCTCAACTGAATATGTAAGACTAATAACTGGCAAGCAGATTTCCTTGAATACCAGCAAACACACAAAATGCTGTATAAACGTATAAACGTGTATGATTTTGCAAATCAGTATATCCTTATATGCAGGCGCAGCATTTTGCTGTCATTTTCAGAGGCAGATCAGGTGAAGAAGAAGAAAAAAAAAGGTTTTGTTCATGGAAAAAACAACCTTTCTTTATATTGTTTTAGTAGCCTAGTATTTAAACATGATTTAATGTATTTAAAAATAAATAGTAATTATGATACATCTCCACTTTATACAAGCACCCTCACTATTTTCAGAAGCACCCTCAATGCCTGCATGAATATAAAAACTGCTACAACCTGCCCAGAACCAGTAAAACTGATAACTTAAATATTCTGTCAAAAATCATTTACAGTTGTGACCAAAAATTTTGGCAGCCATGCATTTTTTTCAAGCTATGCAATTGCAATAATGCAATTCTGACCAGAACATGTTGGAATTAATACATCTTTTCTTTAAAAATCCAAATACTGGGGGCCTGGGTAGCTCAGCGTGTATCGCCGCTGACTACCAACCATGGAGTCGCGAGTTCGAATTCATTACTAGATTTGGTAGAGTCACAATGGTTCTCGCTCTCAATGGGGCATGTGGTGAGTTGTGCGTGGATGCCGCGGTGAATAGCGCGGGCCTCCACACACACTACATATCAGCGGTAATGCACTATGACACTATGACAGAATTTTCATTTTTAGATGATCTCTTCTTTTAAGGGTGCCAATATTTTAGGACATGACAGTACACTGGTTTGCTGCTGCTTGAGTAATGAGCAGGAGTCCAGTAAGTGTGAGTCAGATACAGTGGGGGAAGTTTACCTCATACTGCGTTGACTGATACAGGAGGGCGTTTGGTAATCTTCTGCCACACACACTTTAAGGCGGCCACACTTTAGCTTGAGGCATGGATCTTTGGCAGCGTCCAGAGCTGAAAAGCATAAACACAAATAAACTACATGTCAGAGACCACTATAAAAATTAGTCTATTATTTCAATTTCCTGCATTTTTAGAACTGGTTGACTCTTCTTGTGCTTGGTACAACAATTCTGGGCAAAAAGAGTGTGAGTCGTTTTACGTATACATCTATAATTTACATAAACCTTCAGATAAGAAAACAGGTAGCTACAGTAACTGAAATACACTGTATAAAAGTAGGTTTAATGTGTTGCGCATGTATTGTATCACATGTCCATGACACTTGCTGTGATCATTTGTGAATATGGATTTCTACTTTGTCTAACCCAAAAGTTATTGTTCTGTTCTGTAATGTTTCTACAGAACTGAGGAGAATCTTTCAATGCAGAGTCGAATGTTTTTTTGTGTGCCAATTGTAACTTTTTATGCTAATTTCTCTGTATTTTGTCAGTGTAGATTCGCTGAATTTACTTTTTGACAGGGATTTTAAGCCAACATCACTTCACAGTCCTGTAAAGTAGGCTTATGGCTCTATTTTCACTACAGTGCGCAAGATCTTATCCAATTTTCGTGATCGCTAATTCTAAGTGCAATTTTCATGCGCAAGTGGGCGTGGGAGTGTTTGTGCTCTCTGTGCAATATGTGGATGCAAAGCGCAATTTGCTATATTTGAGAAATAGGTCATTGCACTAAGACATTTCAATACTTATCTCAGCGCAAAGTATAAACAAGAGTTCCTGCATTTGCAGTTTGGAGACTCTACCGTTCTACACTCTACAGGTGGTAATAAATTACATGTCGAAACTTTGAAAATACAGTGGGATCACTGTTGTAGCCTCTTTATGAAACAAATATTAAGGAGATTTCTGTTAAAATATCCTTAGGTCATGTTTTTGTTTTTTCAATTATTATTATTATTATTAGTATGTTTATATTTACAATTGTACTTCAAATCTAATTTGCATTAGTAATTTTCCACCTGTTATCACAGAGTCATTTTTAAATCACTGCAAAATTGGGGGGTTAAAGAAATTGAAGAGGGTAAAATGTCTGGAATTAGGAAGGTCATTATATATGATTTTTTTGTCCACTTCTTTATTTTGATTATATTTTCATTTTGTTTGAAGTGCAATTTGAATTTTGAAATATGTTTGGTTGAATTTTTTTTTAATTATTATAATTTTTTTTTTGTAAAATGTTTTTTTTATTTTTTTAAATCAAAATCGACCGGTAGAAATTAATTGTGTGCCGAGATGTTTTTTATGTTAGAAAATGATTCATAATACATTTATTCTCTGTAATTTAATGGAGGATATGCCCAAATTCTGATGAGAATCACATTTTCTATGTGTGTAAAAGAAGTGTGTCACTGTCATAGAATAATTCCTGGCATTCATCAAGAACGCAGTTATTGCACGCACAAAAAAATGTAATTTTCAATTCTTCAAATTTATTGCATGCAGTCCATTTACACAACCCACCTCTTATGAATGTCTTTTGTTTATATTGCTGGTGCTTGAGAGAATGGACTATATAAAAGGACGCAGATGGTGAAATAACTGGAGAAGAACCTCAGAATTAAATTGGACTTGACCCAGCCCCACTGCACGTTGCGCACGCCATTTTTCCACACCCACACACGCCTACACTTAGGGCATGCTTGCACTAAAATACCAAAACTTCATGGCCATGCCCATTGACTTTGCACTTCTGACTTTTGACATAGCACTGCGCTTAATGCTAGCGCTCTCACTGCAAAATAGGGCCCTATTCTCATTTTATGTACAGTAGTATTATATACTATAACCACAAAACCTTTAGAGATTAACCTGCACAATTCTCCCTGGTTAATAGAGTTTTTTGCAGCAGTGCGTTGAATTGAATAGTTTATGTGTCATTAAAAGTCAATAGTAGTTTGTAGTTTAAGGTTTGTAGAAATTGGTGTGTAGTTTTGAAATTGTGTTTATAGTTTTGAGAAAATGGTAATTTGTTTCATGAAATGTAATGTAATGTGTCTTAGCTATTGTATTATTTTCTTTGTATTTCTCTCATTTGCTTTAATTGCAAATAAACCCGAGCTGGCAAACGTCCTTGAACAAACCACTTACCCCCAAAATACACATGAAAGAGAAATATGCTGTATACAGCTGCAGATAGCATGAACTGCCTCATTTCACTGTGTGTGTGTGTGTGTGTGTGTGTACCTAAGTGTTTCATTTCTGTTACTGCCTGAAATATTATGAGGCAGTAGCTAATGCTCTGTGACGAAAAGGAAAAGAGAGAGAGAAAAGGAAACAAAAATTCAAATGTCTTTAACTCCTTTTATAGTCCTTAGACGCTAACAAAAACATACAGTGGAAGAAACAGACTCACAATTACTCTTCCTTTATCTTAACCTTGTCAAAGCGTACACTCATACACAGCCACACTTCGAACGCTCTCTGACCTCACATTGTAAGAGCCTTAGTCAAATCCTGCACAGGCTTTAGAGCTTATCCAATCCCAATCTCCTCAGCACACTTTGAGTCCATTGTCCGTGAGTGTGGGTATGTGTATGTATGAGTAAATGTGTGATTGATTTGTGTATCATCCTGTTTAAGAGTGATCAGTACTGTTAACAAATAGCTCTGCTTACTCTTTTTGAGTCGCTCAATGCTATATCAATAGTCATTTGCATAAATATCAAACTTGTAATGATTTTCTCCTAATGAAGGGATTTCGAATGACTTTTGAATATGCATAATCTCGCAAGATTTATTGCATAATGAAAGCTCAATGTGAGAGAGTCTTAAGAAGCACTATTCACATTTTGTTGGGATGTATGGATGTCGGATATAGCGTGTTGATATGGGTATATTAGGCCACAGCATGTGACTTTGAATTAGCACAACAACTGAATTGTCTATGACTTCTGTCTGATTAAAATTCACTCAACACGAATAACCCGCAAGACAGCTCAAATGACTAGATTTCAAATGACCTCAATAAAATGAATGTAACAAAAAACTTCATCATGCAATCATTAGGGCAGATTCTTCTGCCAGTTCTACAGTACTACTAATAAAATAGTATGCTTTTCCCCATCTAATCTTCAGAAATTTAGAAGTCATTACAGTTGCATTGAGTTATGTTGAGATTTCCTGGCTGCTAAGTTCTTACTGCCAATAAGTGTAAACCTCACTCCCCTGGCCTCAGGAGGCACACTAGTGACTGACGCTAGATGCTGTAGCCTTTAGCCTTCTTGTTAGTGTGCCCACCTCCCATGCCAAGACGCTGGTTCGAATTCCGCTCGGAGCGGGTCGAGCAGGACCGGTTAAAGTGGTGCCGTGACCCGGATGGGAGTGAGGTTTAGGGGGGGTGAGTGTAACGGGAGCCAGCTGGTATGTGATAGCAGTGCGGTATATGTAAACCTCACTCCCTTGGCCTCATGAGGCGCACTAGCAACTGATGGACCAGTTACATAAGCACCAATATGTGATCCTGTAACCTTAACTATCGGCTATCCTATAAGTCTCTTCAAGGATCCACAGTACAACCCTGTAGCAAATGCCACACTAATCCCTTGCCATCACCATCCATGTCCACACTTCTGTGATGTTTACAATATCAGGTAGTAGTCCACTGTGAAGTCTGCTTCACAGGGGCTTTTTTTAGCATGTTGCAGCCACAAAAGCACCTTTCTGAATAATAAAACACCTTACGGACACACACAGGGCTATAGCCATTGGGCCCACAACAAATTTGAAACTGTATTATTTTAATAGGTTACGGGCCCAGAACAATATATAGTCATGGGTCCCAGAATTTCTTGATATGGCCCTGGACACCCTACAGTGACAGTCTCATGGCCTTCAATGGACATGCGCAAGCAAAGGCCACAAGACACACATCAAATGCATTATTTTGGACAGTCCCCCCAAAAATATTTCTATGCTTTCTATAAAGTATACTTTTTATATCATACTGTAAGTCACACTTCTTATGCACATTTCTTATTTTAAAACAATAGATATACTGTTCAAATGGCCAAATAGTTTGGACAAAATTATTGGACACTCTCTGGTTGTCAAAAAGTGTCCATATACTTTATGGGCTACTGTCACATGGGCTCTGAGGACTTTCGCTATTTCACATAGTGTAGAGAGTGAAAACTCGTACGACTTTCTTTCTACTGTGTAATGAAAAAACAAACTGGACTGGAGATGTCAAGTCTAAAAAAATTAAAAAAAAACACACAAAAATAGTATGCTTTATATTTATAATGCTTTATATTCCAAATCTTCTAAAGCATTAGAATGGTTATGTGTGAGAACCATTTACATTTTTATTCAGAAAAGATTTTATGTTTGGGTGAACCCTCCATTCAACTTAAACTTTTATTTTCAACACTTAACATATAGAAAACACAATGATGGTGCATGTTTGGCTGAACATCTTACCTTGATCAAATGGCTTTCCTGGGTTCCATGTTCCTGGTTCCTAAGGAAAAAGACAGAATTTGATAAACTAACAGAGTCTTGAGTTAATCAACAGCCTGCATTTATTTTTCTGAACTTTTATGCTGAAAGTTTAGTATTACTTGTAATCTAAACAACAGCACATAAATAAACCGATCCTGGCACTAAGCAAGTACACATTTTTACATTCCCTTGCACAATGCATGTAACAACGCACTTGCAAAGTAGTTACACATTTAACAAAAACCCATGAACATTGTAACAACTTTGCAAGTGGATATTTTGAATGCACACGGCATTATTATTTTATCATGCAACTACGGTGTTATTAAGGGCAGATACTGTAAACTTGGAAGAATTTCCCTGCAATCAAATAGAAGATTAAAAAGACTTTGTTCCAATGAAATAAAGATGAAAACAAAAACACAACCATACAAACCTCCACCTCCTGATTGTAGAGAAAGCATTGAGGAGAAAAAAAATCAACATTAAACACAAACATAACACTTTAACACAATACAACACAAAATGAACCCATGGTCATCTCGTGTTTATAGGTATTTGTACCGAGTGAAATAATCAGACACAATCACATAGATCAGGGGTCGGGAACCTTTTTTCACTAAGGAGGCAATTTTTGAATTTTTGGTTGATGCATTTATTCGAAAGAGCCATAACACAAACTAATAATTTACTATTTTCAAAAACAACTTTTTCAATAAAATAAAATGTTTATATTGCCCATAGACTACTCAAAAACAAACAAATGTGCAAAATTTAATAGGTAACATGGTAATATGGAATTGAGTACACGTGTTTGTGCGGGTCTCCATAAAATTACTTCATTTTTACAATTGTTCATGAAAAATTTAACTTAACTTTTGGGCTGGGTGATATGTAAAAAATATTTTAATAATAATAATCGCATTTAAAATATTGCAATATGCAATTATATGGTCAACCCCCAAGGTTGGTGAATATATATGTAATTAATTTATTGAAACACGAAAAACTAGAAAGACATTTCTAAATTCAAACTGCATTTTAAACTAAACGAAAACAGCAATTAAAATAACAAAGTGATTAAAAAATCATATATATAACCACCTCCCCAAATCCAAACATTTATCTTCTCCAACGGCCCCATTTGCCATCACGCAAGTATCAGTATGCGTCAACAGGTGAAGTAAAAATGACTAATAGCCTACAAATTAAGAACTAAAGACAATTATAAATGTAAAGATAATTATCAAAATCATCATAATAAATACACCTAATAAATGACCTTGAGTTCCCAAAAAATGATGCCAAATCTGTGTTCTTATCGAATGTCTTTGCATTGATTTGGTAATACAGTAAATGCTGCTTAAAGAAAATAAAATAGAACTCATTTTTAGGTTCAAGGTGAACGTGTCTTGTATTACTTTCATTAATCACTTTCATCTTTGTTTCTTTAATATGGAGATACCTTAGAGTTGCGATATATTACAGAACCTGCAGAGTTGCGTTCCCAATGTGTAAGAGTGAACTGCTCAGTTGAAATAAAGCGAAACTCAAAGCACCTCATGAGATGATCGGAGATCATTTGCAGCATTCTCATAGATTACATTATTCTTGTAAACAGTTTTCAGTTCAATGAAACAGAGACACGAGACAGGGTCCTGTTGCACGCCTCTGAACAAACATCGAATCAGACACAAGCATTGACGGCTTTTCTTTTGCCTGTTTTTAAAAATATAATAAAGTGTGTTTCTTAATTTTGTATAACAGCATTTCTTGTCTTACAGGTCACACACCTGTTGTGGTTAGATGAGCTCGTGAACTTGACTGAGCCTCATCGCTTTTTGCGGGTGCTATATCACACCCTGGGTGCACAGAAAAAGTAACGAAAGTTCATAAAATCACTCGTAGAGAATGCTCTTAACAGCTATGATCAATAGTTTTTGGCAAATGAGGCCCAGAACACTATGAATGTGCGTGTCTCAGAGAAGCACTTTCAATGCACTCTTGAACAGCGCAGCTCACTGCGCACATATATCAAATCAGATGTGCATCGGTGGCTTTTCTCTCGTCTGTTCTTCAAAATATAACCATGTTTCATCAAACACGCATCTTTGTGTCTAATTTCTTTTAATATATCCCTCTGAGAATTCTTACAGGTCGCCTTCCACAGTGGTTGGCACATCAGCAAAATACTCTGCATTAAAAATCTGCATTTGGCGGGTGTTCATTTCAAACCTTGTTCACCAGAAGTAGGCTGTACGACAAATTCGCAAGAAAGGAAATCAAAGCACTGCCATTGACTTCAAGCTTTGCAATCGCACCCCCACTTTCTGTCTGAAAATTCGCCTTAAATTGTTTCGAACGATCATATGTTGGTGAATGGTGAGACACCCGGTGGGCCACTTGAGTTTTAACAAAGAGCAACTTGTGGCTCGCCATATTTTCCCAACCCCTCACATAGTGGGACTCTATTTATCAGTAAATAATGGGGAACCATTGTCAGAGAAAGCAAATCTATTCATAAATGAAATTCAGATGGGACTGCTTAAAGTCATTAGCATGCTTTGTATTGGTCAACAAGTATAAAAGAGGAACAACGTCAATGAAGTGATAAATTGTGTAACCAAAATCTTTTTCCGAAGCCACAATGGTTTTGAACAGTCTTAAGAAATCGCACAATGAAATCATTATAAATGTCAAATGCATTTTCTACATCAAATACTGTCATTTATAATAAATTAGAATTATAATTGAATTCAAATCAAACTAGGACTCCCATGAATCAATTTTCTATAAACCTAAAACGATTCATAAACATTTGTACATTCCATAAGTTGTTCATACATTAAATTTTTTATGTTTCAGATGCTGTCAATATGTTGAAATTACATGTTTCAGTGTTTCCATTGAGATGGAAATAAATGTGCATGTTAGGCCCGTACTTAAAATACAAATACCTACAAATCCTAATGAGATCATGTTGATCTCACCACAACAAAAAATCAAATAAACTCTTATAAGCACATTAAATGATAAGGAAATACATATGTATTGCTAGTCATTGAGCCAGTTAATACTGGACTGTTTGTCTGCCTGTCAGATTCAGTAATTGGTCTGCACTTGCCACATGCTTAATTATTTAAGACAGCTGATATGTCAGTTTCTATCAAAGTTCCACCAAAGACTAATAGCACCATATGGAGACACACTCATACACACCTAAACACACAGAAATGAATATGACATGGGCCCAACTGTTGGGCCCTCTTGCAATTAAACATTTTTGATGAATGTCATTCCTCTCTCGCTCCTTCCTGTGTGTGTGTGTGTGTGTGTGTGTGTGTGTGAGTGTGTGTGTAGGATTAAGTAGCTTACGATACAAACTGGTAATTACAAGGGTATTATGCTATAAATATGGTTTATGAAGACATTTCTATTGTCCCCATAATTCAAATCGCTTAAAAAACATACTAAACTATGTTTTTTTGAAACTGTAAAAATGCAGAACGTTTTCTGTGAGGGTTAGGTTTAGAATTAGGGGATTGAATCTATAGTTCGTACAGTATAAAAATCATTATGTCTGTGGAGAGTCCTCGGAAGGATAACTGCACCAACATATGTGCGGTTGTGTGTTTGTGTGTGTGTGTGTGTGTGGCATGCATGCAAATGGGTCTTGTGACAAACACCACATGAAATGTATTACAGCCTTCTCATTGGTCATTCAGAATATTTTTTTCCCCTCATCCCTGCTCACAAAAAGAACCTTCTTCTCTCTCTCACCCTTGCTGTCATTGTGCTGTTTTCCCATGTTTGTGCCTCTTATTTTGCATCTAAACACAGTTCCCACCCAATCTAAACCTACATCTCTAGGTTTTAAGTTTAGATATGGCAGAAATGTACAATATACAAATCTGGAGTATGTATACAAAATAAATCAACATTTGAGCTCAGTAACTGAGTGAAATGCTTTGATATAAAACTGTGATAGATTTGGAAATATTATGGGATGTGAAGGCAGTGCTAAGAATGTAAACTTCCTCCATATGAGTCCTAGAATACTAAATATGCGTCTGTAGAGAATAACAGGCCCAATGAAATATGGACGTCACATTAAAATTACCTGTGAGACTGTGTGAAACCTAAAAAGAGCATAGGAAAGAGAAATAATAGTGTACTAGAAAAGAGAAGAGAGAGAGAGAGCGAGAGAGAGAGAGAGAGAGAGAAAATGAGAGAAAAAGAGAGCAATGAAAGGATGGGTGAACTGCTGTCCTCCTATCTTGTCCTGCCAAGGATTTGATGCCTTAATGGAGCATGCAGCACACACACACACACACACACACACACACACACACACACAATGTATTTTCACCAAGGGAATATGACACTTGGACAGAACGGGAAGGAGCATACTGAATATTGACTTTCAACTAAATATACAATAAAGACTGCTTACATGTTTTACTTTTGTTCAACAGCCACATTCACTCATTCATTTCTGGTGAAAGTATCAAACGTTTCCACAGACCCTGCTGAAAAGAGCAGCATTGCTGGTCATCAGGTTATGTTGTGTTTTGGGCAACCTAGTCTCAAAGAATCACGTTACTATTCCTATATTTTTGCAAAATTCGTTTTAATTGCCTTGTTATCTGTATCGCTGCAGTTTTCTGGTGACATAAACACTAGAGGTGCAACAACAACGAGGTTTATTCACTTTCACTAAAAAAACGAGTAAAAACAGCACTTTATCAACACTTATTTTTCTCTCTGTTCCCCACACAATCTTGTAACACTGAAACACTTTTACTATTACAAGCTATATACAAGCTTAATCAAACGTGTCTTAGAGTGTAGGACTATGAACACACACACACACAAAAACGGGTTCAACACCAGCAAATGCCGTGATTGCTTCAGCTATTCATTTTTTTCCCTCTCACATTTGCATTTATGTCATTAGTTAAGTTTATGTGTGGGGTTTAGGGTAAGGATATCTGTTTTGTTCACTCACCATATGCTTTCATAACACTATCAGTTTGGTTTAGATGCAAGATATAATGTATGGAAGTCACTTTTGTTTAGTTACAACTAGAAAAAAAGATGGGGTTAAGATTAATGCTCTATCATCTCAAATTTCTTTTTTATGACACTATTGGTTAGTTTTCAGTAAAAAGGTTTAGGTTAGGGAGGTAGGTAACTCCATAGAGCATTATTTCACCCAAAAATTAAAATTCTCTCATTATTTCCTCACCTTCATGATATCCCAGATGTGTATGACTTTCTTTCTTCATCAGAACACATTTGAAGAAAAATAGAAAATATCTTAGCTCAGTAGGTCCTTAAAATGCAAGTGGATGGAGATTTCATTTTTGAAGCTCCAAAAATCGCAGACAGTCAGCATAAGCGTCATCGATCCGACTCCAGTGGTTAAATTAATGTTTTAGAAAGCGAGACGATCACTTTTTGTGTGAAAAAGATAAATATTTAAGTATATTTTAACAATAAACCTTCCGTTAGGTTTCACAAGAGGGTGGAGTCCAAGCAGTCTCTCGTGTGACGTATTTGCTTTGCCATGATACAGATGTAATATCAAATTATTCTCTCGGTTGAGACATCCAGGATAAGCACACAAACACACCAATGTGAGTAAAGAAACAGATAAATACAGATCTAAATCAAAACCAACCAAGCTACTGTACAGTGTTCCTCCTTCTCACTTGTAAACAGCGCTGCTCTTCCGGCTGTCTCGCACGTGTGTCAGTTCTTGTGTGTTTCAAATGCCAATACGATTACATCACATGCGCATACCGCTGCAGAACAGAAGCATGATAAAGAGTAATGTGATTTCTGGATCTTCAAAAGAGAAATCTCCATTCACTTGCATTTTAAGGACCTACTGAGCTAAGATGTTTTTCTTCAAATGTGTTCTGCTGAAGAAAGAAATTCATACACATCTGGGATATCATGAGGGTTAGTATATGATGAGAGAATTTAAATTTTTTGGTGAACTATGCCTTTAACATTAGGTTCTGCAGTTTGGGAGAACATTTTAACATTTAACTTACTTTTAGCACTCCTCAATGGACATTTATAATAAAAGCCCTTATAATAAATCTATTTTGAGCAATTGCAAAATGGATTGCTGTGGACTGTAGGCCAGTTATAGGCTGATGCAGTGTTATTATAGTTTCACATTGCATCCATATGTATTCCCTTTAATGATTATAAATCATTACAAACTAATCTTTGGGAAGTAAAACATCAAAGGAATGGTTCACACACGAATGAAAGTTCTCTCATCATTTACTCATCCTCATGCCATCCCAGATGTGTATGACGTTCTTTCTTCCGCTGAACACAAATGTAATTTTTTTTAAGAACATCTCAGCTCTGTAGGTCCATACAATGCAAGTGAATGGGTGCCAAAATAAAAGATTCAAAAATCACATACGTCAGCATTAAAGTAATCCACAATACTCCAGTGGTTAAATCAATATCTTCAGAAGTGATATGATGTGAGTTGGTGAGAAAAATATCTATATTTAAGTGCCTTTTTACTGTAAATTCTCCTCTCTGCTCAGTCAATCTCCACTTTAACTTTCACACTCTTCTTCTTGTGTTTATGCTGATTCACATTCTTCCTGCTTATCGCCCCCTACTGAGCAAAGGACTTAATTATTAAAATATTTATAGACTCAATATTTGAGTCGTATGGATTACTTTTATGCTGGATTTATGTGCATTTTTGGAATTTTAACATTTTGGCACCCATTCGCATGCATTGCATGAACTTACAGAGCTGAAATATTCTTCTAAAAATCATAATATGTGTTCTGCAGAAGAAAGAAAGTATTGAGGGTGAGGGTGGCTTGAGGGTGAGTAAAGGATGAGAGAATTTACATTTTTAGGTGAACTATCGCTTTATTGGCGGAATTATGCAAATCAGGTAATGATCAGGCTTAATTCCCCCAGCTGAGCTTGGTTTCTCCAAAGGCTCTGTCACATGTATTTGATCCGGGACCTCAAGACATGCCCCAAAAGTTAGAAATGAACACATTTTGCATGCCACAATTCCTCATCTTGCGGGTCGGTTGAGTACTCGGTTGTGAAGGGTGCAGCAGACTACTGTAGTCTGCCATAATTAACTGAGACTGTAATAGCACAATATTATTGTGCCAGGAAAATAGCACTGAGATTTGTAATTGAAGCATAATCTATAATAAGCGTCAATGCTGTAATCCCTGTGATCCTGGATAAACAACAATTTAAACAACTTCACAGCTCGAATAATATGCAAGTTTTAACAGTAGAATTAATGTAAGTGCTTTTATAAAATGATGAGCTTCACAATTATGCATTCAAACCCTCCAAAAAAATTCACCCCATTCACTTCCATTGTAAGTGCCTCACTGTAACCTCATTTGTTTTACTTTTATTAAATTTTTTTGTGGTAACCAACATTATGCCACAAGTTATGTCAATTGAGCTTAACTTGTATTGAACCCGGAACATTCCTTGAAATGCTCGTAGCGCAGTGCAGAGTGCGTTATTACAGAGTGTTTAGCGGCTGTTTAAACTTGATTGAAGGTGACTAGTGTATTAATCAAAAAGTTTTTGCTAAAATAGCCCACTGCAAGCAAAAGTGCCACAAATATTTTGAGAATTCACCACTCAGTCCATCCTAAGGCAGAGTAAAGCTTGGTTTGTTTCATGATTAGTATCAGCTGATGTGTATTAGCATCAAGCCTGCCTGTGTTTGTGTGTCCATGTGGATTGTCCTAAGGGCTATTTTCATAAACATGGCAAAGTTTCTGCTCTCTCTCTTTCTCTCCATTAGCTCAAGTCCTGAAACAGACTGCCAACATCCATTCCATTAAGAGGACAAAGAAAACAGGGTGAATGATAGAACAGAGCAACAAACATGGAGACAAAAACACAACAACGAAAGAGAGGGAGAGAGAGAGAGAGAGAGAGAGAGAGAGAGAGAATATACTATACACAGTGTAGGGCATGGATAAGGTATCAGGCCATTTACATTCTAACTTTAACAATCTCTCAATATAATAATGGAGTTTATGAAAGCAAAGGAGATATCAGAGTGGTCCCAGTGTGAGAGACAACTTCAGATGGATATTAAAAATTATATTAGCATGAATGATGCCCACATGCTTATATAGCCGACACAGTCATTGACACGCATTACTGTAATATGGGTAAATCACATTTTCATTCTCATTACAGGTCCTTCTCAAAAAATTAGCATATTGTGATAAAGTTCATTATTTTCCATAATGTAATGATAAAAATTAAACTTACATATATTTTAGATTCATTGCACACCAACTGAAATATTTCAGGTCTTTTATTGTTTTAATACTGATGATTTTGGCATACAGCTCATGAAAACCCAAAATTCCTATCTCAAAAAATTAGCATATCATGAAAAAGGTCTCTAAACGAGCTATTAACCTAATCATCTGAATCAACTAATTAACTCTAAACACCTGCAAAAGATTCCTGAGGCTTTTAAAAACTCCCAGCCTGTTTCATTACTCAAAACCGCAATCATGGGTAAGACTGCCGACCTGACTGCTGTCCAGAAGGCCATCATTGACACCCTCAAGCAAGAGGGTAAGACACAGAAAGAAATTTCTGAACAAATAGGCTGTTCCCAGAGTGCTGTATCAAGGCACCTCAGTGGGAAGTCTGTGGGAAGGAAAAAGTGTGGCAAAAAACGCTGCACAACGACAAGAGGTGACCGGACCCTGAGGAAGATTGTGGAGAAGGACCGATTCCAGACCTTGGAGTAGAAACATCTAGAGCCACCGTGCACAGGCGTGTGCAGGAAATGGGCTACAGGTGCCGCATTCCCCAGGTCAAGCCACTTTTGAACCAGAAACAGCGGCAGAAGCGCCTGACCTGGGCTACAGAGAAGCAGCACTGGACTGTTGCTCAGTGGTCCAAAGTACTTTTTTCGGATGAAAGCAAATTTTGCATGTCATTCGGAAATCAAGGTGCCAGAGTCTGGAGGAAGACTGGGGAGAAGGAAATGCCAAAATGCCTGAAGTCCAGTGTCAAGTACCCACAGTCAGTGATGGTCTGGGGTGCCATGTCAGCTGCTGGTGTTGGTCCACTGTGTTTTATCAAGGGCAGGGTCAATGCAGCTAGCTATCAGGAGATTTTGGAGCACTTCATGCTTCCATCTGCTGAAAAGCTTTATGGAGATGAAGATTTCATTTTTCAGCACGACCTGGCACCTGCTCACAGTGCCAAAACCACTGGTAAATGGTTTACTGACCATGGTATTACTGTGCTCAATTGGCCTGCCAACTCTCCTGACCTGAACCCCATAGAGAATCTGTGGGATATTGTGAAGAGAAAGTTGAGAGACACAAGACCCAACACTCTGGATGAGCTTAAGGCCGCTATCGAAGCATCCTGGGCCTCCATAACACCTCAGCAGTGCCACAGGCTGATTGCCTCCATGCCACGCCGCATTGAAGCAGTCATTTCTGCAAACGGATTCCCGACCAAGTATTGAGTGCATAACTGAACATAATTATTTGAAGGTTGACTTTTTTTGTTGTTGTATTAAAAACACTTCTTTTATTGGTCGGATGAAATATGCTAATTTTTTGAGATAGGAATTTTGGGTTTTCATGAGCTGTATGCCAAAATCATCAGTATTAAAACAATAAAAGACCTGAAATATTTCAGTTGGTGTGCAATGAATCTAAAATATATGTAAGTTTAATTTTTATCATTACATTATGGAAAATAATGAACTTTATCACAATATGCTAATTTTTTGAGAAGGACCTGTATATGGAAAAGATCTAATAGTGATTTCCCACAGGGACATTTTCCCAACAGTCCCACACATAAATACATGTACTGTATGCAGTATATGCTATTTATATACACAATACAATGTAGAGGCAAACCAGGGGCGATTCTAAGATTTCAGCCCTCTTTCCTGAATATTTCTTGCTTTTAGTGTGAGAGATCACAATATCAAATCTGGCTTGACTTTTTTTCATGCCTGCCCAAATGCATCTGTTTGTCAGCAAATTTAGATGCACTTAATTTTGTGATTTCACTGGAATTGAAATTGGGCAGATAAGCAATACAGAGGTGCAGAGAGTGTCTGAGAGCTGTGTGCGGGGGCGGCACCTCTTGTGTTTCTCAATCCTGATCCCGGAGGACCACTTCACTGAAGACTGGATGTTTCCCTTATCTGAATCACCTATTTTAGGTCTTAGAGTGTCTATTAATGAGCTGATGCATTGAATCAGGTGTGTTAGATAGGTAAGATATGCTAAATGTGTAGGACTGAGAAACACATCTAAAACAAACTTCTTAACGACTAGTTAGGGCAGGATTCCGAATGAAATAACATAGCTAACTGCAGATGCTGTCTTCACATAATAACAGATTTCTTGGGGCTGAGATGAAAGAAAAAAAGGACTTCAGTGTCTAGAATCGACTATGCTTGGACAACATGATCATGATGAGAATTTTTGTATAATTTTTCTGTGGCACTACTTATACTTATGTTGTGCAACCAATTCCAGAGAGAAGGAAACCAGAAAGTCATAGCGTTATGATGAGCATGATTTGGAGGTTCAATTTTCCCTCTAAGATTGCATTTTTACTCCACAGACTGTTACAGTAGGTTTAGGGTTGGGGTTTGCACTAGGAAGTATGGTTAATAAAATATACATTCCTGTTCACAGAATGACATTAATTACAACTAAAAGAAATCTGCTTTACAACTTGCTTTGCCGTCAAAAAGCATTGTCTGTAGACATTTCGCTCGTAAACTGGAGCTCACATGTGCCCATACATTCAATAACACTTCCAGCTTGGGCCACTGGGGGCAGTGCTTCAGATTTCAATAACAGACCAATCGTGTTAATGTTAGTAACGATAATCATGTTGAAGTCACTATGAATGAAGCGCCTCCCACTGTTGTTTGGAATGAGGGTGCGTTCAGAAGTTGGTGAGTTCAGAATTGACGATCCCTAAGCCCTATTCTCTTCGAAGACTTTACCATCCACTGTAAGAGCTTTGAAAGACTAAAAGGTGTGGTGCTTAAAAATAAGGGTAATTTGAAACTCACTTTTAAAGTCATTTTTATTCGAAATTATGTTTAAAGTGACTATCGTGATTGTTTGACTATCAAAGTGCCCATCGGATGGTGATTCATCCCGTTTGGAACTCGATAAATCACCATCTGAAGGGCACTTTTTTCTCCCCTTTTTCTCCAAATTTGGAATGCCCAATGTGCTCTAAGTCCTCGTTCTATATCTCCACGGCAATCCGGGTGGCGAAGGATGTATCTCAGCTGCCTCCAAGTCTGAGACCGTCAAACCGCGCATCTTACCACGTGGCTTGTTGAGCGCGTTGCTGTGGAGATATAGAGCGTGTGGAGACTTCACGCCATCCTCCACAGCATCCATGCACAACTCACCACGCACCCACCGAGAGCGAACCACATTATAGCGATCACGAAGAGGTTACCCCATGTGACTCTACCCTCCTTAGCAACCAGGCCAGTTTTGGTTGCTTAGGAGACGCGGCTGTAGTCACTCTTTACCACTGAGCTACCCAGACCACCATCTGAAGTGCACTTTGAAGGAAATGGTCAAGGAACAAAAAGATGTCACTTTCTTAAACCATCTTGAAATGGTCTATAGGAGAACCTTACCATGAGTTATGCAAATTAATAATTAATATCACAACTGCTTAATTGTTGTGCTCTATTATTTTTTTTTATTTTATTTTATCATTATAATAATCACTTTAAAATCTGAGAATTATTTTTTGGATTGTTTTTTTGGGGGACAATGGCACTTTAGTGTGTCATCTTGAAGTGTTACATTGGTCTTTTCTATCACTGTGGCAGCTCTACTCCCAAATCTGACCTTTACACAAGAATAGTCTCCCTAACACTGTTCATGATGCAGGCACTCTCACTCAGTTTAAGTCTAGACTAAAGACTCATCTATTTAGCCAGCCATGCACCTAATTTATCCTTCAACCCACAATTAGGATGCTTTAGTTAGGTCAGAAACATGGATCATGATCTATAACTCTGCAATAAATTGAATGGCATCGATGCTAATATTATTCTATTTGTATCGCTGTCTCAACCTCAGGACTCAGAACCGGCTGGATCTAGCTCCATTACTGCTTCTTGTTGGACTCCACTGATACCTGTCTCTGAGTGATGACAACTAAATGCAGCCGATGCCAGCCAAACATCACTTCAGTCTATTAGGATGGACTTTAGAGGATGAACTGATGCCAACTCCAACCTTAAGACATGGGATTCACCATATGCCACTGCCTGAACCTTGGACTTAAGATAGAAATCACCAAAATGACCAGCCGGTTCAACTGCGATGCACCTCACTGATCTCTGCCTGCATCACCTCGGTCTAATGATGGACTACACTCTTGTAATGGAATACATAGACTATCAATTAATTATCAACAAAACCCTTCATCAGCCAAGTAACAAAGGACAATACATCTATTTGAACTTCTGCAGTTAATCCAGGAGTTAATCCAGTTCTTCCAAAATCTTTGTGGAAACACTGATAGAGTGAACACTTTGTGCGAACACTTGACTTACACCAAAGTCATACACATGACAGGTAGTGGCTCTGTTTCGCTAAACAATGCAACAGTAGAGTCTCATCAAAGCTTCTTACAAAGCCAAGTCATTGACTTGTGTAAAAATTCTACAGATTTGTTTTTTCTGTCTCTTTTGCTTGACTTAGCCTGACGTTGATAGAGTGTTAAAAATGTCACCACAGCACAGCTGCCAGAGTAGTCAGGACAGGAGTGTGTGCATGAGTGTGTGTGTGTGTGTGTGAGAAGATGTTTGACACTGCAAGGGGATCACTGATATCCATTTTCAGCCTGTCAATCACACAAAGCCAACCATACACACTTAACCATACAAAAGCTTAATATGCCTACCTTTCCATACATACAGAGTGCTGTCTCAGGGTCTTTCATTAATTGATTTGCCATTAGGGCCAGTTGATTAAGAAGAAAAAAAATCTCTCTGTCAGCCAAGATTGCTGAACAACTCATCTGCATAAATCACTTTTACCAATGACCTTAAGTGTCACACGGACAGGGGCGAGGCCAGAAGGGTGGTAAAGGGTGGCAAATGCCACCCTAAAGATGAGCTTTGCCACCCCATTTGCCACCCCAACTCTGTCCCTGTTCACGTCCTGGAGACGGTGCACAACGGCTTAACCCTTTCGCGTTGTACATGGTACATAACAACGTTCCAACCGTGTCTGGGAGGATATGGTGTTACGCCTCAGTAGACAAATTCACAGGGCTATAGCTAATGTGGTGAAAGTTGGTAATGATCCTAGGGGCCAAATGGTCCAGGAGGGCCCACAACAAATTTGAAACTGTATTATTTTAATAGGTAAAGGGCCCAGAGCAAGAACTATTCACGGGGCCCAGAATTCCTTGCTACGGCCCTGCAAATCCCACCCACTCCCACCCCTGACAAAAAATCCTGGACACACCCCTGCAAACGGAGAGATTAAATAATCTTTGATGTGCCTTTAGCGAGGAAGCTGGAAATAGACAGAGAGAAGCAGAGTGAGAGAGAAGAGTCCGTGTGTGCAGACTAAATACTTTTGAGATTGAAATGCACATGTATTGAATGTTATTGGCGTTATTGATTCTACAAGCTTAACCATTTTTTTAGTTTTCACAGACATGCCAATAAACACATTTGAACTGAGTATTTGGCGGAAATGAGAGAGGCTGAGAGAGCAAAATGTTGCTCACATTTTTCAGGTAGTAAAACTAATTTGCAATTGCTTGCATTGAAGACCTTGGCCACCCATGTGACTGTCTTAACAACAGTCCTTACATAAACAACATTACCACAAATAGACACTCAAGAGGAAGTTGAGGTCCTCTTGTCCAGGTGATTTCATTACACTTAGTGTTCACTTGCAATTAACATAATTTTAAAGACCACCTGTTATGTAACTCAACATATCTTGATTAGTTTGTGTGGAAACTGTTAGACCTACTACTAGTTTACAATTCAAAGAAACACCTACACATGTATCAGGCATTGCACTAGGATTGCCACTTTTTGTTTGACAGTTTTTAAACAGATAAAAACATGGTTTTTGCTATATAGGCTGTTTTTAAATACCAGGTTTCCTTTGATAACTTTGTGCTTTCATACAGTAATCTAATAAATATGTTTCGAAAAAAGCAGTTTGGTCAGTCAATACTGCTAGAGCCATAACTTACTGAGTTCAAAGATAATACATGTCACCACGGGGATTAGACTGTATTTTGTCAGCTCGCACATATGCGCACACGCGCCAAACATTATCCGCAGGTGAAAAGAGCAACATTTACGCGCGTCGTTTTTAAGATACCTAAAATTTCTGATCTGTGCGCATCCCCCATACCAAGTGCTCAGCCTGATTGACAAAAATCACAACATAGTCCAGACCACGTCTTACGGTCTTAGTGTTGTATTAGTCCGTGGATGTTTAAAATACCCAAATGCTACTGGTGCGCTCCGCCACTTAGCGCATGAATGACGCACAGAGTTTAATTGATTTGTGACCGTGTTGCGTAAAAATCTGATCTAAAATAAAACAGAGATTTGTATTAAAATACGTATTTATGCCACGCGTAACTGAGGCTTTATAAAGGCCACACTTATACAACACATGCAAAACAACGAAATCAACTGAATTAGCTGCCTACCTAGACAGACAACATCTATTCAAACCTATGCCTATGATTCCCCAAAAATGCTGTCTAGATAGGCAGCTCACTCAGTTTGAGAAAATCAGCCCCTGCTATAAAGCAGATGAGCCGTGATCAAGCCACTCACATCTCTGAATTTGTCCCATCTCCCGGTCAACCATTTGTCGTCCAGTAAATTGCCGTTATCTTTGCGGGCAGAAGCTCCGGCGATCAGTAGCGCGCACACACCGATCAGCACAAGCATCTGCATCGAAAGAGAGAGAAATCAACACTCACACACACTACACAGTGGTAAAGACACCGACAGAAAACACGTAGAATAACAGTTACAATAACCCGTTATGCGTCACCTTCAAGAGGAGAATGCACGCGCTGTCATTGACTGAAGATATCCGTGCCGAGACTCAACTGATCTTCTTCTCCAACAGCGCTCTCTCTCTCTCTCTCTCTCTCTCTCTCTCTCTCTCTAAGGCGGACGTGGGCGCGCGCTCTCTTCCCCCTTGCTGCGATCTTCTCCTATTTTGCTTTGCAAAAACGAACCTTTGTACTCATTATTATCATTATTAGGGCCCGAGCATCTAAGGCGCTGAAGCCCTATTGTTTTTGGAATGTTTTTTCACAGTTATTATAATTATTATTTTGATTTGTATCGCATTCACCCATTTATAAGGCATTCATCATGCTTGGAAAAACCAAGAAACTTGGCACACACATCAGACCTGCGTAAAATCAAAAAGTTATGTAATGTAGGAATGGGCGCCTGGGCTGATCGATCCTAAAGTAGATGATACTTCCGTTACTGATGATGTATCAAAAATATCGATCCTCAAAACAACAATATCGATTATAAAAATAAAAAAAATCAACTTGGGATATTATTTGGTTACATGAACATAATCAATAATCATAAGCTTCAAAGTTAGATAAAAGGGATTAGGCTATATTAGCAAATATTTGTGCAGGATGGGAACTAATTTCTTCTTCCGCTCATTTATCATGCATGCTGAAAGACAAGCGCTTCCGCCGTCACAAGGCTCCTTCAAACAAAAGGATCAGTGCTTTGTAGAGGAAGTGTTAGAAAATCAAGTAAATTCACTCTAAAATAACAACATATCTAAAGGTGACATTTCTTATAATATGTTTGTGGGTAACTGTTGTTAATAAATAAATAAATAAATAAGTTTACCATGGTTTTATTACAGTAATATTGTGTGGTAACTAAATATCATGATTCAACTATAGTTACTGTAATAAAACCATGGTTGATTTTTGTGGGGGTAAACATTTGTTTTTAGGCGCACAAATGTAAAAAAATAATTAAATAATAATAAAAATAATGACGAATTATGACATTTTAATTGAATTCACAATTGAAATACAATATTTTAAATTACCCATTTTATCCCAAGAAATCACAAAAAAATCAGTTTCATAGAAGAGTTGGCATTCGTATCGATATCGACATTATTGGACTTGAAATTATTGGTACTGGATCTAAAAGAAAATAAGTGTTATCGCCAATCCATAGTTTTTAGACTTGGGTGTGGTCGAGGACCTCTGCAGTGCCTCCAAACGCAGGCATTGGTTGGGATGAAGTTGCTCAGATGTGCACAAGACTTGGTATGGTACTGCTCTCATCATTTTAGACAAAGTTCACTTGGTTGTATTTGACTCCGCCCAACAGGGTGTCAGCCATGTATTTTGAGGGGCTTACCATGGCTGAAAACTTATGAAAATTTAAACATACATTTGTCTAAGGACATCTATTGATTTGATATTGCAATTCACCATAGACATGCCTCATCGGTTCCACAACGCCCCCTAGTTCAGAAATACTTATTACTTTTTCAAGACTCTTGAAACTTGGCACACCAATCAAAGCTTGGCAAGATTTTAGAATTATTTTATCATTTGTCTTGGGTGTGGCTAGTGGACTCCATAGCGCCCCCTAACATTTTGAATGAGTTTATTGCTGTGGTTGCCACAAAGTTTGAGTGATATTCACAAGTTTTGGTGAGGACATTGTTCTCACCATGACAGACATATTTCTCATTGGCTTGCATTAGCTCTGCCCAACAGGAAGTCGGCCGTTTTGGTTTGTTTGAAAAATGCATGCTCTGGAAATCTAAACACTCCTCCTAGGGATTTCATGTTGCAGGTACCAAATGTGTGCAACATCATACCAAGACATCGACAATGCTAAATTGCGAAATAATTTTTGATATATCGAACTGTGTTGCCATGGCGATGCAATTAATGTAAAAAAAAAATGGAATAAAGAAAATATATTGTATCTTCTGTATGCATGCCGTGATTTACATCAAAATTGTGCCAAATGTTTGTTCTTGCAGGCTGATTACATTGATGTGGCTATTGTGGGTCACTGTCATAGTGCCACCAACTGGTGGAAGGGAGTATGTCACCTTTAACAGACTTTGAAATATCACATCTTTTTTTTTACCTAAATTGCCTCAAAATATTTTTGAATAATGTCAAGACAGAGCAGATTTAAAATTATTATTATAAATTATTGATATCTTAAATACTGTTGCCATGGCAATGCATTAAATGTCATCGTTCATTTTTGTGTATATTCACACGTTTTTAGGTATTTGCCATGCTTTAATTTTCATATTTATTGTTATTAAATATATTTCTTATCTTTTATATAAATAAAATATAATAAAAATATCAACTGAAATGTAAAAATACTGTCATTTGTCTAACCCAGCTCTGAGTGGCAATTACAAGAAAGGTTCAACAGCGGTCAGCCAAGCTCCATTGAATGATTCCCAAACACTCAGTGTCTTGCTCTCGTTTCAGCCCAGGTACTATGTGGGTTCTTGAGTTGCTAAGTATCCTTAAACGAACCTTAGAGCATCCTCAATTACAGACCAGGGCAAACTACTGGATGCAAGTCAAAATATGATGAACGTTTTTTATTAGATCTTTCATTTATCTAGCTTTGGGTGATCATAGGTCCTATTTTTTCCAAACATGTCCTATTTTTCGGACCTTAAAATAACATCCAGCTGGGATTTCTACAATTGTGAAGAAAATATCCGGGATTCGGCTTTAGTTGCATTATGATGTGCATCTGGTCTAATACTTCATTGTGTGTTCGTGCATATTTGCATTGCTTTAACCCCTCTTTGTAAGTCCTGCCATCTCGCACAAAATTTGGTCGATTATAAGTAGCTTGCAGCAACTATTGGCCAAATTCCTGCCTGTCAATCTCTCCGCAAACATTCGAATCACTGTTGTGTTCGGCATCAAACAGTTGCTTGACAGTAGCAGCAATGACAGCTGAGTGGAAACAATGCCCAAACAAAAGTGCAAATTTACAGAAGATTTGCAAAAAAAAATTCCCATGCTTTCGTCCAGGTCGAGATCCGTAGGAAGCAGAATGTATGACATGTAAAGATTGCACTTGCTAATAAAGGTGCAAGTGATTTAGAAGCACACATTAGCTCTGTGAAGCATAAAGGGTCAGCAAAAGGTGAAAGTTCATCAGGTAAATTAACAGACTACTTTTTGTTACCAGGTAAAATCACATTGCTTAATTTTCCATGGTCATTCAAAATAATAGTAATAGTAAATGAAGCTACACTCATGGCATCAAATATTTTATTTTAGTACATGGACATTCAAAAGAATGTTGGAAATGTGTATTTATTAATATATTTTTATGTTATGCTAATAGTGTCTTTTCCACTGTATTAAAATTTGCATTCATAGTAACCCCACCCCAAAAAGGTGTCCTCCTTTTGGAAAACCAGAATATGGTCACCCTATCTAGCTTTGGGACCTACCACGCATCCACAAGCTTTTAATATGCTCAGGGTTGCCAGATAATAGAAGAAAAACACCAAGCAGAGATTTATACTTGCACAAATTGGAAATATTTTTCTATCAGGAAGACTTGCAGACTTGAGTGAGATTTAAGATGACATTTATTTGATGAATATAAAACAGAAAAGTAATGTCTCTCTTTGGCGTAGGCCCCATCTGGCGGTCCAAAGAAATTGTACTTGGAACCGTCATATCCTGCCGGAGATTGGAGGCAGGGGCGAGGAGCCTACCCCCATGCCGGACGAGACTCAACTGGTGGTGGTTGGGTGGTGGAGTTTGCCGTGTTAGCACAATGAAACAGCAATGTGATAGATTTTGAGCAGACTTATAAAGCAATGGCTTACATGTGATTGGCTGTGAATTACCCAGCCAATGGTGCGATGATGTACAGCTGCTTGTCTTCCCGCTAGAACTACGCTGTGCTTACATTGCCTTTTGTCGTACTTAAAGGGTTACTTCAGGATTTAGCATTAAGCTTTGTATCAGTAGAAAACCAGTAGTATTTTCTAATTACCGAGCTCCCCCCCCCCCCCTCATATCCCCCTGAGACGAGAGATTTATTTATTTTTAGTCTGGAAAAAAATCCTCCGATGACGCAAAAATCGTCATTTTGCGTCATCGGAGGATTTTTGGTCCAGAGGCTTAAAACTACAGCCACTATTCCACATGTTTTCACCACGCACATATGGGGTGGGATCTCACTCACAGAATGTGAAGATAGTGTCAGCCATCTTTCTGTAGAAGCTAAGATAACAGGCTCTTGCTCTGTGTAGAAAGTTTGTATACAAGTAGGCTAATCACGATGGCGGAATGTAGTTTTGAAGTTGAAATGACAGAAGGGGATTTCGAAGATCTGTTGCGAGAATCTGATGCTCGCGCTACCTGTACGAGCCGCAATACAGCGATGAACAGAGGCTGGAGCAGCTGCTGTAGCAGGGGAGCAAAACCTGCTTGGTGGTCAGGAGGAAGAGCCCGGCCAGACTCGAGTTGGGGCGGACTGGTGGTGTCAGTGCTCTCGCTGCGCCTATGGAAACAGATAGAGAGTCCTATTGCTGTCGCAAATTTCAGCTATACTGGACGAGATCGCTGAATCCGCTGATGAAACTGCACCGATAACATGAGCATGTATAACTGAGCACCCAAGTTTTGTATCACACATGGACAGGGGAGTCCTGGAAACTTATTTTAGGATCCCGAAGATAAATTGGAAACGCCAATTTATCCATTGATAAATTGTATCGCATTTATTATTGATTACATGCAATCCAAGGTGTTTTTAAGATTATTGTGTAATTTCGCAATGGTCAGTTAGTTGCATATCGTTCACGTCGAATCCCTTACATTTTCGCAAATGTAGAAATCCTGGCCAGACGCTTTTTTAAGGTCCGAAAAAGAGGACACTATTCACGACATTATTTAGTGGCGCCACCCTGTGGTCATATGAAGAATAACCACAAACATTGTAATTTTCCTACTTTATTATTATTTATTTATTATTGTTCTGATATTCAATGTAGCCATACAAGGTATTGTTATATATTCAATTGGGTTGTTGAATAAGAATGTGTTACTAAGTTTATTTAATGTGTTAATTTGTTTCAGAACTACACATGTATGCGCAACAAAGTGATATTCAGTAAACTCATTGAAAGAACTTGGAAACTGCCTGGTGATTCTCTTCAAATAAGTGTCATCACACACAGTTCTGACCGACTGTCTGCAGCATTTCGAATTCATCAATTAGTGCCTAAATCTAAACCCCCTCTATTTCAAATGGTCCTTCGTGCCGGATTGTCAAATCACTTCAGAGATGATGTCCCATTCTGAGCCATATCCTCGCGTTGTCCGACCCAGACGACATCTATGGCTACCTGCATATCTAGCAGATTATGAAGTTCATGGATAAAACCATGTGAGGAGATCACTACCAAATCCTTGTCTCAGTGAAACTGAAATTGAAGATGCTCCATTGAATTCAGAAAATATATACAGAGCATCCTCACCAAAAAGTCAGCCTTCATACATAAGTGATCTGGTTATACAGGATGAATGCCAAGACACACTGGAGGATGTACAGCATGAGAATGAGGAGCTTCGCCTTCAAGTTCATCAGCTGTCTGATATTAAATCTATGTGGACAGAGATGAAGAAAGAGAATGATGAACTTTGCAGTCGTATTCACTATATGCCAGAGATTTTGACAGCCTTACAATGGGTTAAGGCAGAGAATGCCACACTAAAGCGTGAGATCCAATGTATAACCAGAAGTATGGAGATACCCAACAGATCAGTACCTGCCTCTTGTGCTAATGTACCACGAATCACCTGTCATCAGCCTCATCCAGCCATAAGTCTTCCTGCCATGCATTCTAAAGATGTATGCCAACCCGACTGGGCAGTTGACCGACCAGATGAGGGACTTCACCCTTACACCTAAACAAGATGAGCAGATGCATAATGACACTACACCCACCTTGACATCATCAGATCCAAGACAGTTCTCAAGGCTGCTGATGGCTTTAGAGAACCTCCTCCCTGAGGACGCCACAGAGCGTTTCAAAAATCAGATCCTCACTGATCATTTAAAGTTAGAAGAGGAATTATTAGTGGCAGACACCTACTGTAACTCGACATACCCCTATAGAGACACCATGCAATGTCTTGTAAAGATGTATGGCCAACCCCACAAGCTGGTTCTGCAGAACATTGCCGAAGTCATCGATGGTCCCAGCATCCGAGCAGGAGACGTGAAGGTATTTAAGCTGTTTGCTCTATGCATGCGTTCTTTGGTGAGCATATTGGAGCAGCTGGGATCTGAGGGGACAGTTGAACTGGAATGTGGTTCAAATGTGTCAAGGATACAAAGTAAACTTCCTCATTATCTGAAGACTAGTTTTTTTCTCTTTGATTTCGCTGATTGGATGGAGTATGAGCTCCAAGTTATAGCTCCAGAATATGTAGTTATGCTCCTGACCACAGGACTAAGAGAAAGGATGGCAGCCGCAACCAGATTTTCTGGGAAATCCAACTCCATCCTGTTGGGTACGGAGAAATCTGTCATGGACAGTGAACCCAAAATTCCATCTTCAGAGACAAAGCCTAGCCCCACTAGCCACAGAGTTAAGTTACATGCATACTGCCCTTATTGCCAATCATTTCCTTTATAGATGTGAGAATTTCAAAGAACTTTCTAGGTGACAGAAATAGGCATGGATCCGCAAGAATAATTGTTGCTGGCACAGTGGCCATAGCCATCTGAATCTGCATCTAAATCAACCTTGAAAGCCCTCTGCAAGACATGCAACAGGAAACATCTTCTAATATTGCATGAAGTTTATGACCGAGCTGTGGATACTAGTAATGTGTCTGAAACCATTGAAAACTCCTGCTTGGTGAGCACCACAAAAGATATCTTATATGTAGATCATCCTGTCTACAGCCGTAAGATTCTCCTAAAAGTGAGTAAAGTTGTCATCATAAACGGTAATAAATCCATTGAAGTGTATGCAATGTTGGATGATGGGTTTGAGAGGACCATTCTCCTCCATGCCGCCACACAAATCAAATCAAATCAAATCAAATCACTTTATTGTCACACTACTGTGTACACGAGTGCAACAGCAGGTGAAATTCTTGTGTGCAGTTCCGAGCAACATTGCAGTCATGACAGTGACGAGACATAAACCACTTTACAATAAACAACATATTTACACAAAACAATTTACATAACAAATGTACACATACTTACACAACAATTTACATAACAAATGTACACAATACACACAATGTAGAATACACATACACTAGATAAGGGTATAAATATATATAAACACTAATTGAATTGGGAGAATATATTGACAGAGTGATGATTAATAAAGTGCAGTGCTGATTGTTGATCGTGAGAAATGTGTTCAAAAGTCTTATTGCTTGTGGGAAGAAGCTGTCATGTAGTCGGGTGGTGTGGGTCCTGATGCTGCGATACCGCCTGCCTGATGGAAGCAGTGAAAGCAGCCCATGACTCGGGTGACTGGAGTCTCTGATGATCCTCCGAGCTTTATTCACACACCGTCTGTTATATATATCCTGGAGGGAGGGAAGCTCACCTCCGATGATGTTTCTGGCAGTTCGCACCACCCTTTGCAGGTCTTTGCGGTTGTGGGCGGTGCTATTGCCGTACCAGGCGGTGATGCAGCCAGTCAGGATGACCACACACCAGTTAAACCTAAAAGGACATCCAGAAGACAGGATCAGCAGATGCTTCATGGGGCAGCTGTTTCCTTCATAGTGTCTCCCGTCTCCAACCCACATAAGAAATATCTTATTCAAGGTGCCTTTACAGCTGAGAGGCTTGGTCTTGCTGAACATTCCTACCCGGTGGCATCCTTGCAGAAGAAGTACAGACATCTAGCTGGACTCCCATTGCAGCAGCTAGACAAAGTGCAGCCTGTATTGCTGATTGGCTCTGACTGCCCTCATTTAATTACACCAATTGAGCCTGTCCGCCTAGGTCAACCAGGTGGACCCGCTGCAGTCAAGACTCGCCTGGGCTGGATGCTTGAAGACCCCACACGAGATCAAACATGGGCTTACCACTCACCAGTGCTTCATTACTATTGTCTCCTCCCATGCAGAATTATTTGCTCAGGTTGAAAAACTGTGGTAGATGGGTGTGGTTCCTTACCACAGTGAGAAGGTGGTGATGCGATCCAAGATTGATCAGGAAGCTGTCAGACTTCTAGAGGAGAAATGTGTTATGCCACACCACTCCTTTGGATGCAGAACATGCCACATCTGTGCATGCCTAAAGAAGCTGTTCTGCCACAACTTAGAAGTACTGAGCGATAGCTATTAAAGAACCTTGTGCAGGCTTTGGCCTACAAAGCTGGGATTGCAAAGCTGAAGGAGGCTGGCTATGTGGTGAAACTGGAATCAGTTGAAGTTGATAGATCAAAAGAGTCGTGGTATATCTCCCACAATATGGTACAGCATAACAGTTAAAAAAGGGTCATCTACAACTGCTCATTCCAGTATGGGGGCCACAACCTAAATTAACTTCTCTTCACAGGTCCTACATTGGGCCCATCTCTGTTGGCTGTGCTACTCCACTTCCGTGAGCACTCCATAGCCATAAGCAATGACATCTGTGGGATATTTCATCAGGTGAGGCTGCTCCCTGATGACATGCCTTTACTCCAGTTCCTGTGGAGGGATCTAAAGTCAGAGCAACCTCCAGAAGTGTACCAGTGACAGGTACTACCCTTTGGCATGACATGCAGTTGTCCCCCTTGTGCACGGCAAAGGCATGTTATAGATCACAGTCAACCTGGGGACAAGGCCAGAGAGGTCATTGAAAAGTCTTTTTATGTTGACAATTGTCTACATAGCCTTACCTCCAAAGAAGCTGCTAAAGACTTGGTTAACCAGCTCTGTACACTCCTTACTGCTGGAGGCTTTGAGCTGCACCAGTGGGCAAGCAATTGTCTATCAGTAATCCATCGCCTTCCCTCTGAAACAATATCCAATAATTGTGATCTTTGGCTAAGTCAGGGCCACCAAAATGTCCATGAGTCAACACTTGGACTGCACTGGCATTGTCAATCTGACACTTTGCGCTACAAGCACACAGTGAAAATCCGTAACATCTGCAGTATCCTGGCAAGACAGTATGATCCTCTTGGCTATATTATCCCTTACACCACCAGGGCAAAGATATTGGTGCAACGCCTGTGGGATATAAAGCATGACTGGGACGATCCACAGTTGCCAGAGGATCTACTTACCTCATGGTACTCATGGGAAAAAGAGCTGAGTGATCTAGATAAGATATCTCTGGCCAGGTGTTATTCCAGCCCACATCTGGATCTTCTGATCCTCAAATATGAAATACATGTGTTCTGTGATGCGTCAGAACAGGCATATGGGTCAGTGGTTATCTGCGGACAGAAAATATTAAAGGTGAAGTGCAGAGTAGCAGAAATTCAAGGACTAACAGCATCTGCTTCCTGGAAATATGTACGATCTGGAGATAACACAGCAGACGATATAACTCAAGGCAAACTTCTTTGTGATTTAATAGAAGGGAATCAGTAGAATCAGGGACGTCCATTCCTCAAACTGCCACCAGAGAGCTGGCCTGAGCAACCATCCTTACACCTTGAAGAGCAGACCAGTGAGTTAAGGCAGTCTGCATTCTGTGGGTCGGCAACAACAACTACACCCTTGCCAAACCCCCAACAGTATGAAACATTAACAGTTCATAGAGGCTTGTTGCCAGCATCTTCATGGGGCAGCACACATTGCATGCGCTGACATTCGTCGAGATATTAACCAAACAATACTTTGTCAAGTACAGATAGGGTCCTTCCCTTATGGAGATAAACCAGCTGAAATCAGGCAAGCCAGTTACAGCCACTAGCAGATTGGCTTCACTGTCCCCTGAATTTTATACTGCTACAGGGTTGAGTAGGTGGGCGCTTGCGTATAAGTGTCTGACAACCAGAGATGTCCATCTCGACATTCTTGCAAGCATTGACTCAGACTCGTTCTTGATGGTCTTGAGAAGCTTTGTTGCTCACCGTGGGAAACTCTATGAGTTGTTATGTGACCAGGGAACCAACTTCAAGGAGGGAGTGCGAGAGTTGAATGAACCCTCTGCTGCTCTGCATCATGAGCTACAGAATCACCTTGCTAGTCAGCAAATCAAGTTTTTCTTCAGTCCACGAGGAGCGCCTCACTTCGGAGGATCCTGGGAAAGAGAGATCCGCTCAATCAAAACAGCCCTCCAAGTTACCATTGGCACACAGTGTGTTACTGAAAAAGTTCTATGAATGGTCTTAATTGAGATTGAAGGGATCCTCAACTCAAAACCAATTGGTTACAAATCTTCAGACATTGCTGACCCTGACACAATTACCCCCAATTGCTTCCTCATAGGACGGCGGGATGCGTCCTTGCCCCAGGTGGTCTATCAGCAGTCAGAGGCACTGAGTCGATGATGCTGGCGACACAGCCAACTGCTTGCGGATCACTTCTGGAGGCATTTCTTAATGTATTATCTGCCTAGTTTCCAAGCCCGTCAAAAGTGGAGGTCAGAAAAGGAGGCTTTACAGGTTGATGATGTGGTCATGATCACCGATCCTCAATTAACATGGGCCCTTTGGCCAGTAGGGAAGATTACCCAAGTATTCCCAGGCACAGATGGCAGAGTAAGGGCAGCCAATGTGGAAGTTAAAGGAATGATTTATGCCCGACCCGTAGCTCAACTTATCCATCTTCACCTGATGAAGACTGATGTTATATTGTCGACCTTTTGTGAAATGTGCAAATTCAATCACTGAATTCGGGGCGGCTGTTCAAAAGGCCCATGTATTCTTAGATGTGATGAATAATTCTAAACCAATTGTTCTGGTAGTCAATGTAGACATAAAAGGTATTTTTATATATTCAATTGGGTATTTATGTTGTGAATAAGAATGTGTTACTAAGTTTATTTAATGTGTTAATTTGTTTCAGAACCACACATGTATGCTCAACAAAGTGATAATCAGTAAACTCATTGAAAGTACTTGGAAACTGCCTGTTGATTCTCTTCAAATAATTGCCATCACAGACAGGTCTGCAGCATTTCGAATTCATCCGAATTAGTGCCTAAATCTAAACCCCCTCTATTTCAACCCATTTTGAATCTTTAACCGCAATTGCCACTGTTGAAATAAAAATGAGGTCTAATTGAGCTACCTATAGATTATTTCTTAGGAAACTATAGCATTTTGTCGAAATATAACAGTTACTTTTACTTGGGTAAAATTGTGAAACAATTATGTAAAGGTGATGAGGTGTAATTCATTTTGTATTTAATTTTGTATTTTTAGCACATAGCACAGTGTTGCTCTTTCCTCCTCAGTGCTGTTTGGCATGTCTGGGCTGCCTACTATTTGAAATGTTTGACTTGACTTCCTCCGTAATGCTTTAAACTAGAAAACTCTCAGTAGAATTTAAATGGGTCTGATCAGTTTTGAGGTCTGCGCAGTGTGCACCACAATATCAAGGGAAGCCAGGTTGTTGAGTGCTTGTGCCAGAGAGCAGAGCAGATCATCAGCGTGAGCTCGTTTGATTACAGTTGAGCGAAAGCTTTAATCTGACTGCGAAAAATATTGCAGTACAGATGAAGCCTTTAGCTGAATGCGAGATTTTCATAAAATTTTACTTGGTAGTCCTATATGGGCTATCACTTGGACAGTCACCCTAACAATCATCAATGGGAGAACCATGGCATTGTTCTTTCCCTGCTGTCCGTGACCCAGTCCGAATTGAAATGTGACCCACTTTTGGGTCGAGACCCACCAGCTGAGAAACACTGCACTAGACCAATCCCAAGACTGAGATAAAATGACCATATTATGTGAAATATCTATTTGAGTCATTGAATAGGTCATTAAGAATGACTGTTTATCAAAATTGGTGATTTAAAATAATCTCTTATTGTGCATAAAATAATTAATATTCATGACGTTCACAGCACTGCCACCCAAGGTACAGTTTTCCTAGAGTTTATTTTTATTTAGAACTAACTTTGTGTTAATGTTCCCTTTCAAAGCTAAGGAATATTTTTAAACATTGTTGATGTGTTTAATGACAATGCATTGGTATTCTGGAGATTATTTTTTTATGTTGGCAAATTAGTAGCAAAATTATTACTAAGTGATTCCTGTGTAAATGCAGTTGTATCGCAAATTCATGGATATTCATAATTTGATTTGGACTCCAATTAAAAACTATTACTTGTTGCAATTAAGCTTGGTACTTTAATCCGTAAAATCTACGCATAGGCGCTTGCTTTGGTGTTGCCACCCCTTATAATATATAGGACATAGTACAAACTCTAATTGTATTTTTTTGTGTATGGCCATATATCAAGGCATCGGTCTACAACTTTGGGGTTGTGTTGAAGCAGGTTTCGCCCAGGGCGCCCAACAAGCTAGTATCGCTACTGTTCGTAGGAACATCGAGGAATATTGGTTATTTGTTGGTTACCAGTTTGTAATTTTTGCTTTTAAATAATATTCTATGGGCGGCCATGCAGTAGTGTAACCAAATTTATGTCTTTATTTTCCCATCATAATTTAAAGGTGTAACATTTAAAGATGGGAAAGGATGTAGCAGAGTCCGGCTTGACAAACACAGACATTTTATAACACTTTTCAGCATCCAAAGAAACAGAAACAGCGAGGCAGGTGTGGCGCGCAGGTGGAAGTCCTTCACCACTAAAGGCTATTTAAACAGTTGCGTATGAATAATGAAAGCAGACTAAAAGTTAATGTACTTTTCTTATTTCGAAGGAGAAAAAAAAGAAAAAATACATCACATAATTGCCTCATATTAAACTCTACCCAACTTAACACCTAATGCATTGTATTACATTTGTTAAATTAATTGAAAGCAATTTTAGATATTTATAAAAATGATAAATGACTTCATTACAATATAATCTTCAGATCTACATTTTTTTAAAATAAATAATTATATTAAATTATAGCAAAAATGTCAAATTAATCAATTGGCAATAAAGAAAATTGATACGTTTGGTAGCAGTCAAGGCAATGATGAAGACGATATGAAGGACCCAAGTGCAGATTTATTAACAAAACTATGCTGATACAGGAACAGGAGACAATAACTAGACTATAGGGACTAAGAACATGACCACGAACAGACTAAGGAAATAACCGGGTAACAACGGGCAGAGGTCAGGATTACAACAATACTCAACGAGAGACAAAGCAAACATGAGGACTTAAATACATGAACAAGGGGAAACATCAGCCAATGGGCAAACAGAACTCTAAACAAGATAAGGCAATTAACTAAAACCAATGACAAAACTAGAACTGATAATAAAGCAATCAAACAATGACCCAATGAAAACCAGACACATGAACATGGAGGGAAAACAGGACATGACAAGACTGGGAAACAGGAACATAAGAATGATTTCAAAATAAGAGTGCATAAACAAAAGACAATATGGAGTGTAACAGGGGACAGAAACTTAACGATAGTTTCAAAAATAAACAAAAGACAATATGGAACGTAACAAAAATACTGTGTGTGTGTGTGTGAGTGTGCGTGTGTGTGTGTATATATATATATATATATATATATATATATATATATATATATATATATATATATATATATATCTGCATTGAATTTATAAAGGTAATTTTACACCTGTCCCGATTATTATTATTATTATTATTATTATTATTATTATTATTATTATTATTATTATTCTTTTTATAGGCTATATAATGGCAGGTACCCATTGTGACAAATTGATGAAAAGTAAAAAGATGCCAAATGTACAACAGCCAACAAAAAATATCAAACTATTGTTTTGGACAAAAATATATGAAGTAATGAATCAACTGTATAAAATGAAAACATTTAAAACACGTGACAAACTTGCCCAGACCTAACAGGAAACATTTCTTGACATGAGAAAAGTTTTAGTTGAAAATCTACCATGGCAATATAGGTGGTCCATTTTTATTGTGTTCACTTTTATTGTGTTCACATTTACATTTATGCATTTGGCAGCTTTTATCCAAATCTTGCCGTTGCTAGCACAATGCTCCAGTTCGTTGCTTACCTTTACCCAAGAGATTTGACAAAAACTTGATGATAGTGGAATTTTAGTTGGGAGGATAAAATTCTATCTTGTTTTGAACTAGGTGTTTAAATCCAAGATACAAAACCACTTCTAAAGAAAATGACTTTGAACTAATAACCTTATTGTTAATGAGATATAACCCCTGTGTCAACTTCCCCATGCGACTATTGCTGGTCTTCCCTGTATGTGCCCCCTACCCATCCAACCAAACAAACATGATGGGAGATACCTTTTATTCCCAAGCTGCCCTTACTTTTCCTTCGAAATCTGAAGAAATGTCACAATTTTCCAATGAACAGAGTGTATGTATGATATCAAAGAGTGGATGTCTAGGAATTTCCTTCTACTCAATTCCAATAAAACAGAGCAGAGGTACTAATTATTGGAACAAAAACCTAAACAAATAAGAAGCTAAAATATAATCTGACTCTTGATGGATGTACTGTAACGTCAACATCTAAAGCAAATAAATAAATAAAAATGAGGTGGTATATTTGTTAACAATCTAACCTTTGAATAGCAAATTTCCAATATTTGTAGAACTGTATTCTTCCACCTCAGAATTACTGCTAAGTTACGACACATGCTATCTGTTTCTTGAGCATCAATGAATGTTTGCACCTTTTGTAATAGTTGTGTATGTGTCCACCAACTGGGCCTCTAATGGACTCGGTCTTGAGTCCGACTCGGCCCCTGTTGGACTCGGACTCGATTTTTTGAAGACTCGGTTGAGTTCCATTAAGGTGGACTCGAACCCAACACTAGAAACCAGATTAATTGATAATTTCATAATAAAACCTATTTAAGATGCACTGTTGAAGTATCTTTAACAGTGGTTTATTTAAGCAGCAAATTAAATTTGACTTAAAATTGTTGTCAGATGTCAAAGGGGAAGAGAATTTATGCATGCGTCAGGTGCTTTGACCAAAAAGTCTTCCGCATAAGATGTCCCTGTGCTTCCTCACTTAAGCAGTACCACCGCTCCCTATAAGCAGACTACGCAGTCTGCGTAGGGCACCAACTCCCTAGGGGGCAGGGCTGGACTGGTAATCTGGCATACCGGGCATTTTCCCGAGCGGGCCAGTGGGTCGGCCACGAAATGTGCCGAATGTGCACGATAAGATAAAATGAGCCACCGTGTTATGCATAATGGACTACAAAATGGTGCCGCGATATGCAGAAAAGAACAAGTTTTGGGCCAATTGCCATGTAAAATCCCAGGCCGATTTATCTTCCCAGTCCAGCCCTGCTAGGGGTGCACCAGAAAGTCCATTGGCTACCCTTACTCACACGTTATACTTTATTCAAGGACCCGAAAGCAGTTGCGGAACACAGACAATCGCTTCACGCTCATATCACACGAACACCCCCACCCATTTGTGCCCCCCTTTGCGCCTGAGCATATTATTCTTTTAAACTCTGTTGTCAGAACTTGAGGTGAGTTTTTTTGGCTTGTGAAAAATGAATAAGTAATTGTGGACAGAGAAAGAACTGCAGCGTTCAAGAAATTAGATGAGTCTGGGGAACTTCTAACTAAGAGCAATAAAATATTTAAGGAAGAAAAGCGGTAGTGAGAGCTACTATTGTGGGACACCTGAATAGAAGATGGAGAATGACGTGGAAATGAGCTTAAAACATTTATGTACCCTTTTGAAGAACCTTTTTTAAATAAGAGGGATCATAAAAAATAGCTTTCATTTTTTTAATAGACTTCTGTCCAGATTAAGCATTTTGACATAACAAATGGTTACATTCTACAGTAGAAATTAATAACTGAAATAATAAATGATCTTATTCAAAAGTTTTCACACCTTTGGTTCTTAATAGTGTGTGTTGACTCCTAGAGAATCACAGAATCACTTTTTGTACCCTTTGGTTTGTCCTGGGCAGTAACATTGTCTGCTGTTCTTAACAAAAAGCATCCATGTTCTGTAAGTTCTTTGGGTTCCTAACATATTCTACACTTTTGAATTCTCACTTAGCTCAGTGATTTCATTTATTTTCTCTAAAATATCTGTTTTGCAGCTTCTTAAGGGCAGTAGCCTTCATATATATATATATATATATATATATATATATATATATATATATATATATATATATATATATAACAATTCTGCTAAACTTACTGATTTGTGAGCACAACTGTATACACACAAAGTCATGTTCTGGTCATGATGTATTATTTATAGCATGATTAAAAATGCAGTACTGGGCCAGAGACATGGTGTGTAAGAATGATTTCCTGCTGCCCAAACTCACATGAAACACCTCAACTTTCAGTCTGTATTGCACCTTTATGATGTGTATGCTGGCAGGTTGGAGAAGGGGGACAAATATAGTTTCTTTGAGAAAATCTATCAGGGGAAAAGAGTGACTGATTTCATATCCAGTTCTTGCCTAAATGATCTCTTTCACCTACCACTAAATGTGTGCACTTTTTCTCAGTTTCCAAACCTTGTGTTAATGTATGCATATTTATTTTCCATTTAAATGAGATGTGAGAATGTGGACAGATGGCTCAGCAGATGATTGAAAGAGGAAGTCTGCAAACACAGACTTAACACAAACAGGCACACAACATTTCTATATACAGTACTTGCACTAGTTAGCAATTTAATATATCTATATAACGATTTATACAATAGATAATACATGAAAAAGGATAAAAGAGATTCTATGAATAGAATTGCAGTATTTACTTGACTAATGACCAGGGGTGAAGCTACCACGGGGGTTAAAAAGTCCACATAAATAAATCTCAATCTAAATTTAAATCTCAAATCTAAAAAGTTACTAGAAAATACTAAAATATCATGCTACTCTTGTTATTTTTATTTTTCAAAATGTTATGCTGATAATATAATTGGTAATAAATAAAAAAACTAATTGTCAATTTAAATAAATCAGAAAATGCAAAAAAAGAAGCATTTTCATAAGTGGACTCAAACTTTAAAACCCCACTGTACTGATGGAAAAGAAAAAAAGAATGATAAAAAGAGGAGGTAATTGGGAATAAAGACAAGAAAATTATCTAGTTCCATATGACAGCCATATTTGAGGTAATTTTAGTGAGTGTAGGTATGTCTGTCTGTCTGTCTGTCTCTCTCTCTGTCTGTCTGTCTGTCTGTCTGTCTGTCTGTCTATCTATCTATCTATCTATATGTATATACTATATATATATAATATCGACAGCCCTAATATATATATATATATATATATATATATATATATATATATATATATATATTAGGGCTGTCGATTTAACGTGTTAATTCAGTGCGATTCATTTTATAATAAATAACGCATTAAAAAAATAACGCAATTTATCGCAATGCCCCTGGACCGTAATAAGAAAGATTCCTGAGAAAGGTGCCGCAGCAATTCACAGTCATGCTGTTTAAGGGCCAAACTGTACATCATGATGGCGTGTATGATATTGCTTTCATACAACAATTCAACAAACAAGTAATTACAAAAATGAGGAAAAACTTAGGACTGTCACTTTCTTACGCTAAGGAACAGAATCTGTCATGCTAGTTCAAAAGATGCGCACAAGCCCCCATCTATTAGCATATTTAGCCCCGTTACTGACTCGAAAATGTCACTTTAGGACTAGAACCGATGACTTGGGCTGATTGTTGGGCTAACAAGTCAATCGAGAACCAATATGTGTGTTTGAGAGAGAGAGAGAGACAGGGAGAGAGAAAGAGAGAGAGAGAGAGTGTGTGTGTGTGTGTGTGTGATTACCTTCATCTGTCGCGACTCACATGAAGTGATGAAAAGTAAATCTGTGGCTGTTTAACTTATTCCACACCTGTTGTTTAGTGTTAGCTTGCTGAAGATAATAGAAGGGATCCTGATTCCAGGATCACTTGCATTTGTTTTGCAATTTTCAAGAAAAATTACCATTGACTTTATCTATCGGGTCGTTAGACCTACCGTTCTGCCCATTCTAATAACCCATGAGGATTTATCCACTATAAAAGAGTCTGTTACCGACTTGCCTCTGCCCCAGCAGCATTGCAGAAACATATGGCCACCATCCTCACAGGTCCCCCCAGTTTCCAATGCTATCTAGACAACATAATTGTTTAAAGATGCTCTGCTGCTGAACATGATGCTCATCTTAAAGCCATGTTTCACAAACAGCAGGATGCAGATTTGCATTTGAATAATGCATTTGAATAATGAAAAATACAAATTCCATCAGGACCTTCTTAGGTCATGTGATCTGCAAAGATTCAATCTTTTATTTTTGGTTAACGTTTTGTGTACTGTTATAGATGGCTCAGAAGTATGCTATAATCTACTCTTTGATATGGGAAATGTTTTGTTTTTTGCATAGTTTGTCATTGACAGTCTATACAGTTCACCCATTAGAGGGCACCAGTACTTCAGTAATGAATACATTCTTGAGTTAACGATGAAGAAGATTGTTGTGCACCTGGGAAGGAGTAAACATTAAGTTGATATATGTGTGTGTGTATATATATATATATATATATATATATATATATATATATATATATATATATATATATATATATACATATATGACTCGTTCACACCTTCACCTGATCTCATTCATTTTCAATGAGCGCTCATACAACCAGAAGCATGCACACACTCATATTGCCAAAGCTCACAGGTGCCATCTTGTGCACTGAGCCATGAATAGAGTGGAAGAGAAAAACAGAATGATTGACAGGCAGACAGAATGAGAGAGAACGAGAAAGACAAAGGGAAAGTGGAGAGTAAGTTTAGCCAGCAGGCTCAACAGACATTAGGCCAGAGCGAGGGTCCGGAAGAGTAAGACAAGATGGGTTCAAGATCTCAGTAGGGATTTTTTTTTTTTTGGCATGACAGGGTTGTCCTTGTACACCTGCTCGCAGAGAGAGAGAGAGAGAGAGAGAGAGAGAGAGAGAGAGAGAGTAGGAGGAGAGAGAGAAAGTAAATGAATAAATCTTTAATTAAATCGAGTTTTCAGTGGACAAGTTGTGCCTTAGGCACGACTGAGTTTTTAGTGAAGTGTAATGATTTCATACTCCCTGGTTAGGTGTGTGTGAATCAGTGCACAAATAAAACACGCAGAAAACATATTGAAATAATCAAAAAGCAGGTAGTGTGTGTGTGTGTGTGTGTGTGTGTGTGAGAGAGAGAGCGTGTATTTATCACATAGTAAAACCCAACATGTTTGTCCCATGAGGAAAACATAAAGCTTATAAATCATAATAAATTATGTTTTTTGAAAATGTAAAAATGCAGAAAGTTTTCTGTGAGGGTTAAGTTTATGGTTAGGGGATAGAATATTTAGTTTGTACAGTATAACAAACATTATGTCTATGGAAAGTCCCCATAAAACATGGAAACCCAACATGTTTGTGTGTGTGTGTGTGTGTGTGTGTGTCTGTGTGTGTGTGGTTGCTCTCACGCAAAAGAGATTATGATCATGGCATGCTGATAAGCAGACATGGTCCTTCCGTAAGAAGGGAAAACGTGACCCCTAGTGGTTCTTTTACATAACTACATTATTTTGATATGAGGCATGAGAAATTTCTCAACTTATTGTCTCTTACTTTTATTCACATTAATGCACTTCAAAGTCACTATATGATGTTATGTTAACTTGTTTAGACATATTGTTTTTCCATTTTATTATTATTCTCTACAAAATTAGGGGTCACAAGTATGTAGCTTGCCAATGTTAAAGGGATATTTCACCCAAAAATCATAAACTCACCCTCATACCATCCCAGATGTGTATGACTTTCTTTCTTCTGCAGAACACAAAAAAAGTTCATACAATGCAAGTGAATGGGTGCCAAATGTTTAAGCTCCAAAAAGCACAAAATAAAAGTAATCCATAAGACTCCAGTGGTGCAATCCATATACATTAGTGATATAATAGGTGTGTGAGAGAAACAAAAATATTATTATTATTATTTTTTTTTTACCATAAATTCTCCTAGCTGCCCTGTAGGTGGTGATATGCATAAATAATATGAATCACCAAAAAAAAAAAAAAAAAAAAGAAGAAGAATGCCAAAGTAAATGTAAATGTGAAGAGTGATAGTAAAAAAGGACTTTTGAACTTTTGAATATTGAACTGTTTCTAACCCACACTTATCATATCACTTCAGTGTCTGGATTTCACTGCTGGAGTCATATGGATTACTTTTATTCTGTGCATATGCATTTTGTAGATTCAAAATGTTGGCACCCATTCACTTGCATTGTATGGAAATACAGGGCAGAAATCTTCTTCTAAAAATCTTAATTTGTGTTCAGTTGAAGAAAGAAAGTCATACACATCTGGGATGGCATGAGGGTGAGTAAATGATGATGGAATTTTCATTTTTGGGTGAACTATCCCTTTAAATTATAAATACAGATACTCACAATGGTGTGCTCATCCTGGATGTCTCAACCGAGTGGAGAACATTGACCTGTATCAATGCGAATGCGAATGCGTAACACGAGAGACCATGTGATCTCCACCCTCTTGTGAAGTGATGGATTATAGTTAAAAACTACTTAAATATTGATATTTTCGCAACAAAAGCAATTGTATTGCTTTAGAAGACATTCATTTAACAGCAGGCGTCGTATGGATGACTTGCGATTTTTTGACCTTCAAAAGAGACATTTTAAGTACCTACTGAGCTATGACAATTTTTATTTTTCTTCAAATGTGTTCTGGATAATAAATAAAGTCATACACGCCTGGGAAAGCACGAGAGTGAGTAAATAATGAGAGAAATGTAATTTTTGGGTGAACTATTCCTTTAGAATGTCGCCCTCTACTGGCACGCCATGGACCGTGCAAAACTGTTTACAAATTTCACCTCTTGAAGATGACGGTGTTGTAAAGTGCTACATGCTAGTGTTGTAAAGCTAGCTACCAAATAGTAGAACATTTATTTGTATTCATTAATACAAACGGTAGTAAACGTATGCCTATACTTGAAACTCTTCATATAATTCATTTTTGTGGGTAATTTTTAAGGTGAGTGAACATGCACCCTCAGCAGAGTAATTGTGTTTATGTCAGTGCTATAACCAGTAGAAGGACATTTAAGTCTTGCATTTCCCAAATGCTGTTTTAAAATATTCATATACTCTGATTTCTTTGGCCTTCATTTTAAGTTGTGATTTATTAATTATGAGTTTCTCAGTCCCTCTCCGATACAAAGTCCCTCTCCATGCAGTCCTTCCAAAATCTGCTAATAAAGTAGTTCATGAAATAGTTCTTTGTAATTTTGCAATGTAATTGACAACTTCAGTCAAGGATTGTGTCATTCGTACGGTCCCTTCTCTTGAAAATTGTGAAAATACTGTTTCTTAGAATCTTATACACATATACCTGGGATGTTATAAAACATATATTAGTTCAGCTTGGGACATTACATCCTTATGCTGTCTAAATGTATCACACAAGGTTCAGTTTAGTGACGTGTATACTTTATATATACGTATATATTATGAGTACATTAAAGAGAGCAGACTGTAGAAATGATATGGTTAGTGAGTAACAAAAATCTTAAGTTAATATCTGAAAGTTTACTTGACACTCTTTAATTCTCTTCCAATGATAATACAGATGACAATGTTAATAACAGTCAAGCAACATCAGAAATGAACACGGTTTAAAGTGTGTTCATATCAAACCTTGATAATGGCAATCACACACAGACATCCCTTCCTCCATGTGTGCTAAGTCACTGGTTTGGTGTTCTGGAGGTCAGAGCATGGTCGAGCGTTCATCTGGAGAGAGAGGAAGCGGTAAGAGTTTTCACCTGAGATGAATTACTGGTAAGTGCTGTTTCTTTGTTTGCAGAGATGGGGGAAGTAAAGGCCAGACCTCAGAGTGAGGGGGAGAGAGCCCAGCTGAAGCTACGAGTATGTTGGCCGCTGCCAGTCACACCATATATATCGTTTGAATGTTTATGTGAAGCTTTACCATTACTCAGTCAAGCAAACATCTTTTTTTGAGGAAGAATACTTTTAACTTTTCATTGAACTTTGTTACAGGTGTTTATTCAACAACAGTGGCAAGTTGAGTGTCTGTCTGTGTGTGTGTGTGTGTGTGTGTGTGTGTGCGTGCGTGCGTGCATGAGTGAGTGGGTGAGTGAGTAGAGTGAGTAGGTGGGTGGGTGAGTGGATGGGTGAGTGAGTGAGTGGGTGAGTGGGTGAGTGGGTGGGTGAGTGATTGAGTGGGTGGGTGAGTGAGTGAGTGAGTGGGTGAGTGGGTGGGTGAGTGAGTGAGTGAGTGGGTGAGTGGGTGGGTGAGTGAGTGAGTGAGTGGGTGAGTGGGTGGGTGAGTGAGTAGAGTGAGTGAGTGGGTGAGTGAGTGGATGGGTGAGTGAGTGAGTGAGTGGGTGGGTGAGTGAGTGAGTGAGTGAGTGAGTGAGTGAGTGAGTGGGTGAGTGAGTGGGTGGGTGAGTGAGTGAGTGGGTGGGTAAGTGGGTGGGTGAGTGAGTGAGTTGGTGAGTGGGTGAGTGAGTGAGTGGGTGGGTGAGTGAGTGAGTGAGTGAGTGGGTGAGTGAGTGGGTGGGTGGGTGGGTGGGTGAGCAAATGAATGTAAGATAGTAAGTAAATGTAAATACATTTAAGTTAGTGAGTCAGTGAATGTAATTGAGTGAGTGTAAGTGTGTGAGAATGAATGAGTAAATGATTTAATAGACTATGAACTACACTGGGTGTCAGATTAGTGAGACACCTAAATGTGCATTGTGGGGGACCATGTATGGATTGAGAAAACCTGATCTTGTAAAAACAGGAACAGTAGGTTCATCATGCTGTTTTGTGTATGTGTGTCCTCCTTTCCCGTTCTTGAGAGAGAATTCTGCTTAAGTATGACTGCTTGTGTGTAAATAGTGAGATTATTTCTGAAAAGTGATCGAAATGTTGAAATCAAAAAATGTTGATAATAAAACATTTTTTAAAACTGGACAATTGTTTTCCAGTTGTTTATTAGTTGATTTTTGGCAATCAATGAAATTTGACCAGCAATTTTATTCAATTGATTTATAGCAATTTTTATAGCAAATCTATTTTCTATTTTAAACACGCACACACATTTTCCCTTAGTATTGCAAGAAAAAAATCGATCTGCAGCACAGATAATGTTCTCTCTGCTTTTTTTTTAATTTCTATGCACTTCAAACTAGACTTTGTACAAGGTTGTCTCTAAATGTGATAACAGTGAAACGCTATTCTTCGTGGTGGCTGTGAATGATTAAGTAGCTTGTGTAAACCACTCTCTCTCTCTCTCTCTCTCTCTCTCTCTCTCTCTCTCTCTCTCTCTCTCTCTCTCTCTCTCTCCCCTCTCTCTCATTCACTCTCTCTTCCCAATTCTTTATATAATCATTCCCCATCTTCTGTTCTCTAAAAATCCCTTTAGATTGTTATTGACACACCAAAATGACATTTTTATTCTCTTTTTTTCGTCCAGTGGCACTAGGCACTATACTGTTCCAGTCACCCCTCCTCTCTCTATCTCTCAGTATCAGTTGGGGATTAAGTATTAATATCAGTCTCAAGTGTCTCATATGATACCAGCCAAGCGACAACACACACACACACACACATACACACACACACACACACACACACACACACACACACACACACACACATTTAAGAAAAATACTACCTTAAAATTAAAAGTAAACTATGATTAAGTGATATAGACTGTAAATAGGTACAGGGAAATGTTCTGAGTCAGATTCGTCTGTTTGTGTTTAGTCCAAAAATGCTGCATGTATGAGTTCATGCACTGTATAAATGTGTAGATTTATTAGGTTTGTAAAAGTGAGAAACGAATTATGCATGAGCTGGCCATGCATTTTATGGCATACATCTTTCTGCTATTTCACCTTTACCACAGTTTCTTATGACACATTCTGGTATTTGGTGAAACAGATAAAAGAGAGTTTTAATCCTGAATTTATATCTAAATGGAACCACCATGTTCTAAGGATCTGAGACGGCTCAACATTAAAATTGAAGTTTGTACTTTTTAAAAACTTTTTTGATGTTAAAATACTTTCTCCTATCCCAGTTTATTATGCAACTCTAAGTAAGCCGTTTATTGGTTGAACTGCTAACGTTGTCTCTTTTTAGTGCTGTAAAAATCACTCTGTTTTTTTTGAGTGGCCTGTTCAGAATCAAATTCAAATATAAAAACAATTCTGAGTCAACACCAGTTTTGGATCCAAATGAAGTGACTTCTTTAAAAGAGTGAAATCAGGATACCAATCTAGATGCCATGGCACACTTTTTACAACTAAAGTATTCTACGGCACACCACAATCACACATAGGCTAACCATCATCAATATTTCTCCTTTTCAAGAACTTGTCCATGTTTTCTCTCCATCTTAGTAGCGTGTTTACCTGTAAGCTTTGAAATTTGGCTATGCAAAAAAAAAAAAAAAGAAAAGAAAAAAAAGTCACATACAGTGCTTGTGTTAGACTTTCTTATCATCCGTCATTTTTCATATTTTAATGGTAAGATATTTAATAGCTTTTATTTTCGATCACATTTTCATTTTTAATCATGAATTTACAGGGCGAGCATACAGCAGATTATACATGTATTTATTTAAGAAGAGAACAGATGAACAACAGAGACACCACACGAAGCAGATGAATGTTTTTTTCCCCGCAGTGGTTTCTTATGGAGACCGGAACCAGTAATTACAGTGAAACAGTCCAGCAGCAATTATAATCATCATGGCACCAGTGGTTAGTCAGAAAAACTGTGGATATTTTTTGGTGAGAAATAATCTGAAATTGAAGTATTTTTCTTTTTTTAAATCTGGATGTCTGTTGTACATTCATCAGCCTTATGAAAGAAGCTTGTGTTCATTTGAGTCACCGTGAATGAGCTTCTCTAATATCACTCATGAATGTGCAACAAACACATTTTTAACATTTCTGAGTGGCAAATTGTATGTTAAAAAAGACTACAGGCTATTAAAAGTGTGATGAACCCTTCGATATGTCAATAGTAAATCCATCAATGAAGGAAAGAAAATCTGCTCTAGCATTACTGACTTATCCTATGACTGAATTAGCCTGACAACATTAAGTTATACCAACAACAGTACTTTTAAGGGTCAGAAACGTTGAACTGCTAAGCAGAAGGTTGTTGGTTCGAGCCCCACAGCCACAACCACCGTGTCCTTGAGCAAGGCACTTAACTCCAGGTTGCTCCGGGGGGATTGTCCCTGTAATTAGGGCACTGTAAGTCGCTTTGGATAAAAGCATCTGCCAAATGCAGAAATGTAAATGTAAATGTAAATATTGTGCGACTGCACTCGTTTGAATTCCAAGGACTTTCACCACAACCAATGACATCGCTGGACATTGCTTCCATCTAATATGTGACAATCACTTGCTTCTGTTACACACAACAGCTTCCCATCATGTTTACACACTCTACTGATTGGTTAAGTTTAGATAAGGGAAATGATATAATGAAATGAAATGGGTCACACAGGGAATTTTGGGAAATTTTGTTTTTTGTTTGTTTTTTACTGTAATTTTAACAATAATTTACTGTAAAAAGTACTCTCTTATTAAACATAATATAAATTTTACTGTTAATTATACAGAAAATCGTACTTTTTACATTAAAAAAATATTTGTACAAAATTTTACTGTAAAATAACATGTATTGTCTTTTTAAATATATTTAAAAATGTTACCGTATATTTTAAGGTAACTACCCGTTAACCAATTAAAAATGTTTTACTGTAGCATTTTTACAGTCTTTTACGTTTACATTACAAACATTTTTACAGTGTAGGTGTGGGTAAGAAACAGAACAATATTTAAGTCCCTTTTCCTCTAAATCTCCACTTTAACTTTTACTTTCAGATGTGAAAGTGGAGATTTAGGGTAAAAAAAAAAGGACTTTCTTTCACCCACACCTATTATATTGCTTATATTTAAGTACTGGAGTCTTATAGATTACCTCCATGTTTGATTTTTGGAGCTGCAAAGGTCATTCATTTTATGTGAAGCAGTCCATTTTGGTTTGTTTAATTAAACTATATGCGGTGGTGATTACTACTGTTTTTTAAATTATTATTCTAAAGTCTAAATTAATCAATGTCGATTTTATAATGTTTTATATGTTTTTATTAAGGGGCAACATTTGCACCAAAGCGATGTTTAACTGCATTTCTTCCATTTATGAAGGCATATTTTTCTACCTTTATACTTTATACTTAAATTGAACACATCACATACAAAAGTAGCTGTAAACAATGTACAATATATCATGAACGGTCTTTCAGAAAACATTTGAAGTACAAAACTGTTCAACCCACTTCATATAGACCTTATTCACGCTGGCACCATCTTTGACTTTGAATGGGAATGACAATGAGGCTGTGAGGGATAGTCTTACAGTCTCTTCAATGGGCTGTACTGCAGTATAAAGTGTTTTTGGGTCATTCTGCAGACAAAACATTGATAAAATATCTGTCCAAGAACATTTAGTATACAAAGAATTCCAGACAACACAAGCTGTGGAAAATCAGATGTGATCTAGGAGCTTTATACAGCTTTATACCATTCGTTCCATTGAAGAGACTGTAAGTCTATCCGTCACAGCCTCATTTTCATTCACTTTAAACAATCAAAGTTGGAGCTAGCATGAATAACGTCTATTATCTACTGCACTTGTTTCTACAAGCTACAGGTCATTTCCGTGTCTGCTGATGCACTAAACCCATAACAGTATACACTTCAAAAAGAAAAAATAAAATAAAATATATATATAATATTAGATAGCAGATGAATTAAAACTACCAGGGACATTTTTCGGTAGCATTTTTTGTCTTGAGCCTTGGTGTACATATGTTGGGTAGGGGTACTGCTTAACACACAGAAACACTGCACAGAAACATGAGCTGCACTCACTGAAGAGAATCATCAATGATTCAAACACAATCCACACATTATCTCTCTCTCTCTCTCTCTCTCTCTCTCTCTCTCTCACACACACACACACACACAGACACACAAAGACTGTATTGTACTGTGCCCATCTTCAATAAGAACTAGATTAACTTTTGGTGGTAATTTAGTCTGTCTACTTTGTATGTTTTCTGTATTTTTTTTTGTGCTTTGGATACTGTGTGAGTGTTTGAGATTACATCAGTGGTCTAGCTTCATTTGCTTGATTGTTATTAACTAATGCTTAGTATATAATTAACTACCAACAAGTGATCAACAACATCTTTGACACTGCCAATACAGAACAGAACTGTGTAAACAACTATGATGCATTTAACTGTAAGTGACCCATTGATCTAACAAGTACAAATTAAGAAAGAAAAAACGAAGGAGCCTATGTTAGCATCTTCAGGGATGATGTAAACGGATCTCTGCGAGTCAGACAGGTTAACTAACTTCATCGTAATTTATAGTAGGCCTAAATAGAAGCGCTTTGGGGACGCACCTCAAATGCAAATATGTGCCTGTGTCTAAAGAGCAAGCACACCCGTAGCTTTCCAGTGTATTAGAGGCAAGGCCGAATTCTCTTTATTGTACTAACGTTTACACTGCCATGACTCGACCACTCCCTTCAGTGACTGTCCCGCCCTCCCCGGAGTTCGGATACACAACGCCCCATGTCATTGCCACCTCGCCTGTTGTGGCAAACGGGCAGCTTTAACCGGCCATTTGTGGATTTATGTAAAAGTGTCAGAGGCTCATGAGAACGAGGGGACGTGAATTTGGCATACGTTCAGGCATCGACCGGGACCACCTATACAGGTAAGCAGCAAAGATCGGCGTTTGGTTTTATAAACAGTTGTCGCACTCAACAGGTGTCGAACCTGGCCATAGCTATTTCCATGCATACTCATAGTATTTTGTATTGCGGAGGTGGAAGATATTTCAGTTTTTTTTTTAAATTAATTAATTAATTAATTAATTAATTTTTATTTACGGCAGTACATCGAAACTCAGCTGACCTGCTTAATATAATTTTTATTTATTTTATTATTTATTTATTTATAACTATGATCAAATATCATATCATTAAGTAGCATGAATGTCCTGTCACTTGATGACTATAAGAAGTAGTAACCTTTATAATAATGGCCATATGTGGAGCTTGAGAAATAAATATGCATGCTGTAGGTTTATAAGTGTTTGGGACATGAATAAAGATTTAAGGTCCCTATCATCATCATCATCATCATCATCATCAATATTTTACTGGCGGTGATATAGGTAACCGATAGTTTAGCAGGGGGCATCTTATACACCCAGACTGACTTTCGACTCTAAGAAACCTAGTTAAAGAGATAACCTTAATGCTGATAGATCGAACTTCTCGGAGTCTCTGCTGTTTTTCTACTGTTATATTGATGAAAAAAAAAAAAGTACATTGAAGGGCCATAGCTAGCTAATGTAGTTATGATTTCTGAATAACTTGGCCATCTAACCTGTGAGATTATATGTCTTTCCTAACGACATCAACTAAACAGATTGGACTTAAAAAAGTATTCAAAATGTGCTTGGTTTCTTATTTTGAAAGGAAAAACTGTGCCAGTTTCTCAAGGGCAGGATGTAATTATTCAGTTCATGCCACATGAGAAAGGCCAACCTTGGTGAATGCAATTGTGTGTGTGTGTGTGTGTTAGCTTATATTCTGCCTTATACATTTTTACGCTTTCTCTCATTTATTTCATCCAAATATGTGAATTACATCCTCAAGTCCCCATTTCTCTGCTAGGTATAGTGGTGAAATGACAGTGAAAGTCTGTACTATTTAGAGCACTTAAATAATATTTTTTTTTTTTACTGGTAAATAATGAAAAGTCACACCATAGCATTTTCATTAGAAAACTCTTGGCAAAGCAATGTGCTAGCTTGATTTAAAGGGCACGTAGTAAATACAGCATGTGCATAATTGCAGCGGGGGAGGAAAGATCCTGTTAGGCCAGTTTAAGTTATGTTGGTCCATGAGCTTTATTTTTTGTTTGGGCTCCACCTTACAGTGTCTGCTGTCATGCATACCCGTGTGCATGTTTACATTTTTGTATGTATGCATTTTTTTTTATCGAAAGTGAAAAGCATCAGAATTCATCAGCAATGATGTAATCACTGGAAACTATTGTTCCTGCGGTGTTTACCTTTTTATTATGTATATATATTTTTGGGCAAAATTTTATTGTCTCCCCGTCCGATCTTATTTTCACGATATTCCACGATATTTAAGCGTCAATTCACCAGAAAAAAATGTATCATCATTTACTCACCCTCACGTCGTTTCAAACCTGACTTACTGTCCTCAGCGGAAACAAGAGGAGACATTTTAAAGAATGTTGAAACTGCTCTTTTTTCCCATATACTAATTTTTTTTCAATAAGATGAACACATTTGAATTTCATTACAAAAATCCATCAAATTGAATCGAGCAATTTTTATTCAAATAAAATAAAAAAAATCTATATTTTAAATCTTATTAATTTAATTTAGTTAAAATGTAAACAATTCAGTTTAATGTTAATTTGTTATGAATTTAAAATGTTTAAATAAAAAAATTCAATAATTGAGTGCATGGTAAAAAGAGCAGTATAATAGGATATATAATATAATAGCAATATATAAGAGTATAAGAGTGTATAATGAAAGTGAATGAGGACTAAAGCTGTCATTCTGCTTAACGTCTCCTTTTGGGTTTCATGCGAGCCATACCGTTTTGAAACAACATGAGGTGAGTCAAAAATGACAGAATTTTCTTTTTGCACTGAACTATTCATTTAAGTTTAATACATTGAGATGCTGGTTTTGAAGTACTAACGTGAAGAGATCCTTGACAAGAATGTGGCATAGTAGGTTTTGCATTTCTTTGCATATTGAAAGTGCATTCGAACTTGTAGACCGCACAAAAAGCATCCATTTGACAGTCACTTATCCTCACTATAGCGTCATTATTTCCAGGTATGGACGTCTTGGATAGGGATATGTTATCATCATCATCGTGGCCTTTCTACGATGTGTGGTCCTGAAAGGAGCTGAGGATGTCACTGGACTTGTGTAGGATGTAGCTTTGTGACCACAGAGAGTTAGAAACAGGGAAAGAGATCTAGATAGTGTTCATTTGTTATCTAATTTAAGGAACTGTCACGGTTAGTTCACCACTGGTCAATTTATGAATGGTTTACCTATTATCGATTGATTTAATGTCAGAAATAAAACAAAATAAAAATGCATCAACATACAGTGTCTTAATATTTCTTGATTGTTATTTGATACATCTAAAAAGCAGCATTTTATAAGCAGCGGAGACTATGAAATCCACATGAGTGATTGGAGACACACCAACGGGACATTCCCAACACTCTCCATTTACTCTCTTATCACACCTCAACTTTTAAGTTTTCAAGTTTGACAAAACTGATGAAATTCAAAATTCCATTTAGTAATGTTACATTTCGTAATATAGTTATTTATTCATGAAGATGAAAAAAAAATGGGATTTTTGGAACCATGTCAGTTAAAGTTGTTTGATTGGGTATTCATTAGCCAAGTATCAGTCATCTGACTGTCTTGAAGGCATGTGAAATGGCATGATGATATCATTAAGCTGTTCCTGCTTGTGTAGATAACCTCTCCCCCACACCTAGAAAGCTAGCGTTTAGACACGACTTTATCTGAGGCACTATTTTAATGGTAAATGCAGCGTTTCTCTCAAGAGCTTGTTCTGTCTGTATGTATTGATTTTTGTTGTTAAAGTAGTTCACACAAAATGGAAAGATCTGTCATTATTTAGTCACCCTTATGTCATTCCAAACCCTCATTACCTTATTTCTTCTGTGCAAGATAATTTAACTCTTTTTTTTTTAAACGTATTTTTTCCGTTTCAGACAACAGTGTTATCATATGATCAGTTTTATTTCAGCGTTTTGTGTGTGTTTAAAAGTGAATGATTCTCCTTTCTAATGGCTGGGAAACCTGAACCTTCCACGCGTAACCCAAGCTATGACGTTGCTAAGGCTCAGCTTGACTCAGGCAGGGTTACCATGGCAACCGTCAACAGTCTGGTATAAAAAGAAAACTTGTAATAGTGATAGCCCACCTGAAACGGAGAGAGCCATATGATGGAGGAGTCACATTAGATACAACAGCCATCCTTTTAAAAGCAAGACAATCAGGAAATTTAGCTCAACAGCTGGCTTTTAAGGGCCGGGAAACTGAAAATCCCCTCTTAATTTTTTAATCAACTTCACTGAAGCAAGTAGATTCGGCTCAGGTCAAATTCACTACGACTGAACCCCTCTAAACACCTGTTTGTTATTTACAGGCAGGGTCATCACTAAATTTCACAGCAACCTGGGACAACATAGGGTGTACCCCTGTTACCCAATGAATTGTCTATACTGAAGAGGACCTATAGTTTCCCTTTGTCACAGGGCCTGGAACAGCATTCCTGGTTGTCGCCCCCTGAAGACGGCCCTATTTACAGGTGGTGATTTGGTATGGGATGCCGCTATAATATGGTTTCACTATTAACCATGATTTAAAAAGTCACGGTTAATTTAACCACAACAAATTTGAATCTGTGGTTAAAACTGTGAAGTGCTTTATTTAGACGTGGCAAACATAATATATGTAATGTATAAATATGTAATATAACACAGTTATTCATAAGTTTCTGTTAGCCTAAATGTGAAAATTCTTGTGCCTGTGTGGGTACTGGAGCTGTTGCTATGGTTACGGACGGTGGCCGGGTGGTGCTTAAAAGGCCAGGTGTCGCGGACTGTGAAACTGGGGCTACTACACACAGGACTCCAAAATATAACAGAGGATTTCGATCTACCAGACTCATATCCATCAAAAAAAGTGACTGTAATAGGCTGTTAGGGAGCATTTAAATGACTGAAGACTAGGGATGTAAATTTTGTTTGTTTTTTGTTATAGGGCTCTATTCTTTTTCTTGTCTCATCACTCTTTTCACTTTTCTCATCTCTGCACTCTCACTTTATCATTTTATCTCTATTGCTTCCGTTCTGACCTCGTCACCATGTTTCTGAATGGGTAGCCTACATATCCAGAAATGGTAATACCATGAAAGTGATTAGTCTAAACATTACTAGTTTAAACGAAAATCAAACTGGCCTACTTTTAAGAACCTACTGAGTGGAGATATTTTACCATTTTTCTTCAAATGTGTTCTGGTGAAGAAAGCAAGTCATACACACCTGGGATATCATGAGGGTGAGGAAATAATGAGCTAACAATTCCTTTAATTCTGAAAAAAATATTTTGCATAATTTGTTTGAATATGACACTACTTTGATATTTCTAATACAATGACATTTAAACATTTGTAAGTGTGACTTAAGTCTCCAAAAGTGTCCAAATACTTTTTACGGCCATTTGTATATTTTGGGGATAGAGAGTTTTGTAAATATTAAAGCAAAATCGCCATTCACTGCTTCCACTTTTACCTTGACGGAGACGTGGCTTTTGTTTTTAGAGAGGATTTTTCCGTACAAAACTGTTGTTTGAGTAATTGGGGATAGAGCAAAGGGACACATTTCATTTGGGTGAATGCCGAAACGAGCGCAGAATTGTTAGAAATGATGCTGCCTGTTTATAAACATGTCATATTACGTTATAGAGCCTTTATTTTGTAAGAACCCTCTTACTTTCTCATGGACTTTGTGTCCCTTTGTGTCCTTGCCTCTTGATCTTTGTCTTTCTCCTCTTTCCGACTCCCCCCTCCCCCAATGTCTTACACCTGCTTTTTGGTTCCCTAGATTGTGTTTGTTAATTACGGTGTGAGACTGAAGAGAAGATTAAAGATGACAAAGGAGAACAACAAAGCTTTAGGGACTGTTTATAATATGTTATTAAAGACCTTGGCTGCTTAGACATGCAGCAATTTCCTGAGAATCAGTGTTAAATTTGTTATTTTATTTATTTATTTATTTATTTATTTATTTATTTATCTGACTTAGACTTCAGGGCGATGTTCACACCACAGCTGAATCAGGCCCAAATTTGATTTTGTCCCACACACTTGGTACAGATAAGTTTTTTGAATTGAAGTCACATTGACATTTTCAAATCCAAAAAGTCACTTTTATGTGTGGAAAAAAATATGATATTTGGTGCAGTGTGACTTCAGAGTGAACAATCAGATTGGTTGTTATGTGATTCTTTTCATTAACAGGGTTTTTCCTGGATTGAACATTTTTCGGCAGCCAGATAAGTGAAAAGTTCGACCAGATAGCACATTTTATGAGATTTATGTCACGTTTGCCTCTTCATACGTGCTAAATAGGCTTCTTAACTGAAAGACTCATCCTAGCAGGGTCTGATTGAAGCAAACTATCGCAGAACTAGTCGCGTAATCCGCTCTGGGCCTTCCAAAACACTCTCAAGGCGAAATCGTCAGATTTGTGCGACTTTTCTAAATTTGGCTAACTCGTATGACATCGTGCGACTGCACTTGTTTGAATTCCTACGACATTCACTACAATGACGGCGTTGGACATCGCGTCCATCTTATATGCGACAATTACTTGTTCTGTCACACACAACAGCTTCCTATCATGTTGACACACTCTACTGAATGGTTAATTTTATATAAGGGGATTGGGTAAGGGCATGATACTAATAAGCATGTCCTTAGCGCCTTGTGCGCGGAACTCATGCTTACTTCGGCATCTGGGAAATAGCTATAGAAATAATGTGATGAAGTTGTACAAGTTTATGTGAACAACACTGTGCGAGTCCATACGAAATAGCCAACTCGTACATTATGTACGAATTTTCATGAGATCGGTTTGGGGCCATCCTATCTCTGGAGCATACAGGTGTGCAAACGTCACCTAGGCTTCTCTGGATACCGCGCTTTAGACCACAACCCATGCGACCCATGTTATTCTACAGAGAATGTTCTAGTTTTAGCAAAACGGAGCATGGGCAGCAAAAAAGCATGTAATTAGCTTTTGTATGTGGTTTGAAATCCAACTTAAATTAGATTTTTTAGTCTGAACGGTCAGATCAGGTTTGAGATTTCTTTCCTCAAACGGCACACATACTGTACAACGTCAAACAGTAATGCATAAACGTGCCAACAGCGAACTCCAAACGCACTTATTTATCCACACTCTTTTCCCATATAGTGTACTGTAAGGCATTTGCTATGCAGTTCATATTGAATGTATGAATAATATGTAGATTACAGTAATGCATCTAATGCATGTTGCCTCATGAGTTCAGCATTACAGTGTGATCACATGATGCACATGAGCGGAGGAAACACATCCACTTTTTACACACTAACGGCTACTCTTAATTTGTTGATGAATGTCTCTTGGCATTGTGCTGTCATTGCTAAGGCAATTGATGCAGATATAAGAGAGATGAACTTCACTGTCTAATGGACAGACAATTATGGATCTAATTTCACATACAAAATGACAGCACGGACAGTCAGTCCTAAAGATCAGTTTTGAAAAACAAATAGGAATTGGGCGAAGTATACATAAAGCCTAAATACCTCTGTGTGCTTGGAACCAAAGAGGCTTTTTGGTGTAAAACGTCTGCGTATAGGTGACTTGTGTGTGCACGCTTGCAAAACACGCTGTGAACTTTGTTCATTATATCAGTAATATCAGAGGAACAATCTAGAGTGTGATAGGCCCACACATGTGACCTTAGTCGTGACGCACATTTTCTGTGACACACACACAGGGTGCATCTGGCCCTGCATGTTGAATCAGTCACATTCTATTCAGTTCAAATGCTTCTATGAGTTGCACAATGTCCTGATCTAACGGGGAGAGATTGAAACTGCACCTGGCTGGTCTACACTCTGTAGTGGGAACACTCGTACCTCAAGTGTGCACGCTTGCTGCAGCTAGATGATAACGTGATGGCTCGTGACTTATTGAACCATAATATATGCATCACTGTATGTTTATTATCTTGAAGAAAATTGGCATTACGCAGCATTATTAATAAGAGAGAGTTTGTTTTTTTGTGAGTTAAAGATGGATTGAAGTGAACAGAAAGATGAAAGAGGAAGTCTTCACCCCATTATACACGGCAACAAAATGCATTCTCCTGAGAAGCGCATATAAGATATTTATACTTGCTTTTATAGAGAATAGATCTTGAATATAAGAATATTTTGTCTTTACTGCACTGCAAGTATAACCAAGTGAAAAAATACAATTATTTACAAAATACTCTTATATTCAAGATACATTGCCTTAAAGCAAGTCTAAATATCTTATATATTGCTTTTCAAATAAATGTATCTTGTTTTAAGAATTTTTAGACAATTTTAAATGGAAAACAAGACAAAAAAGTTAATTTGCTGTAATTTTTTTTTATTGAATTAAACTTAATAAAAAGCATTTTTTCTTTTAATTCAGTGAATGTTTTGAAAGATGATTTTGTCCACATTATTGTTAGCAAGCACATTTAATAAAACCTTTTATGTCAGGCACAAGCTGAATAATCGGTTAAGAGCTAATGACTAATCATTGCGATAATTGCAGAATAGTCAAATAATCAATCGAATAATCATTAGATTAGTCGATTATCAAAATAATCATTAGTTGCAGCCATATAGTGCAGTAAAAAGTTTATTATCTTTCCAACACTTTACCCTTGAGTTTTAGCTCATTGAACAATATAATTTACATTTATCCATTTGGCAGAATTTGTTTTCCAAAGTGACTAAAGCCACTCTACACAATTTTTGGGCGGATTTTGCTGTTGGAGACAGATTTCCGAGGTCTGCAACAAAACCCTTGGATTGCAGACAAATCGGTGCTCGCTATGGTCTGTGAAGGGTTAGTTCACCCAAAAATGAAAATTCTGTCATGATTTACTCAACCTCATGCCATCCCAGATGTGTATGATTTTCTTTCTTCTACTGAACACAAATTAAGATTTTTAGAAGAATATCTCAGCTCTGTAGGTCCATACAATGGAAGTTAATGGGTGCCAAAATTTTTAAACTCCAAAATCCACATAAAGGCATAATAAATGTAATCCATATGACTCCAGTGGTTCAATCCATGTATTTAGACACAATATGATAGGTGTGGGTGAGAATCATATCAATATTTAAGTCATTTACTATCATAAATTCTCCTCCCTGCCCAGTAGGTGGTGATATGCCGGAAGAATGTGACTCACCAAAAACTGGAAAAGGACTTAAATTTGGATCTTTTTCTCACTCACACCTATAATATCTCTTCAGAAGACATGGATTTAACCACTAGAGTCATGTGGAGTACTTTATATTGCCCTTATGTAGATGCTGGAGCTTAAAAATGTTGGCACCCATTCACTTGCATTGTATGGTCCTAAAGAGCTGAGATATTCTTCTAAAAAAAATTGTTTGTGTTCAGCAGATGAAAGAATGTCAGATACATCTGGGATGGCATGAGGGTGAGTAAATGATGAGAGAATTTTCATTTTTGGATGAACTAACCCTTTAAGTATGATCAGTTCAGCAACGCAATCTAAGTCATCTTGAACTGTCACAGACGCTGCAATATTATGGGGGTGGTCACCAAACTAGATCACGCAGCCTTAAAGCCCAGGGCACCCCCAGGCAGTCAAGGGCCCTCTGGTAGTCAATGGCCCCTGGGCAATGGCCCATGTCTATCCAATCATTATTTCTTCCATATTTCTATTTTCGTCTCTTCTTTTGTTTTTCAGCCAAAATCAGATCGTAACCATTTATTTCTGAAAAGATATTGTGATCACTCTATTTCTCGCTTGATTTATTTGAGATTTTTTTTCATTGTTAGACAGGGATGCCCAAGTTCTTGTAGTTTCTGCACTTTGTCTGCGATCTGTTGTGTAGTATGTGCGTTGCAATGACAAGAAGATGACAAGAAACCTTGTTGTGTAATGTGAGCAGTACAGCAATTCATGTAGTCAGAGAGTCGTGTAGTGAGAGCGTGACTCTAAAGAACATTCAAGGTACATTTCATTAGTTTGTGTATTCTTATCTCATGACCTTAGCATTGTGGTGCCATGCTTTACAGTTGAGCTACAGGAATGGAAATTTATGAAGTTAAGGAAAGGATATTACATGTCAGAAAGTGCAAATTAGAGGGTGCTAATTTGAGCAATGAATCAAGTGACATTTTATATATATCTCCATGAAACCTGTCAAAGCATTTCATTGGAACTACAAAAACAAAACAGAAAAAGTAGTATTAGTTGGTACATGGGTTAACAATAAACAACAGTATCATTAATAATTTCTTTTCTTTCTTTCTGCAGTCATGAAGTCTTTCTACGTGCTTGCCACATTGCTGTGGTGTTTAATGACGAGTTTCTCCTGGGCAGCTAAGATCGTGGTGGTTCCTCCTATTATGTTTGAGAGCCATTTGTATATTTTTAAGACCCTGGCTTCTGCTCTCCACGCCGATGGCCATGAAACAGTCTTTCTAGTCTCTGAAGGTCGTGAGATCACACCATCCAACCATTATCGTCTCCAGCGCTACCCTGGAATCTTCAACAGCACCTCTGCTGATGACTTTCTCCAATCAAAAGTCCGCAACATCTTCTCAGGTCGTCTTACAGCACTGGAGCTTTTTGACATCTTGGATCACTATTCTCAAAATTGTGATGCCGTTGTTGGGAGTGCTTCCGTCATGGAACAGTTAAAAAGTGAACAATTTGACCTTTTACTTGTTGACCCCAATGAGATGTGTGGCTTTGTCATAGCTCACATCCTGGGTGTCCAGTACGCAGTGTTCAGCACAGGACTGTGGTACCCTGCGGAAGTTGGGGCACCAGCACCCCTATCTTATGTCCCTGAATTTAACTCACTTCTAACGGACCGTATGCCATTGTTGCAGCGGGTAACTAACACAGCAGTGTACCTCGTTTCCAGATTTGGTGTACAGTTCCTGGTGCTACCCAAGTATGATCGCATAATGAGAAAATACAACGTCCAGCCAACAGTGTCCATGCATGATCTGGTTCAGAACAGTCAACTCTGGATGTTGTGTACTGACATGGCTTTGGAGTTCCCAAGACCCACTCTCCCACATGTTGTTTATGTAGGGGGCATCCTCACCAAACCACCCAGCCCATTGACACAGGTGAGAAAACCACTTTTATATCCTTTTTGATCCATTTGTTTAACATTGTTTCATTATTCCCAATGTTTTTAGAGCCGTTACACTTTTTATTGCTTACTAATTAGACATGTGCTAAACTTCATACAGTATTTTCATTACCAAATAGTCGTGGGTTGTCTGAATGACTAGTCTTTCATTCAAGGAAGCCCTGTATAATTATGCTTAGTCACATGCATCAGACATCAGTCAGACACGTTTGTTAGGAGACGTTCATTTAGGACATGTTCTTGTGTTCAAATACAGCTGGACAGATCACATCAGAATGGAACAGAATAAAGGGGTTTCAAGACCCGTTTTTAAAGCTGAACTATTTTAAAATTGAAATCTTTAACTTGACATGTCATAAAAATGCAGCAGTTATAGTGTGAGGTGTTAAAAAACAGCTAAAGACATTCATCTGCATGTAAACATCGAACAACATCTCAAAAATCGTTGGAAGATGACAGTTGGTGGACTAGTCGATTATCCTTGCCCATCACTGCTACTAATTCTCCCAAGACGTTCTGAAAGCAAAGATTATGAACTGTGCATTCAGATCAATTTATACACCAAAATTGTTTATCTACTCAACAATAGAGGGTGCATAATGTATTGAACTAACAAATCCAGCATGTGGTGAGAATAAACACGTGGCTATAAAAATGTAAAGTAAATGTCCAATATATTAAGGTCATTTTGTGCAATTTCATTCCATAGTCACAATTATATCAAGTCTTTTGGTTTTGCCGTTACGACGCTATAGGGTGTTATGCTCACAAAGGCTGTTCTTATCGATGCGGGTGATTGCGCTGATCTGTGCGTTGAATAGGAGTGGGTGTTCTAAACCTAGGCTTGCACTTTGGAAATACCATTGTCCCAAAGGGCCTCATTGTATGCCATGGAGCCATAATGCTAATAGCGTGTTTGCCAATACAGGGTGTGTGCGTATGCGTGTGTGTGTGTGTAAATGTGCCCATTGTTGGGTATGTATGAAGGACACTGAGACCAGTGTGAGGAGTGGACAGTCAGTGCCAGGCCAATGAAGGCTGTTCAGAATGCAGCTGGACTCCCTCAGACAGCGAGAAAGCAGTTCTTACATAACTCTGTGGCTATGTTAACCTAAAAGGTTATCACAGAATTCCATTTATCCCATTCATTTATTGCGATAACAATTGCGCTACGATTAAAAAAAAAAAAAAAAAAATCCATTATGCATTTTTATTTTAAGACTAAAATCTACAGAATAGCCTAGCATTGTTAATATTGTAATAGGCCTCAGTCATACTTTCATGCCTGCTAAGATGCTAACACAAAGCCTCAATCATTCAAAAAATTCCAAATAGATAAAATCTCTAATATGAATTCAAACACAATGTCTTAACATACTCATCTAAAGCTAAATCCCCAAATTAGAAACAAACAAAGCTACCATTCTTAAGTGGCCTGAGACAGTATTAGGCTCAACTAAACAAAATAGCTCTTCATTAAGTCCATGCTAAACAAATGGAAACCCTTGGCTCGTATTACTAGAACTATTAATTGTCTTAATACTGCACTATCAAAATTAAAATTACTCTTCTAAATCAAATTTAAAAGATTCTGCAGTCTACCCTGTGTGATATGTATATCCTCCCACTCAGACTAAATCACTTAGTCTAAAGTCTTAATTTCATAGGTTTAAAAAGACACTCCTTGACATTTTTGTCATCGAGTTTATTATCAAGTGAAAACTGCATTTAGGCAGTGGTTCACAAGATACTGTAGGTAAAACAGGTTTTGAGAAATCAGATGTTTTCAGGTTGAGGGATTTATACCCATGTCATATATGAACCATATAGTTAAGGAAAATGTTTATTTTCACTTGTTCATGTTAGAATTAAATTTGGATTAAAAAGAAAATGAATGGGGTGGAATGTCCCTTAAAACTTGGTCACACTTTATATATCAAGGCACTGTTGAACACTGATGCTCAGATAATGTCTTACATTCCTCAGCTTTTTCCTTGTATGTTTACACCAGTGCATCCTCATAAACCACGTGTTTATAAAGGCACAGTTAGTAGGTACAAATTCACTGATACTATCTTCTCACTCTGCCAGCTAAACTGCTGGCACATTAAAATAGTCATGATGGGCAATAGAATTGATTCCCTTATTTATGTGTCTTATGACCCTTACAAATAAGTACTGTGGGAGTACCATTGTACAGTGATGGTGTCTGGGTAGCAAAGCCATGTCACTTAGTATATTTTGGGGTCCAAAAGTTTTAGCACACATTAACAATCGGAATAATCTAAAACAATCAATGAATGTAACAACAAACGTTATGACAACATTTGCGGTAAATGACAACTGGTCAAAATCACAAAAAAGATTCAATGTTTTCAGACCTCGAGTAATGCAAAGAAAACAAGTTCATATTCATTTTTAAACACCACAATACTGATGTTTTAACTTAGGAAGAGTTCAGAAATCAATATTTGGTGGAAAGACACTGATTTTCAATCCCATCTTCTTAGCATGCTCTCTACCAGTCTTTCACATTACTGTTGGGTGACTTTATGCCACTCCTGGTGCGAAAATTCAAGCTGCTCGGCTTTGTTTGATGGCTTGTGACCATCCATCTTCCTCTTGATCACATTCCAAGGCATGGGTGGTCACTCCAAATATTGATTTAGATTTTGATGTTTACTGCACTTTTTATGTAGTTAATTGATAATATATATATATATATAAAAATATCATTATTTTTGAAAACATCCTTGTACAAAATACTATATTTATATTGTGTGTGTGTGTGTGTGTGTGCATATATATATATATATATACATACTGGTGGCCAAAAGTATTGAATAATGTACAGATTTTGCTGTTTTGTAGGATATCGGTACTTTAATTCACCAAAGTGGAATTCAACTGATCACAAAATATAGTCAGGATACTGATCACAAAAGTTTCAGTATTTGAAAAAATTAATTTTGGATCAAATCTAGACAGCAGCATCACTCCAACACCTTATCCTTGAGTAATCATGCTAAATTGCTAATTTTGTACTAGAAAGTCACTTTCCATTATATCAAACAGACTTGAAAGCTATTTGGTTCATTAAATGAAGCTTAACTTTGTGTTTGTTTTTGAATTGCCACAGTATGCAATAGACTGGCATGTCTTAAGGTCAATACTAGGCCAAAAATGGCAAAAAACAAACAGTTTATTTAGAAACTCGTCAGTCAATCATTGTTTTGAGGAATGAAGGATATACAATGCTTGAAATTGACAAAAAACTGAAGATGTCATATAAAGGTAAACAATACAGTCTTCAAAGTCAAAGAACAACTGGCTCTAACAAGGACAGAGAGAGATGTGGAAGGCCAGATGTACAACTAAACAAGAGGATAAGCACACCAGAGTCTTTAGTTTGAGAAATAGACTCTTCACGTGTCCTCAGCTGACAGCTTCATTGAATTCTACCCGCTCAACACCAGTTTTATGTACAACAGTAAAGAGAAGACTCAGGGGTGCAGGACTTATGGGAAGAATTGCAAAGAAAAAGCCACTTTTGAAACAGAAAAACAAATAAAAATGTTTGAGTGGGCAAAGAAACACACATAATTGGAAAAGAGTGTTATGGATCTAAACCCCATTGAGCTTTTGTGGGATCAGCTAGACTGTAAGGTGCGTGAAAAGTGCCCAACAAGACAGCCACATCTATGGCAAGTACTACAGGAAGTGTGGGGTGAAATGTCACCTGAGTATCTGAACAAACTGAAAGCTGAAAGAACTGAAAGATTGACAAGGATCTGCAAAGCTGTCATTGCTGCACATGGAGGATTTTTTGATGAGAACATTTTGAAGTAGTTTAAGAAGTTCTGAACATTTCTTTCAAATTGTAATAGTAATTATATATATATATATATATATATATATATATAGTGTTGTGAAAAAGTATCCCTCTTCCTGATTTTTTTCTATTTTTGTGTATTTTTCATACTAAACGAGATATAACATAAAATAAAGTCAACCTGAGTAAACACAAAATACAGTTTTCAAATATATATTTTTTATTGAATCAAAAAAGTTATCCAACACTTATATCATCCATGTGAAATACAAACTCCCCCTTAAACTTAATAGCTGGTTGTGCCAACTTTAGCAGCTACAATTGCAACCAAACGTTCCGATGAATGGAGATCAATCTTTCACCACGCTGTGGTGGAATTTTGGCCCACTCTCCTTTGCAGAACTGCTTTAGTTCAACCACACATGAGGGTTTTGAGCATGAACTGCCCGTTTAAGGTCCTGCCACAGCATCTCAATCAGGATCAAGTCAGGACTTGGACTAGGTCACTTTAATTTAGCTTCTTTTTCCATTCAGAGGAGGACTTGCTCCTGTGCTTTAGATCATCAATGCATTAATCATTGTTAATGTTAGATAATAAAAAAAAATTGTTCATACTAGTTCATGTGCATTACCTAATGTTAACTAATACAATGTCTGATTTTAAAAATGTATTAGTTGATGTTTTTAATGAACATTAACTAAGATTAATAAATGCTTAATACGTATTGCTTATTGTTAGTTCATGCTAACTATTGTTAACTAATGTTGATAACTAATGTTAACAAATGGAACCTTATTTTAAAGTGCTACCAAATAATTGTCAAATAATACCAATAAACATATGTAATCCTTTGAAATGTTTGTCTTGTGTTAAATAGATTTTTCTTTATAATCTTTTGTTATATATGTATTTGCTTGACCTGTGTGTACAGGAGTTTGAAGCCTGGGTGAAGGACACAGATGAACATGGTTTCGTTGTGGTGTCGTTTGGTGCAGGAGTGAAGTATCTGTCTGATGACATTGCTCAGAAACTTGCAGGAGCCTTGAGCCGTCTACCCCAGAAAGTCATATGGAGGTACTGCCATTCATTCATTTATCCATTCATTCATTCATTCACTGATCCATCCATTTTACCAACATCCTATCAGTTGTTTTGCCTATGAAATAGTGTCCAGTTCTGGTGCACAAACCATGCCATGAGGTAGAGTGTATTAGTAAAGTCTTTGCAGTGAGTGTGTAGTGCAATGCTATTTTACCATTGTTTTAGGCTACTGTTGTAGATAATGGAGTAATAGTTAATGCAGTAATTTAATACTGGTGGATGTTAATTTAATGAAGGTTACAGATGTAATAGCAAAGACCGATAGATTTGAGAAAGAAGTGTTACCACTGGAAAACATCAAGATGCTTTATACAGTATAAAACTACATTTATGAAAAACTATTTTGATTTTGAGAGGGGATGTTTGATTAGTAGAGTGGGAACAAATGCACGTAAACTTTAAATTTCCCTTTTGATAAATTTAGCTTTTTAGTGTATGTCTACTGTACATTTGTTTAAAAAAATGTGGTAATTTCTCTTTCTCTCTTACTCTTTTCACATATGAAGGAGCATGTTTATGAATATACCTTTTGTTGTCTCAAGAAGAGATATTGTCATGGTTCCGGTTGTCAGGTCATATAGCCTCAGTTACTCTCTTGTGTTCATGCAAATGTGCCATGGCAAGACTTCATTAATGAGGAGACTGTTGGCTCAGGCAACACACACACACACACGCACGCGCACACACTCTCACACACAGACCGACACACACTCAGATATACACCCTCACAATAAATTTATACTGTAGATAGATAACCAAGCAGACAGACTAATTGAAAAGAACAATGACCATACTCTGACCATAAAAGTGATTTGAATTATGGAGCCACTAGAAATGTCCTCATAAACCACATTTATAGCATAATAACCTTGTAATTACTAGTTTGTAACCTGTAGAAATGTCCTCGTAAACCACTTAAAACTGCCCACACACACACACACACACACACACACACACACACACGCACAGTGTAGTGATAGTAATTACAGACTCTGGCCGCTGTCAGGTGTACTAGCAGAGTATGTGAGTGGAGCGGAGTGGGAGTTGAGTGGGAGCGGAGTGAGAGCGGCATGATTTTGCCTGGAGTTATAAAAATCAGAGCGTCATTGTTTTCTCTCGCTCCAAGAGCACTCCACTAATGCTCCATCACGGGCAAAACACCTATTAACGGACCATAATGCAATAATGCACCATGTGTTAAGCAGTGTTAAGCACTATTGGCATGATGGAATTTCTGATATAACCAGAAAGAATGTGATAAAAAAAAAAAACTAATTTAAAATCTAGCAGCACTTGGTAACGTTCGATCTCCAGTGCGAAGTTTACTTTCGCTTTCTATTTTCACACTCCCTATTATTGAGTTAAGCTTGCGGTAAAGCTTGTCTTAACTACATGCTTGTGTCTCGTCTCTTTATTCTTACGTCAACTGGCATATAGTGACAATTAATGATGGGATGGTGAAGGTGAACACGAGTGGGGAGGTGATTGCCACGATTAAATGTTTGTTGTGAAATCCTAAAAGACGTGTCCAAAAAAGCACGATGATAATCCGTTCACATGTGGAGAGAAAATCTAAAGGTCAGTAATACATATATCCCCTATTAAATATTCTAATAATTTTTTGTGAGTGGATTTTCTCCCCTTTTTCTCCATTTTGGAATGCCATTTCCCATCCCATGTCCTCGTGGTGGCGTAGTGCCTCAATCTGAGTGGCGAAGGACGAATCTCAGCTGCCTCCGCATCTGAGACCGTCAACCCACGCATCTTATCACTAGGCTCAGATGTAGCATGTGTAGAGTCCCACGCCAACCTTTGCAGCATCTACGCACAACTCAGCACGCACCCCACCAAGAGTGAACCACGTTATAATGATCATGAGAGGGTTACCCTGTGTGACTCTACCCTCCCTTGCAACCGGGCCAATTTGGTTGCTTAGGAGACCTGGCTGGAGTCAATCAGCACGCCCTGGATTTTAACTTGTGAACTCCAGGAGTGGTAGACACTGAGGCCCCCAGGCCCCCGTCCTGTTAAATATTTTGATTAATCATATCAACATTCGAATCTAATGCATCTCAATCTTAACTGTAAGCTATTATGTCCCATATTAAATAGAATTTAACTTTTAACGACGTAAAACACCTACTGATCTAATCAACATGTTAATATTGTGTAGTTTGAATTTGAATTTACAGTGAACTCTGCATTAGACATATAGTTTTGACAGTCTCATCCAGTTTTGATCAAAAAAAGTATAGAACATTCTGAGAATGTATTTTTATTTTTTTTCACAGAATTATAGGGCAAGGTTAATTAAAAGAAGTGCAATAACATAAAATAATAGGAAATAATTAGGCAATAATACATAGGCCTAATAAAGTTTTTTTGTTTATTTTGGTAATTTATTCATTAGATTTAATTTGATGTATTGTTTTGTTCTGGTAATTTATATAAAAATTTTTTTGGTAATTTATATTTTTAATATAAGGTTTTTTTTTTGTTTTTTTTTGCATCTAGCAATTTATTTAATTGATGAAACCCAGAGAATGCTGCCGATATGTTTCAAAAGTAAGATATCAAAATTATTTAATATAATCTTGGGCTAATGTTAGTGTTCTAATAAAGCACATTGTAGCTTATCTTCTAGTATTGTGTATTTATTATTCATTTAATACACCTTCTTCATGGGAGATTGTGATGTCAAAAAGCATACTAAAATAACTTTACAGTGGAGAGGTAGTTAGGCGCTAATTTTGCCATGGAACGAACTCGGAGCGGGGTTTCTCTAATCCAGTAGCTTGGAGCGAGGCGCGGGAAATGGACATTCTGGAGTGGAGCTGGAACAGAGTGATTAAAGAATACTTTTGAGCACAGAGGGCAAATTGTTGCCGCTCCACTCCACTCACATACTCTGTCTCCTAGTAACTGTAGATTGTTTGTCATAAGGTATTGCACCTGCTGGCCTCCTAGGCTCTCTCTGTGTGTGGACAATAGTTTGGGGACAAATTTGTCCCCAGAAGTGAGCTAAATCTGACAAAAGGAACCTTTGGGGCAATCCACTGACATCCGCAAGTGGAAAAACGATTCATATATAAAACAACATTTATGCTATAATGTTTTATAAAATCAGAAATCAAAACTTAAAACCCAATGCAATAAATGTATTTATTGAAACCAAGCTACCAAAATGCCTCCTTCTCTACATCTGTATATTAGTCATGTCACAAAGGGTACTCATTAATTCATGACTCCCTCTACAGCAACAACATGCCAACTTCGCATCATTGCACCCTTGGCCCCACCCACTGTCCCTGGGGCTCAGTTTTTAAAGAGAGCAAGAGAGAGCAGAATATAGGCCTACTGCTCTGCCTCTTGTTGTTTTGTGCATAAACTGCTCAACAAACTGTTAGTTCATCCATCTGTTCTATTTTTAATTTTTGGTGTATGTGAACACACACTAGATAGATGTCTTTGACCGTTTTGATGTATTTCCGGTGATGTGCACCTCAGTGCAGGTTACTGGAAACTGGATGCGTGCATCTTCAGAGTGCTTTGGACTATGTATGTGCATAATGTGGATATGTAATCTGCATATTTTAGCGTGGATTGCATGTTTTCTCGACTGATATCAGCATGAATGCCAGTCATAAAACGATTCAAGCTTTGCTATGGAATTGCCATTGAAGCATATGGGGCAGCTGAAAACTCTTGGACCAATCAAAAACATAAGTAAACAGTTTATGGTGGTGAAAGATTTACACCGGGTATGTTTGTTGACGCGAAGCAACGGCTTGATGCTGTTTACACTGGGCGCATTGACACGATCTTTCGAAACCATTTATTTGTGTTGTTGGTAGTAGTAGTAGCACCAGCGCAAAATGGAATGGGTCTGTTTACTGTTAGCATGACGAGCTGCTACTGAGGCTTCCACTGTAGACAGCATCATTGATTTTAATGGGTTCTATTGCTTTTGATGCGTCACGCCTCTCATGTCTGGTGTAAACAGGTTGTGAGCGTTAACAGATGTACTTGTATATATTCGAATTCAATGTGTTGGATGTGCGTTATGTGTAATCCCTGAAATTTAGATTTATAATATTGTGGGGTTGTTCATTCTCTTCCGATTGAGTTTCAAATATGGCTGTATTTGAGGGGCTGCATGATGTTAGCCAATGAGAACAGTGGACATTTACATTGAAGTTTAAAGGAGCTGAGGGCAAAGCTGAGCGTTTAGACAGAGGGCCAGAAACGGAAAAAAGAGCATTTCATGACCCCTTTAAAATCCTTTATCCCCTTTAGTTTTCAGTTTCAGATGCTATTGTGGAAATTTAGCATTCACAGTCAGCCATTAACGAGTGAAAGTGTCAAATAACAGGACGGTTACTAAGATAAGTGAGTAGTATTCAGCTGGTCATGTGATTCAAACATGGCAGCCCCCATGTGAGGACCCTCAACATGTAGAATAAAACAGCTTTTATAAGGTTATTGATATGACTGGAGTCTTCATTTTAATGTGAGTGGTCATGATTTCCTACATATATTGCAAAGTTAAACTGTTTTAATGAGGAAAAAATTACAGAGTGCTCCTTTAAATACATTCAAGTTTTTTGTCTTTCTGTCTGTCAATCATTTTTTCTTTCCAGCATACCTGTGCCACTGGTATACTTTCTGCACCACTAATGTCACCAAACGGAATTGTGATAATTAGAAAGTCCAAGTCTTTGATGAGTTAGTCTTCTATTAGTTGGATAAACAGAGAGTCTGACCCCAATATTAATATATCAGGCTGGTTGGGATTCTCAAACCAACAGAGGAATGTTTTGAAAGGGCCACAGAGCCACAGGGTTTGTACTTTTTGGGGGGAACTACCTGAGCCATATCTGCGATTAGAGAAACTATTTTAACATTGAAAAATATATATACTGTACCTTTAAATCACTTTTAAAGTTTTAAACACTTTAAAAAAAAAAATAGAATTCACTAATGAGATTCGTTTATCTTACTCTATCTAATCTATATGCAGGTTCTCTGGAGTTACTCCATTCAATCTTGGCAACAATACTAAACTAGTGGAGTGGATGCCACAGAATGACCTGTTGGGTAAGTATACAGTAGATCCAAAAGTTCTTTTTCAGTTTTTTACACTAGGAAAATAATGTTCTTTATCAATATATTTGTCTTGTTTTCCAATGAAAATATCTAAACATCCTCCAAACAAGAGAGCAAGAGAGAGCAGAATATAGGCCTACTGCTCTGCCTCTTGTTGTTTTGTGCATAAACTGCTCAACAAACTGTTAGTTCATCCATCTTTTCTATTTTAAATTTTTGGTGTATGTGAACACACACTAGATAGATGTCTTTGACCGTTTTGATGTATTTCCGGTGATGTGCACCTCAGTGCAGGTTACTGGAAACTGGATGCGTGCATCTTCAGAGTGCTTTGGACTATGTATGTGCATAATGTGGATATGTAATCTGCATATTTTAGCGTGGATTGCATGATTTGTCGACTGATATCAGCATGAATGCCAGTCATAAAACGATTCAAGCTTTACTTCAGATGCAGAATTGCATTCATAGAATATATATATTTTGTAATTAATAAAGTGTAGTATTCTTTGCTCATTGGCAATTTTTTAGTTTTATTTTTGTTTAAGCATATACAATATCAATGAATATTGTTAGATTTATGCTTTACCAGAAAAGCATGAACATTTCACAGAAAATTACACAAATTAGGAATTATCATTTTTTTCAGTGTAGGAATGGATATAAACTGTGTGTGTGTGTGTGTGTGTGTGTGTGTGTGTGTGTGTGTGTGTGTGTGTGTGTGTGTGAGAGAGAGAGAGGGAGCACTTATCATCCACACTGCTCTTTTCTGCATCTCTTAGAATAATGCCTCTGTTGTATTAGAGGACACAAAGCTTGCTCGTGTGTTTATTTGTGTGAATGAGTTTTTGTTTCATTGTGCACCACAGGGTTGAGGTCACAGAGGACCTTTCTGTCTCACTCACTCTTTCTGTTCTCTCTGTCACTGTCTTTCTGACTGTCCACTATACTTCCTGTACTCTGATGACAAAGACGACACATCCTGTGCTTTGGTCTTCCATTATTTTAATCCACTCTAACCGCTATCCATTCCTGGGTGCCTGTACCGTGAAACTAGTTGAACAAACTCAGGGTTACAGGACTGTATAGTTAAGAACCAAACAATCCGAGGATTTCGCTTAGGGCCCCTTATGCTCAGAAATGGCCATGGAATGTAGATACTGTGGCGATGAACACCCTGTTATAGGCTACCTACTTTCATGGTACCTGAATCCTAAGGTTGATGCAAATTAAACTAAATCTTACCTGGCAAGCCACCTAATCTGGCTTTATGGTACAGGCCCCTGCTATTCAAGCGATAAGGACAAAGACAGTTATACAGAAGTAGATATCTAGCATTTCATTGTTGAAGGAGGACTTTAGTTGTTTAACACGCACAAGCACGTACATTCCTTATTGCCCTACATGTCACAAATAGAGCTGGACTTAAAGAGTTTAGTATAGCTGGTTATAGGGCCGGTTAGTATCGCTATAAAGCATTATATGTTGATATAAAAGTTGTATTCGATATTGTAATTTTTTCCAATAAAGGATCCATTATTATAACCAATAAGCTTTAATGTAAGAACTAAAATACCGCACAAATTTTCCTCTGCATCTGATTTAGAACAAGCGAGCTACAGATCTAACGACCCTTAGATAAAAGTAACCAACATTTTGTATTACAGCAATAACCAGTCAATTCTGGCAAGTGACCATGGTATAAACTGGATAATCCACAGCTAGGTGTGTGTTAAACTATTTTAAATGCAGTTAGCGGAGGCACAATTAGACAAATTAGGAATTATACATTTTTCAATGTAGGAATGGATATGAACTGTGTGTGTGTGTGTGTGTGTGTGTGAGGACGAGCTCTAATCCTCCACACAGCTCTTTTCTGCATCTCTGAGAATAATGCCTCTGTTGTCCTCTACTTCGCCTTTGGGTGGTTCTTCGCCTCCACGCTATGCATTTAAAAATAGTTTAATGCATGGATTATCCCTTACATTCACAGCTCTGGAAATAATTAAGAGACCACTGCAAATTTATCAGTTTCTCTGGATTTACTATTTATAGGTATGTGTTTGAGTAAAATGAACATTTTTGGTTTATTCTATAAAGTACTGAGAACATTTCTCCCAAATTCCAAATAAAAATATTGTCATTTCTAGCATTTATTTGCAGTAAATGACAACTGGTCAAAATAACAAAAAGATGCAGTGTTATGTTGTTTAATCATATTCATTTTTAAACAACATAATACTGATGTTTTAACTTAAGAGTTCAGAAATCAATATTTGGTAGAAAGACCCTGATTTTCAATCTTTCATGCATCTTAGCATGCTCTCTACCAGTCTTTCACATTGCTGTTGGGTGACTTTATGCCACTCCTGGTGCAAAAATTCAAGCAGCTCGGCTTTGTTTGATGGCTTGTGACCATCCATCTTCCTCTTGATCACATTCCAGAGGTTTTCAATGGGGTTCAGGTCTGGAGATTGGGCTGTCCATGACAGGGTCTTGATCCGGTGGTCCTCCATCCACACCTTGATTGACCTGTCTGTGGCATGGAGCATTGTCCTGCTGGAGAAACCAATCCTGAGTTGGGGAACATTGTCAGAGCAGAAGGAAGCAAGTTTTCTTCCAGGATAATCTTGTACGTGGCTTGATTCATGTGTCCTTCACAAAGACAAATCAGCCCGATTCCAGCCTTGTTGAAGCACCCCCAGATCATCACCGATCCTCCAACAAATTTCGAGGTGCGAGACACTGTGGCTTGTAGGCCTATACAGGTGTCCATCTAACCATTAGATGACCAGGTGTTGAGCAAAGTTGAAAATTTGAAAAGATGACCTTACTCCAGTCCTCTACGGTCCAACACTTATGGTCTTTGCAAACCTCAGTCTGGCTCTTCTTTGCTTCTCATTGATGAAGGGCTTTTTTCTAGCTTTGCATGACTTCAGCCGTGCCCCTAAGAGCCTGTTTTTCTAACCGTCCTCACCTTACACTTCTCCCCAGCTGCGTTCGCCATTCTTTTTGTTGGTCACTTGATGTCATCCTACAGTTTTTGAGTGGCATTCAAATGAGTTGGCGGTCATCCCGGTCAGTGGAGTGTCGTTTTGCCCTCTGCCGGTCTATAGCTTTGTTGTCCCCAATGTGTCTGATGCTTGAACTTGTTCTTATGAACCGCCATCTTTGAAATTGTAAGGATGGAAGCAACCTGATGCCCACTGTATCCCTCTGCCAGTAAAGCCAGAATTGAATAATTTTTTGATTCCAATTTCTTATGAGGCACTACTACCACTATCCAGCTGGTCCTATTGTAAGAGGAAAGTGATGACTTCTGCAGTAGTTTTTATACATTTGTTTTAGATGATCTTCTAATCAGTGATAACAATGATAAAACAACAAATGTCATTTTACTCAAACACAAACGCAGATAAATTGAATTGAAACAGTAGTTTGTCTGTTTGCCATCTATTTAATATCTGAGCCTGTACCACTCACACACATAGGGTTGCCACCCATCCCGTTAAATAAGGGACCATTCCGTATTTTAAAGATAAAATGATGTGTCCCATATTGAATCAATACGGGATGTGATTTGTCCCATATTCGAGCTGGTCAGTTGGTGCCACGGTGAAACCATTCAGATCACCATTTTAACATTGATTTAAGTTGGAAAATTTGCCTATGGTGTGTAAGGGACCGTCTGAAAACAGCATATAAGAAAGGATATACAATTTTTATTTATAATGCATTTTTATTGCTTAAACTGTGGAGGATGTGGTTTGGGGCCATGACCCCCCCCCCCCCCCCCATTAAATGTCCATTATTTTAATCAAACCTGCACACACAACTTTTTGGAATGATGAATTTTATACAAAAAAGGAAATAATCACGCCTCATGTTGTTACCAGTGAGAGTGTGATACACACCCCAGCCGTGAGAAGTCTTAAACAAATTTACTCAAACAATTATACAAATGTCCCTTTGATTTCTTTATGTGTCTTCAAATGTATTTTTAAAGAGGTGTGAGGGGACTGGATGGGCTAATGTACAACTAACCACTTTGACAGGGTCAATAAAACAGTTTCTGTTAAAATAGAAACTCACCCGTTCTGAGTAAGGAGTGTCAGTAAACACGGGTAGGAATGGTTTTCAGAGTATAAAGGAGTGTCACATGTTCAGACAGAATCAACTGAAATAATAAAGCCTTCCTTTCTATTTATTGCAGAGTCTTTTACTATAATAAACCAAGCAAATGAAATAATTAAAAGTAATAATGTTTTCTTCAGATTCTTTTGCTTACTGTATAAATAGTGTGCATAGGCTCTAATTCATCTCTTAAATACTTTCATTATATATATATATATATATATATATATATATATATATATATACTGTATATATTTACATGGTTTTACAATTGTAAAACTAACTGAATCTGAATCTGCTGTATTCGTATTTGAACTACGGCAATTGTAGTTAGTGGTGTTTGCTAAGACAAGCATCCTACTATTGCCCATATCTAGGCACCAGAATATCTTGCAGGCTCTTTTGACTCTTTTAGGCCAGCAACCATCAAGCAATGCCCTAGCAACCACCCAAAAGACCCTTGCATTGTGGTAGAAAGTTTTACACGGACAAGCAGCACTTATTTTTACAATTTTAATAGTGTTTAGGCTGCTATTTTTTTAAAGTGAATTTATATAGTTTGTTGTATAGAAACAGCATTGTAGTTACATATAATTACATATGTGATGTAACCATGTTAAAGAAGAGCCTTGTATGATTTAACATGAGGTTATTGTGGTTTCTCTCAAAAACAAAGTTAAATGATTGTAACTATACAGGAAATATTATAAATAATTGTTGGTTCAATAATTATTATTTTTTTATCTCACTCTGCTACTTTTGGTTTCCAACAGGCCATAGAAACACACGGGCCTTCTTGAGCCACGGGGGCTTGAACAGTATTTATGAGGCCATGTATCACGGTGTGCCCGTGGTGGGTGTTCCACTGTTTGGAGATCACTATGACACCATGACGCGGGTTCAGGCCAAAGGCATGGGAATAATGCTGGAGTGGAAAAGAATGAGCGAGGAAGACCTTTATACTGCCATGGTTAATGTCATTACAGACAAAAGGTAAAATATGTATACAAAAAATACAAAAATATGCCCGTAAAAAACAGGTAGTGAATAACTGAAAGGCAAAATAATCTAGAAATTGATTACGCATGCACACACACTATCACACACACTTCTCTGTTAAGAAACAGGTAATAGAAATCCAAACCTACACTCTTGCACAGAGGCGGGTTAATAATTAATGACTGTTGAATTGGGGTTACTCAGGTTTAATGATAAAAAAGTCCCCGCAATAAGCAATATTTGCAGATCGATAGTTTTTCTTCAAATCAAAGTGGAATGCAGCCTAAACCATGAATACATTTAGAAACAATCCAGATAATTCTTTATTCTAGAAGCTGAGCTGCATTTTAGGTCTTTAGGTTGGATTAAGAGTATTACCAAGTTGCTAGTGTGTCATCTGCTGGATCAGTCTGCTAACTGATTCATTGCATAACTGATTTGGCATTCACTGAATTGTGAAGAACAGATCCATGCTTAAGTTGCTTATTGCAGGTAAGCACGGCACTCCAAACCATTAGATGTTCAAATTAGAATCATAGAGTTGGACAAAGAAGAGTGTAGGAAGTGAAGCATTATTAGAGTGCCATCTTGTAGCCAGTATAACAAGGCAAACTTTCTAGAGATTAGTTGTGGTTCCCACATTTAGGGAAACCTGAAAATATCAGGGAATTTTATAATTGTGACTAAAGGTTTGGAAACATCATGGAAATCTGGAAAAGTTCATATATATTGTTTTTATTTTGGTTTTGCTCTGCTCTTAAATATTTCATTGACAAGTTTCTGCTCCATGTAAGTGCTTTTGTAGAGTAAAACTTGCCTACAAGCCAGCATGATAGCATTCTGTCTGTTAAGGGTTTGATTGGAGGCATTTGTTTACTAATACTGTACGCATACTTAATTAAATATTTTAAAGGGATAGTTCACCCAAACATGAAAATTCTCTCATCATTTACTCACCCTCATGCCATCACAGATGTGTATGACTGACTTTCTTCTGCAAAATACATATTTTTTAAATAAAATTTCAGCCGTGTTGTTCCTCACAGTGCAAGTGAATGGTGACCAGAATTTTAAAAGTCCAAAAGGCAGCATAAAAGTAATCCATATTACTCCTGTAGTTAAATCCTATCTTCTGAAGCAATAGGAAAGGTGTGGGTGAGAAACAGAGCAATATTTAAGTACTTTTGTAAATTTAAATTTACACTTTTAACTTTCAGCCACCTACTGGTTGTGGCTGGTAAAGGTGGAGATATTGATCTGTTTCTCACCCACACTTATCATATTGCTTCAGGAGACATAGATTTATCCACTGGAGTCTTATGGATTAGTTTTCTGCCTCCTTAATGTCATTTTTGGACTTTCAAATTTCTGGTCACCATTCACTTGCATTGTATGGAACTACAGAGCAGAGATATTCTTCTGAAAATCTTAATTTGTGTTATGAAGAAGAAAGAAAGTCTTTTTTTTTTCAATTGGTACCTTACTTGTAAATTGACCTGCCTCAGCAATCTCTATAAATTATTTTTAAAGCTGCATTACTGAACTTTTGGACTTTCTGTCGACATCTATGGTTGAAACTTTTTTGACAGGGACCAAGGTAGTCACAAGGAGAATCACATCAGGAATGCCGTTCCAAAATGATATTTTTTTTATTAGCAGAGGTGCAAAAATATGCAAATATATAGTGTTTTTGAGCATACATAAAACCAAGGTTACTTTAAAAAATATCTTAAAAGTTAGACTAAGCAGGGGTGGTTCTACAGTCAGTGAATATACAGGGCTTAGCCCAGACCTATTTTGAACAGCCTACTAATGTGGCATTGATGAAATATCGGAATATAAATACACTTTATAATAAAATTAATTAAATGTTACATCTGTGAGGTGTCATTTATATTGTACATTTTTAAATATGACTGAAACTAACACAAATGTCCTGGCTCATGTGCACATCTGTATGTTACTCTTTGTTTTTAGGGTTATATATACATATTTGGTACTTACTGTATCTGGATGGAAGAGCTCAACAAAGTTTCCTGTATTTCACCAAGACAAGGCATTTTGACCGTTTACACATAGCCACAATCGCGAGTCATGGGTGCTCTTCTTGCATTTGCACACAGAGACAGCAGCTGCTAACAAGACAGTGTAGGCACTGAATTGAGTTAGTATTTGGTGTTATTGATACTGTAAAAGACCGCTCTCCATTTATACATATATTACTTCATCCATCCACCCATCCATCTTCAACTGCTTATCCGAAGTTGGGTCACAGGGGCAGAAGCTCCAGCAAGTGGCCCCAAACCTCCCTATCCCGAGCCACATTAACCAGCTCTGACTGGGGGACCCCGAGGCATTCCCAGGCCAGTGTGGAGATGTAATCTCTCCACCTAGTCCTGGGTCTTCCCCAAGGCATCCTCCCAGCTGGACGTGCCTGAAACACCTCCCTAGGGAGGCGCTCAGGGAGCATCCTTACCAGACGCCCAAACCACCTCAACTGACTCCTTTCGATGCAAAGGAGCAGCGGCTCTACTCCGAGCTCCTCATGGATGACTGAGCTCCTCACCCTATCTCTAAGGGAGAAACCCGCCACCCTTCTGAGGAAACCCATTTTGGCCACTTGTTCTCGCGACCTAGTTCTTTCGGTCATGACACAGCCTTCATGACCATAGGTGAGGGTAGGAACAAAAATTGACCGGTAGATCAAGAGCTTTGCCTTCCGGCTCAGCTCTCTTTTCGTGACAACGGTGCGATAGAGCGAGTGCAATACCGCCCCCGCTGCCCCGATTTGCAAGCCAACCTCCCGCTCCATTGTCCCCTCACTCGTTAACAAGACCCCGTGGTACTTGAACTCCTTCACTTGGGGCAATACTTCCTTCCCTACCCGGAGTACACACTCCATCGGTTTCCTGCTGAGAACCATGGCCTCAGATATAGAGGTGCTATATTACTTAATATTAAAATATATGAATATTTTAGGATCAACTTGTTACAATGCACTGGTACTTTTGAAAACACTACATGATGATTAAAACATTCAGGGCTTTACTAAAAAAATATTTGTGGTTTAAGGCCCGAATGCCAACGCCTAGCACCGCCTAGCACCGCCCGCAGTATCTAATCCTTCAACAATGAAGGCTGGCGTGTTTCGTGCTCAAGCAGCATTAACCACCTTGTCCATGTGCTTAAAACACTGCACAATCCATCCACAAAAAACTGGAAAATAAAAACACAAAAAGAGTATTCAGTTATGATGATGGTGAAATGCACTTTATTAAACATACAGTAAAATAATATGCAGAAATGTGCAATATAATAGTTACAATAATAAGCAGTTTCCTTAATTGTTTCTGTGGTAGTAAAGATAAATAGGAGAGATAAACGCTAAACAAATCTATATGTACATTTGCTGTATATCTTTAAAAACTGCTATGAATCTGGCTCATTACATATGTATAACCAACTTGAGGCAATTATATTCATGGGAAACTACCTTGCAGTAGCCTAACTTGTACTTACTGTAGCTTATAGTGGCTTTTAAATGTAGTTTTAAATTATCCTGAAACCAACCGGAAAACCTATACACACTTTGTGAATGGTAAACAAAGCATGGCAACCAATCTAATAAATTACTTACCCTCATGCCATTCCAGATGTGTGTGACTTTCTTTCTTCATCTGAACACAGTTGAAGAAAAATATAAAATATTTCAGCTCAGTAGTTCCTAACCTTTGAAGCTCCAAAAAGAACAGTCAGCATAAACATCATTCATACGGCTCCAGCGGTTAAATTAATGACTTATAAAGCATCACGATTGCTTTAGGTGACAAGAAGATCAATATATCATCGCTTCCAGTCAGCAGCGATATGTGCGTATGACTTAATCGCGTTGGCATGTTCACGCAAGAAAGACGCACGTGCGACACACACGGAAGAGCAGCGCTGTTTACAACTGAGTTGGAGGAATGCTGTACAAAATCTTCATTGGTTTTGGTTTAGATCTGTATTTGTATCTGTATGCTTTTCACTATAGTGTGTTTGTGTGCTTATCCTGAATGTCTTAATTGAGAGAAAAACTTGAGATTACGTCCGCAACATGCCAACGCGAATAGGTAACACGAGAGACCGCATGAACTAAGCCCTCTCGTGACATGAACGCTCATACTGCTGCTGACCAGAAGTTCAAAAGTACTTAAATATTTATCTTTTTCACATGTTAGCATTATAGCAAGTAAACAACTTGCATAGGGAATGAATGTAATGATGTAAACCTGATGATGAATGGCATAATCCTGCAATTTCCTGCCAAATCCGGCCCGACTACTCAAAATACTCAACTGTATAAATCAATGTTGTAGGCTTACTGGAGTGAATTGGGGTAAGACAAGAACACTGTTTTGAACAGATTTTTTTACTGTATGTACTCACTTTTTTTGAATTTCATTAACTTTAACCGAAAAAATCTTCCGTTGTGCAGCTTTAAAAAAAAATCCTTGAACAACTGCAAATGTCTTGGAAATGAATTGATCTAGACAGGAACCCTGTGTATTAGATGTTCATGATCTGAAACAGTTCCTCTCTCTCTCTCTCTCTCTCTCTCTCTCTCTCTCTCTCTCTATTTAGGTATCGTGAGCAAGCACAGTTGTTGTCTCAGATTCATAAAGATCAGCCTGGTCATCCTGTAAATCGAGCGGTTTACTGGATTAGCTATATACTCCGTCACCATGGCGCTAAACACCTCCGCTCTGCAGTCTACGAGATCTCCACCTACCAGTACTTCTTATTGGATGTTACTGTGGTGATAGGAGTGTGCCTGGTTCTCATCTGTTACTGCCTATACCGAATAGGCAAGTTCCTCCAGTCATGGCTGGGGCGTGGTTCAGCTCCAGTGGAGAAGGTTAACGGGCACTGTCATAATGGAATTCCAAATGGAAATCACAAAAAAAATGGCCAAGTTAGAAGTATGGAGAAGAAACTAAAGTGAAAAAGCAAACAAACAACAACAACAACGACGACAACAGAACAGTAGGATAAATAAAACTAACGCTTTACTAAAGAAAGTAACTACTCTTTACTTAGAACAGGGCCTATCCAGGAAATAAACACATGGGTCAGTAAACAAAGAAACAAACCAACTAGAATAACCAGCTTCTGGAAGTGGGAAGCCAAAGAAAGGAATGAAAGCAGAAAGCATATATGGATAACTCATGAGGATGTTTCTGTTCCTGTTGAATGATGTTAATGCAAAGTTTTGGTTTTTCCTTGTGGAGAGAGCATTAGATTTGAAGTTTGAAATGACTGTGGGGCATCAGGTTTTACTACACATCCAAATACAGAGATTTACATCTATTTATTTATGCAACTAGAATAAATTTTTGGGAAAATTACATACTTATTTGGTGCGCAGAGCACTGTCTTATGTTGTGCACTGAATTTTAATTTATGTTCTGTATTTATGTCTCACGCACTCCGTCCACACTTTGTTTTCATTTTCTGCCATGTCGATTCGCCTGAGGCTAACAATGCTAGCTGCAAATTTGATCATTTTTATGTTGCCAGCTTTGCTCTAATCTTCGAAGTCTAGCACATTTTGCTAACTTAAAACTGCTTTGCTTGTAGGCAATAAAATCGTCACTAGCTTCTAGTTAGCTGTTAATGCTGCTAGAAAATTCAACGAGAATAGATGTGTTAAAGTAGAAATCCTGCTTCCATTTATGATTAATGTGGGATGCGGGTTGGTTGACTAACATTCCTAGACTATCCTTGCCACTTTTCCGCATTAGTTTCTTTGTTTTGTTGTTCTCAGCTAACATTTTCAACTGTAGTGTTTCTTTAGATGTTTCTCTTCACACATGAGTCCTATTTGTATAGTTATGCCATTTTACCTGTAATATTGTTTTGCTTCATGGATGTTTAGGTTTGGAAGTTTGTATCCTTTCTCAGTACATTTCTTAATTAATTCTTTACTGTATGGTTTCTTTTATTAAGAGGAACTTTACATTTTTCTAAACAGTGGGAGGGGATGCATTCGTGTCTCAAAATGTCCTAAAGAGACTACAACTTTTTGTTAATTGACCTGGAGACAATAGACTATTTGTCAATCGAATGCGTATCAGAGGTGTGTTGAAATCAAAGTAAAATAACTGTTTGCTAACATGCCCTACCACCTTCCCACACATCAACAGACCTGGTGTGACCTGGAGTATTTAGGTACTGTAACTAACATTACCCATGGTGCTCTACTGGGTCTTTTAAATGTGATCCATTTTCATCAAAGGAAGTTCTGTGAAAAGCAACATTTCTGGTAACATTTCACTCTAACATTTGGTTGTTTAACTTTTCTTTTACCATAATGAACGCCTCAAATCGGGTGCTTTGATAGTCTATGGCAATAGACAGAACCTCTGCCAAATTTTTGTGCGTTAAAGTGCATTCTCATCCAGAGGTTTTATTTAAAACATTGCCATTGGGCAATCTGATAAGAAAATCACATGCTGGTTTTACAACTGAATGTTGGAATGCAGTGTTACCAATAACAGTCTCAGATTGGTAGTGTATGATTGTTGGATATTCACCAAAACATTGGAAACTGACACTTGATTAATGGAAATTGGTTTTTATCAAATTCGATCACAAATTGGAACCTTCCAATTGACAACATGTTTTGAAAGGATTTGAATGTCTTATAAAAGGATTATAAGAATATAACTTGTGTAAAATTACCTATAGAAGGGATTGATAGCTGTTGTAGATGAAGGCCTAGCACACTTGGACAATGTGATTTTAGTGTGCTGGGTTCTAACTCTTTGTGTTTAGCAGTTATAGTACACTGTTAAGGATATGACGTCAACACCTGCGTAAACACATTATAACACACAGCGGGGTCCAAAAGTCTGTATTTTACATTTGTCTAATTTAATATTTACATTATCAGATGAAAAGTTGAATTTAATGAACCTGAATTTCAGAATTTCTTAGTATTCGGTATGTCCCCATTTGCTTTAATGACACCTTGCACAAGTGCTGGCATGGACTCCACAGGTTTCTATCCCCAGCATGATTTGAAAATGTTCCAACGAGCGTCATTTCGATGTTACTGAATGCTTGGGTGTGTTGACCTTACAATACAATACAAAGGAGGAGTTACCATGATCTGTATAACAAATGTGTATACAACTTACTTGTGACTTAGAAATGACATTTCTAATCCAATTTACATAAAACTGAAGGCCTACATATTTCAAAATTCTAAAGCTATTATTTTACATGTTCAATCCTGTAAATTAAATGCAGACTCTTGGACTGTTATTGTGGAGAATTTGAACCCCACTTTATATTTGAGCCAGTAGGCCTTTTTTGTTGCATTATAAAGAGATTGTACTGTAGATGTTATCAGTTCTTGTAAAGTGTGTTATAATACATCACAACTGCACTATCAAGTTTTGCCCCTATTCATAAACCTTTTTTTTGTCCGTCGGTCAAATCCCAGACACCAAACAGTCAATGGCACAGAAAAGTACCAACACCACAAATCAAAACCATAACAAGCATAAGGAAGATTCATTGAAGGCATAATGATATGAAACTCTTTTTACTATGAGGTTTGATGCATTTGTACAGCCAAGCAGTGTTGAAGACTGTCCATACTTGAAAATGCACCTGGCTGCAATATGGCTGCAAATGCATCAAAGCTATGACTGGTGAAACAGTGACGTACGCTCACACACTTTAAAGATTAGAATTGTTTTTATGTTGTTTGTTTAGTATGATTTTTCAGTATTAATATTAGATGGTTAACAACAGAGGAACAGGCTGCAAATGGGCTCTAACATTAAAGACTGTGTGTGTGTGTGTCTGTGTGTGTGTCTGTGTGTGGTTTTAAGTGATTGTAAGAAAGTGATTTCCTACAGTATGTTGATGTGGATGTGTATAAGCTTGAATGGGGTTGCTTGAGCCTGTTTGTGTCTAGCTTTCACTTTATATAGGCTACTGATTTTCATTCCAATGCTAGTTCACCAACATTAATTCCTTTCATTACCTCTAATTTTCTTCTTCTTGACCAATTCCTTGTTTCTCGTAGACGTAATTGTTAATGCAGAAATGTCTTTTTTTTTTCTATTTTTTTTTTATTTCATAATGATTTCAAAGTGTCTTTCACGTGTGTAAGTGTTGTCATGTACATAAAAAGACAAACAAAAATACTAATGTTAAATAAACATTAAATATTTTGTTTGCTAATGCCTGCTTTCTGATGATTCTTCCTTGATTGTCATGTAAGTTAACCTGAACACCAAAGGAAATTAAGTGGGCGTAGTCGGAAAGTTCCACTTCCCTGAAGTGGTTTGACTCGTTTTTTGTTTTCCCATGACCTCATTGATGGTCATGATGGCAACCGTCATTCTGAGAAATTCTTGTACATGTTGCTACCAAATTGCCAGACTTCGGTGACTCAATGCTAAACTGTGATACATCATGAGGAGCCTTGAAAACATGGCATCGCTAAATTATCTGTCTTTTTGTAGTGCTGTGTGTGTGTGTGTGTATGCCTGGCAATGTTAATCACATTCAGCTGCAGTTATGTTAGAATGCTAATATCATATGCCTATTTCTCACATATTTTGAATGTCACTGTCTGTGTCGCCTGCTGTTTCAAATGACTATTTTTCAAAATGGTAATAATAATAATAATAATAAAATTGATTGATTACTTTTGATTATTATGAAGGATTATTGTCGGCCAATCCCATCTCTTATAAAGGTTGAAGCCCTAAAAGGCACATACAAACAAAACTAACTATGGCTGGTCACATTACACATCTGTCAGACAATCTCTTTTCTAAGTGGACAGTTAATTGATTCACAAGATTAGTTACCATCTATCTGTAGCTACGACCCTATTAATATAAGATGTCATCAATGCAAAACAATTGTCCTGTTCTCAACAAGGATCCTGTTGTAATTGAAGAACACAGCCTCATTTTGCAAACCTTGTTGCTGCCAATGACTGAATGTAAAGATTGTTTTATAATGCGTTGATCAAAATAATCTGATGCATTCTGAGCAATTAAAACATAGCTTTATTTGCTCAATGGCTGATTGCAGGGGGAGATGGGGGAGTGTAATACTACACTGTGGTTGATTGGCAGGTATCAGGTATCAGCCTTAAGTTTTCAGCACTCTGTCACACTAGATAGGTGTGTATCCTTAAGGTGAGTGAGTGTGTGTGTGTGTGTGTGTGTGTGTGTTTTGATTAAGAGATAGGCCGACACTTTATCCTGTCTATCTTATCTCTTAATTATTTAATAACAGTTTAGAGTGTTATGTACTGTATGGGTGCGTATTATTCAGGGGGTCACTTAAAGCTACAGGGCCAGTGATAACATTTTTATCAGTGGGTAAATGGTCTGCACGTATATAGCGCCTGTGACTGTGACTCATTCACCTGTTCCCGCACACATTCACACACCAATGACGGCAGAGCTGCCATGCAAGGCACTAGCCTGCCACTGAGAGCAACTTGGGGTTCAGTGTCTTGCCCAAGGACACTTCGGCATGTGGAGTCGTGTGGGCCGAGAATCGAGCCACCAACCCTGCGATTGGCAGCCAACCCGCTCTACCACCTGAGCCACAGCAGCTGAGGAACTGTCTATTTACACGTTGTAGGCCTACATCATGATTTTGACTCAGCATTTATATGAAGTTATCATATTGTAATATAACTTAATTTTTAATCATTTGTGGTCATCATAAGGCCCACTTGAAGGTTTTTTTGTCCACTAGGGGGAGCAGCACGAAGTGCATTCTAATGTGTATTGTGCAAGCACTATCTCTTTGTATTATATAAAAGTAAGCCTTTTTTTTATTTATTATACATGTTGGTTCTATGAAAAATAGGACTATAAAGGAAATTAAATTTTGATAATTTGATATTGAGGAATGAATAGGTAGATGACCCATTGTCGTGGACCTAAAAGTGCTTCAAGAGATTTTTTTTTTAATAGCACACTTAAATGTCCCTGACGGATATCACTAAAATAGGTGTACTGAGAAATTTGGTCTGTCTCTTATGACAGATCTTTGCTCTGTAAACAGTGGGAAAAAAAGTGTCACGCACTTCCAAGCCATGTCAGAAATGCTCTCTGTCCTTCAGGAAGAGCTTACCGTTAATGTTTCCATTCTACTTAATGGCAGTTGTTTGACTGGTGCATGCAAAATATTGCAACCATCACTTAATGCACCATAAAAGGAATAGTTCACCCAAAAATTACAATTCTCTCATCATTTTCTCACCCTCATGTCATCCCAGATGTGTATGCCTTTCTTTCTTTCGCAGAACACAAACAAATATTTTTAGAAGAATATTTCAGTTCTGTAGGTCCATACAATGTAAGTGAACGGGAATCAACATTTTTAAGCTCCAAAATGCACATAAAGGCAACATAAAAGTAATCCATATGGTTAAATCCTCATATCTTCAGAAGCAATATGATAGGTGTGGGTATGTCCTTTGTTACTGTAAATTCTCCCCCCTGCCCAGTATGTGGAAAAATTAAGTGAAGATTTTTTTGTAAAACAAAAAAAGGAATTTATGGATTTAACCACTGGAGTCATATGGATTACTTTTATGCGGATTTAAGTGATTTTTGGAGCTTCAAAATGTTGGCACCCATTCACTTGCATTATATGGACCTACAGAGCTGAAATTTTCTTCTAAAAATCTTCATATGTGTTCTGCAGAAGAAAGAAAGTCATACACATCTGGGATGTCATGAGGGAGAGTAAATGATGAGAGAATTTCATTTTTGCGTGATCTAATTCTTTATATATGGTTTGATTAAAAAAATGACTTTTCTTTTTTCAGTGTAGAGTGTAAAATCAACATGCCATTTACTACAGAACGAAGAGGGGAACACAAAAGAAACCTAACAACAGGTGTAGTATTTGCTTGTAATCAGAAGGTGGCAATGTTGATATATAAATAGGCCTATATTGGACCATCAGAAATATGGTCTGTATTTCCAACCTTGTCAAACGCAACCACTTTAGACAGTGATTAGAGATGAAGCTGGGAACGTATAACTCTTGATTAATTTCATTTGCTCTATTCACTAAAGCAGATCTCCATTCAATAACTTATTTAGTGCTCTCATGTCATTATTGCTGAATTAGTCCATGCCTTTCTGACGTAAACCTCTGCAATGATGAGCATGAGTGTGTGACAGATAGAGATCTGTCTCCTTTATTTATGCTATGCAGTTAAATATAATTGTTTTCTTTTCATTTCAGGCCATAGATTACATATTGTGTATCTAACACATGTAGTTGGCTTTGCCATCACATGACACTGCTTTCTTTAAACTGAGAGACCTTTTGCTCTTTGTCTAGTAGATTCTGCAACACATCTCACCTTGTGACTAGACCGATGTTAGAAGCAGACTTGAGGTTAGGGGGCAAGAACAGCAGACGTGCCACGCACGCACAAAATCGTTCACACACTATCAATTACACACCATATAATTACCTTCTATTCACTCAAATATTATATTCGCTCAAATTACCCTATTGAAAATACATACACATTACTGCTAGAAGCAGAGCAAATAAAATCGTGATTATGGTGTAGAAAAACATGAATTTACCTAAACAAACACTCAAGTTTGTTATTGTATTATAGTTCAGACTTTCAATCGACTTTTTTCCCATTGTTTATATATATATATATATACACACATACACACAAACACACATAAACACACACATTGGCGACCAAAGGTTCGGAATAATAAACAGATTTTGCTGTTTCGGAATAAAATTGGAATTCAACTGATCACAAAGTATAGTCAGGACATTACTGATGTAAAAAAACAGCACCATCACTATTTGAAAAAAGTCGTTTTTGATCAAATCTAGACAGCAGCATCACTCCAACACCTTATCCTTGAGTAATCATGCTAAATTGCTAATTTGGTGCTAGAAAGTCACTTGCCATTATATCAAACACACTTGAAAGCTATTTGGTTCATTAAATGAAGCTTAACATTGTGTTTGTTTTTTGAGTTGCCGTAGTATGCAATAGACTGGCATGTCTTAAGGTCAATATTAGGTCAAAAATGGCAAAAAAAAGAAACAGCTGTTTTGAGGAATGAAGGCTATACAATGCTTGAAATTGCCAATAAACTGAAGATTTCACAGAAAGGTGTACACTACAGTCTTCAAAGACAAAGGACAACATGATCTACAAGGACAGAAAGAGATGTGGAAGACCAGATGTACAACTAAACAAGAGGAGAAGTACATCAGAGTCTCTAGTTTGAGAAATAGACGCCTCACATGTCCTCCGCTGACAGCTTCATTGAATTCTACCCGCTAAACACCAGTTTCATGTACAACAGTAAAGAGAAGACTCAGGGGTGCAGGACTTATGGGAAGAATTGCAAAGAAAAAGCCACTTTTGAAACAGAAAAAAAAAGGTTGGAGTGGGCAAAAAAACACAGACATTGGACAACAGATAATTGGAAAAGACTGTTATGGATCTTAACTTAACCCCATTGAGCTTTTGTGGGATCAGCTAGACTGTAAGGTGCGTGAGAAGACAGCCACATCTATGGCAAGTGCTACAGGAAGTGTGGGGTGAAATGTCAACTGAGTATCTGGACAATGACAGCTAGAATGACAAGGATCTGCAAAGCTGTCATTGCTGCACATGGAGGATTTTTTAAGGAGAAATCTTTGAAGTAGTTTAAGAAGTTCTGAACATGTTTTTCAAATTGTAATAGTAATTTTTTACATTATTAATGTCCTGACTATACATTGTGGTCAGCTGAATGACTATTTGGTGAATAAAAGTACCAATTTCTTTCCATAAGAGCAAAAGCTCTTAAATATATACATACACATACATACATACAGCATTTTTAAAGATTTTTTAGACATTATTAGTGTTTTATTAAGCCATTTTTTCTCATCATTTGTGGGAATAATGTTGATGATTTCAGGTCTCATTATTTTTGCCTACAAGGTTTGTCCCCAATATTTTGACAAAACCTGTCCAATATAGATCTAATCAAATAAAAAATAACGGAGTCATAGTCATCAAAACAAGGTGTGTGTGGCTGTTTGTGACTTATATTTACAGGTTGTGCGTAGATTGAAAGATTAAATTCTTCATATCCAGCAGTAGTCGTCTTGGTGAGATTTAGGACTGAAAACAGCTTAGACATGACATTCACACACACACACACACACACACACACACACACACACACACACACACACACACACACACACACACACACACACACACACACACACACACTCTGGGAGGTTTAACACTGAAATGAGTTGGAACCACACTAGTCGACACACATTCACACACACAAAAGGGAGTTGGAGGAGAACCAGTGAACATGGTCAGCCAAATGTTGTCCTGGCTGTCATTATCCCAACCACAATTCTGCAAGCTTGTTGTCCCTTCCCTTTAATTTCACTGAGGGTATGGTGAATTCATCAAGACAGAAACAAATAGTTGATTTAGGGAGTGGATATTTCCACAAAATGACAGAGATGGCAAGAGAAAGGAACGTGACTGAGAATGAGATACTGTTCAATAAAATCTGTGAGGGGAAGGACACAGGAGCCAGTATACACACAAACTCATAGCTACAAGGATTAACTCTTAACTCCTCTTGTACACAATTGTTAATAAATCACATTTCAGTGGCAGCTTACAACTGCTCTGGTGCAATTTATAGGAATGTTTCAAGTCCATACAATTTAAGCTCAATTGAGAGCAACTGCAACATTCTTTTTGAAAATAATCTTGATTTGTCCCTCAGTTTGTAATAACACACAAAACATTTTTACATGTTAAACTGCGTTATCTAAAGGGTTTACAGCACATATTTTCATTCTTCTATACATAATGTGTGTTATTTGAGCTGTAAAGTTTTAAAATTGTACTTTTAGATGTGGGATCACTTTTACGGTAGAAGAGCCTCTGGATATGTGTTGCCATAATTACATTTTCTTCCATATTTAATTTTAATTTAGTTTTAGGTCTATTCTTTGAATTTTTTATGCATTTAATTTTTTCATTCTTACATGTATTTTGCTCTCTTATTTTTTTAATTATATTTTTATTCTTTTCATTTGATTTAGCTCTCTTATTTTCATTTTTTAAACTGTATAATATTCAACGCATGTCTATAAAGTACTTTGTAAAAACTGGTTTTAAAAGATTCTATGTAAGCGCAGCATAGTTCCAGCGGGAAGACTAGCAGCTGTACATCGTCGCACCATTAGCTGGGTAATTCCTAGCCAATCACATGTAAGCCATTGCTTTATAAGTCTGCTCACAATCTATCACATTGCTGTTTCAGTGTACTAACACGGCAATCTCCACCACCCCACCACCACATGTTGAGTCCTGTCCTGCATGGGGGTAGGCTCCTCACCCCTGCCTCCTATCTCTGGCAGGATATGACGGTTCCAAGTACAAATTCTTCGGACCACCAGATGGGGCTTACGCCAAAGAGAGACATTACTTTTCTGTTTTATATTCATCAAATAAATGTCCTCAAGTCTTCCTGATAGAAGTATAAATACTGTTTAGCTTTGCTTACTTACCAACATAATCAACAAAATTAAAAGGATACAAGAAAGGGACCGTTCACATCAAGAAAAATCCACCCACAGGAAAATGTATTTTTGGTTTTGGTAGCACATACCCAGAAGTTAATCTAACAGTTTTAAAGTTACAGAGTTTCCTGGCGTTATACATCATGACAGGAGTTGAAATATTGGATAAAACATTGCACAATAAAGGCTAAGCTATGAAGCGATTTTATTGCACAAGCCTTGTTAACAGACAGAACCGTGTAAAAGTGCTTTCACAATTTTTCACAAAAACGGCATTGGTCTTAAAACAGTTATTTGATATATTCTACTTTTAGTGTATCAGTAGGAAATATCAATTATAGATGTAAACATTCCCTTTGCAAATAGAACTGAATAGAAGAAGAACAAGGAGTAATACAACAGATGGTATGGCCCACACAGAGCCCAGATCTCAAACTCATTGAGTTAGTCTTGGATTACATGAAGAGACAGAAGCAATCGAGACATCCTAAATAGATTGAAGAACTGAGGCAAGTGCTTTAAGATGCTTGGAACATCCTATCTGCCAACAACCAAGAAAAACTGTGTCCAGGTGGATCTGTGTGTTTATGTTGGTTTTGAAGGCAAAGGTTGTCACACCAACTATTGATTTAGCTTTTTTTTTTAACGTTTTCTGGACTTTGAATGATGTCAATTGTTAAAAGAAAACTGTTTAGACTCTCTATATACAGTAGATATCCTCACTATGAAACATTTTTCAAAAGTGCCTAAAACTTTTGCACAGTATTGTATATCATTTGTAAGTCTCATAGCTATACATTTGTAAGTCTAATCTGTCATAATGAGCTCACTCTATATGATTTCTTTATTCTGTGGAACAAAAAAGGAGATGTTAGGCAGAATGACATCCCCTGTCACAATTCAATTTCATTGTACAGAATAAAGATGCAATAAAAGCGAATGGTTACAGAGAGGGTGAGTGACAGAAGTTTCATTTTTTAGGTGAACTATCCCTTTAGGTTCACTATTTCTAAAGGGTGTGAATTATATGTACGTTTCAGGTAGTGTTATAAGAATCATAATTCATTCTCTCTCTCTCTCTCTCTCTCTCTCTCCCCTGACCACAGGCCATTCTATTTGGCTGATGATAAAGTCTGGAGGTGTCTGGAAGGGGAAGACGACTGCTGAATATGACCTCTCTCTCCTTCTCTCTCTCTTCCTATCTCTTCCTCTCTCTCTCCCTCTCTCAAACACAGTCTGTCTTGCTCTCCTTTAGTAGTAGGCACGAGGGAGGTTTGATTTTATCTCAGCACCTCTATCAACCCTTGCTTCGGGCTCCCTCAGCTGAAAGGTTCAGATGTTATCTCTGCCATCTCCATCTCTCCTCTAGCCCATCTCTTGACCTCCATCAGCCTACCAGCATCTCTTTTCACCTTTCTCTCTCTAATCTCGAAAATAAACCATTTTTAGAAGGATTTTTACTGACTCATTTACGATTTTAATAGATGTTGATATATGATTGACTTGTTGTTGTTGTTGTTTTTTTTCTTCCCTTTTTTCATTTTTCTATTTACTACATTTAGGGTTAGGATCGATCTGAGATAAATGTATGTGTGAGGAGTGGGGGCAAATTGTAAACCTTATCAGTCTGGTTAATAAATAATAATTAAGTGACAAAACGCTCACTCAGTTGTCCTAAATGATTTGCTTAAAGGCAGGTATGTGGATGCTATCCATAGAAGAATTGCTGCTTGCAAGTTTTTACAGTCCGGTGCCAGTGTAAGAAGCCTTAGAAACCTTTATTTTGGTCAACATTATACATACATTTTTGCACATATCACATATAGAGTGCAGGGTCAGGCATGATACCGCACCCCTGGAGCAGATAGGATTAACTGCTGGGGCTCGAACCCCCAACCTTCTGGAAAGAAACCCAGAGCCTCAACTGCTGAACAACCACTGCCCACCAGTAACCACTGGTTATAGTGTAGCCTTAGGTAGGACGACGCTTCCAGTATGGTCTCTATACACTATAATGCGAGTTGGAGGTGAATGGCTTTAAACTCCACTTCAGGTGCTTGTTTGACATCTCAGTTTCTTGAGCTTCATGTCCCTCTGCTTGATTTCAGTTGGCTGCTCACCATGAGATTTGTAGAGTTGTAGAGCTTCATACACTATGAGATACATAGTCAGAGGGCAAGATATCGGTACCCAAAAGTCGGAACCCACTGAATACTATGCAATTTTCTGTGAAATTTGTCAAACTGACTAACTGGCCCAAAATCAGCAGACTGCATGGAGCCGAAAATCTGTATTAAAGTCATGTAGTGTAATCCAGCATTTACACAAGTCACAGCAAATCAGAGAAGTGTCCACTATGTAGCACTGAAGCAAGTTATATTTTCTCCCAAACAGATGAGTTGTTTAAAGTTAATGCTCGAGTTTTAAATCAACAAAATCGACCCCCTTTCACTACAGCCAATGACATCGCTGGACATCGTTTTGCTGTGTCGCTAGATGACAATGACTTGCTTCTGTCACACACAACAGCTTCCTATCATGTTTACACACTCTACTGAATGGTTAAGTTTAGATAAGGGATTTGGGTAAAAGTGTAATATGAATAAGTATGTCCTTAATGCCTTGTGCGTGAAACTCGCGCTTCCGCATTCGACATCCGAGATTTTGCATATGATGAAGTCGTACAAGTTTATGCGACCAACATCGCGCGAGACCATACGAAATACCCAAATTGGAAATTATGTATGACTTTCATGAGATCAGGTTGGCTTCTACATTTTTGGCTCACGTGTTGATGCTCTTCACGACACGTACCACGGTCCTTTGGGCGGTATAGTAATGTGATTTTGAGATCAGGTTGGAATGTTCGTGTCCCAAAAATCACATATTGTGCAGAATCATCGCCCTCACATGCCTTTTGATCTCTAGAGAGTGAGATACTACATTAGCCAAGAAGAAAGTAAAAGAACGCTGTTTTGGTCAGGGTTAGCGGCAATGTAAGGTATTACTACATTATAGTTGCTTTGCCCCTAACTATAGAACTTATTCACAGCAGCAGCATCTTTGATTTTTGATGGGATTGATGTAGCTACGAGGCATATATGTACATCCTCTTCTATGGGCTGTGCTGTAGCTTATAGAGTTTTTGGATTATTCTGCAGATGAAACATTGAAAAAAAAAAATGGCAGATTCAAGCTTGAAAATCTGCCAAAGTCTTGGTGGTGGAAGGATGAATGTATAAAAAGCTATCAGTTTAAATGACAAACTGTCTTTTATTCCCCTTGATGTATGTCATAATCTCCAGCTTTCTCAAATGTCATTTGAGCCTGACACACTCCCTTTGTCTTTCTCTTTTTAACTCTCAGTAATCCAAATCGGTATTTTCTTCCTTGTACTTCTCTGATCCTACAATGACTCTTCTTCTCTGCATTTATGTTGTCCTGAAAAAACAAACAAAAAAACAAGGATTTTTCTCTCTCTTGATGATAGTCTTACTCTCCTTCTCCATCACTGTCATCCATATATGGACTTCTAACATTGAGTCAGCGTTTGATAGATGTTTCTCCCCTAACCTTTACTGTGATGCTGTTTAAACCCTGCTCGCAGAGCCTATCCTCATTTGTCACTTGGTGCGAGATGTCCTTTTAAAATATATTGGACTGAGGACAGATTCATACTGTCATAATCCTGGTCTGCCAGAAGACAAGCCTCAATTCTTAGATGATACAGGCAGTCATTTTGAGAACACAACGTGTCCACAGTGGATGTATCACTACCCATAACTCTAGTGCTGAGATCAGAGAAGATAAGAGGAAATGGCTTAATCTTGAATAGCCTTTTCATACTCCTATTCAGTTTCACTAAACTTGAGAGCACAGGGTTGAGGGTGGGTTGTAAATATCCCTCAGGCTTTAGGTTCAGTTTGCTGATTTAATGTGAGTCTCCTCTAAGGGCCAATGGGTGTCTCTTGACTTTGGAAGGTTCCCATTTTTAACCTTCTAATGTTGCCATTTTCAAATTTAAATGCAGAAATGTTTTGAAAGTGATAGTAGTGCTATATTAAACCTTGCATCTTGCCATTTAATGAATGAATGTATGTTACATTTATATAGCACTTTTCTGACACTACATTCAAAGCACTTTACACTCTCCTCAACCATCACTACCAGTGTGCAGCATCCACCTGGATGATGCGACGGCAGCCATAGTGCTCCAGTACACTCACCACACACCAGCTATTAATGGAGAGGAGAGAGTGGAGTTATAGAGCCAATTAGTGGATGGGGATTATTAGGAGGCCATGACTGAGTAGGGCCAATGGGGGAATTTTGCCAGGACACCAGGATTACACCTCTACCCTTTACGAGAAGTGCTCTAGGATTTTTAATGACCACAGACTCAGGACCTCAGTTTAATGTCTCATCGATAGTGTCCCCGTCACTATACTGAGGCATTAGGACCCACACAGACCGCAGGGTGAGCACCCCCTGCTGGCCTCCCTAATACCTCTTACAATTTCCCCCAGGAGGTCTCCCATCTAATTACTGACCAGGCTCAGCCATGCTTAGCTTCAGTGGAAAACCTGTCTTGAGATACATGGTGATATGACTGCTGGATTAACATTGCCTGCTCCTGTACTGATTATAGTGATTGCTGATTAAATATACCGCAAAGGTGTTTGGCACTAATAGCAACATGGTCTTACATGAAATCGGCAATCTGCCTCTGAATGTTCATGCATTCTGAAATCAGAATGTTGTAGAAGTTGTACTCGGAACCGTCATATCCTGAAAGAGATAAGAGGCAGGGGCAAGGAGCCTACCCCCATGCAGGACGGGACTTAACTGGTGGTGGTGGGGTGGTGGAGATTGCCATGTTAGCACACTGAAACAGCAATGTGATAGATTGTGAGCAGACATATAAAGCAATGGCTTACATGTGATTGGCTGGAAATTACCCAGTTAATGGTGCGATGATGTACAGCTGCTAGTCTTCCCGCTAGAAATACGCTGCGCTTACATCTCCAGCTACGAATTTAGTCAAGCACCCTGACCGATCTTTTGACCTGCTGATGCTGAATTCACATTGTGATCAGTCTGCTAAAACCACCTAAATATGAATTACATTGCATAAATAACAAATGATCAAACCAATGTCTTCTGCAAACAAATAGATAAAACGTTTTTTTGGCAATTACTTTTAACCGACTGGCCTCAAGTTAATTTTTTAGTGGTTAAAGTCAGTTTTCCTCATATTTACACAGGAATCACACAAGCAGAGTAACCAAAGGTGTACAGTAGGCCATCACATTAAATATGGATATGTTCCCCAAAGTTTGACAACCAGAAGTGTCCAAATACTTCCTTAATTCTGAAATGTTTTACATGAAAACTGTGCTTGTGTTATCTTCATATAAAATAAATGGCAATTGGATGCCAATTTGTTATCTAATGTAATGACATTCAGAAATGTTTAAGTGTATTGGAAATATCCAAAATAATTTTGGGCATCACTGACTATCTGAAGCATACTGCAACAACACATTTCACATTAACTAGCCTTTCAAAAATTGGTAAGTATTTTGCATAGACAATCTCCAAATGATGGGGTTTGACCTTTGTGCATTCAGATGATTTACAGCTGATTACACGGGTGAAATAAGGATGATGAAAACTGTTGCTGTGGATGTGGCCCAGAGCTACAGATACTGATGAATCTAAAAAGAGTGATTAAACAAAATGACTGCCACTTGGTTTTACATTTTGAAATCTAATGAAATGACATTCACACATTTTTAAGCGTGACTTAAATGTTCAAACACTTTTTGGGGCCACTGTGTGTTTGAAACATACTGGAACAAACATCTTTCAAATAAACTGGCCTTTCAAAGATTAGTAAGTGTTTTATATTTAAAGAAACAATTCCCAAATGTCAATCACCTATGATCAAAATGTTTGTGCAATTATAGGTGAAAAAACCCTTAATAACGCCCGTTGGTTAAGAAATATCTAGGTGCAGTTTACTTTGCTGTTGATTGGTGTTTTAAGTTTGTGGAGACAGCAAGCACAACTCTTGCTTGAAAACTATGCATTATTATATATTCAAATATGTATGTTTGTACTTGTGCACCTCATTTGCCTAAATGTTTCTCACTGATTGATTGACAGTCATGTTTCCAAACCACCGCATCATCAGAAGTGTCACACTCAATTTCGTCCCCTATCAGTTTACCTCGAGCGAAGAGACAATGGAACCCTGGGTAATGGTTCCAGAACTGGAGAGCAATATTATAGAATATTAGAAATTCACTTTAGAATCTATTTGACTGATTCTTTCATTCTGTCATTTGCATCTTAATAGCAGAGCCACTGGTCATGCATAGTTCCTTCCTCTAATAGGCGACAATTTTGCCTGAATGGGCATGATGTATTCTGGCAACAATTACTGCCTCACGCCATGCCAATGAATATAAATGAAACTGTAGTATGGAAGAAATATAGTATAAATGCTGCTCCCACCCATTGTTAGAACAGGATAATAGTTTCATATCTCGTAGGTTTCACCTTTTATTTGTAGCTGATTACAGAGGTGAAATAAGGACAAGGAAATCAGTTGCTGTGGGTGTGGCCAAGATCATTTACATACATACAACAACAATGAAAATTCTGTCATTATTTGTTTACCCTTTTGTTGTTCCAAAACCATATGCTCTTGTTTTCAGTGAATACAAACCTAGATTTTGGTTTGTTCCTCAAAAAAGTACTATTGTATGGCTTCAAAAGACTTATATAGTTTACTGTGTACAAGCCAGAAGTAACTTAAATTAACATATACTAATAAAGTATAACTAACAAGCCATATGGACTACTTTTATGGTTCTTTTATATAAAAAAAATATTATTTGTGTATAAAAGTGCTGCATGAAAATGATTTAAAAAATTTGCCTTTTTTGTCCTTGGACAAAATCACAACTTTAGGGTTTGGAACAACGTGAGGGTGAGTAAATAATGATAGCATGGTAAATATTTTTACGTGAACCATTCCTGAAATTTTTGTAATTTTGAGTGTGAAAAAATAGCTCCTAATATACATGCAAAAAATATATATATATATATACAGGTGCTGGTCATATAATTAGAATACCATCAAAAAGTTGATTTATTTCAGTAATTCCATTCAAAAAGTGAAACTTGTATAATGTATACATTCATTCCACACAGACTTTTAATTTAATTCCTTTTAATTTTGATGATTATAACTGACAACTAATGAAAACCCCAAAATCAGTATCTTAGAAAATTTGAATATTGTGAAAAGGTTCAATATTGAAGACACCTGGTGCCACACTCTAATCAGCTAATTAACTCAAAACACCTGCAAAGGCCTTTAAATGGTCTCTCAGTCTAGTTCTGTAGGCTACACAATCATGGGGAAGACTGCTGACTTGACAGCTATCCAAAAGACAACCATTGACATCTTGCACAAGGAGGGCAAGACACAAAAGGTCATTGTTAAGAGGCTGGCTGTTCACAGAGCTCTGTGTCCAAGCACATTAATAGAGAGGCGAAGGGAAGAAAAAGTTGTGGTAGAAAAAAGTGTACAAGCAATAGGGATAACCGCACCCTGGAGAGGATTGTGAAACAAAACCCATTCAAAAATGTGGGGGAGATTCACAAAGAGTGGACTGCAGCTGGAGTCAGTGCTTCAAGAACAGACGTATGTAAGACATGGGTTTCAGCTGTCGCATTCCTTGTGTCAAGCCACTCTTGAACAAGACACACCGTCAGAAGTGTCTCGCCTGGGCTAAAGACAAAAAGGACTGGACTGCTGCTGAGTTATGTTATGTTCAAAGTTATGTTCTCTGATGAAAGTAAATTTTGCATTTCCTTTGGAAATCAAGGTCCCAGAGTCTGGAGGAAGAGAGGAGAGGCACAGAATTCACGTTGCTTGAAGTCCAGTGTAAAGTTTCCACAGTCAGTGATGGTTTGGGGTGCCATGTCATCTGCTGGTGTTGGTCCACTGTGTTTTCTGAGGTCCAAGGTCAACGCAGCCGTCTACCAGGAAGTTTTAGTGCACTTCATGCTTCCTGCTGCTGACCAATTTTATGGAGATGCAGATTTCTTTTTCCAACAGGACTTGGCACCTGCACACAGTGCCAAAACTACCAGTACCTGGTTTAAGGACCATGGTATCCCTGTTCTTAATTGGCCAGCAAACTCGTCTGACCTTAACCCTATAGAAAATCTATGGGGTATTGTGAAGAGGAAGATGCGATACGCCAGACCCAACAATGCAGAAGAGCTGAAGGCCACTATCAGAGCAACCTGGGCTCTCATCTGAGCAGTGCCACAGACTGATCGACTCCATGCCACGCCGCATTGCTGCAGTAATTCAGGCAAAAGGAGCCCCAACTAAGTATTGAGTGCTGTACATGCTCATACTTTTCATGTTCATACTTTTCAGTTGGCCAACATTTCTAAAAATCATTTTTTTGTATTGGTCTTAAGTAATAAGATTATAATAAGTAATTGAACCTTTTCACAATATTCTAATTTTCAGAGATACTGAATTTGGGATTTTCATTAGTTGTCAGTTTTAATCATCACAATTAAATGAAATAAACATTTGAAATATATCAGTCTGTGTGTAATGAATTAATATAATATCCAAGTTTCACTTTTTGAATGGAATTACTGAAATAAATCAACTTTTTGATGATATTCTAATTATATGTCCAGCACCTGTATATTACAAAATAATAATAATTAAAGCAAAAGGTTTTCCTAAACAATTGTTGTCTTCATATGGGGACAGCGGGACAAAGTTATTAAATTTTAAATAATTACAAACTATAATTTTAAATTAAATTGTTTATTATGTTTCCAGGAGCATTGGTTATTCATGTTTTTTTTTAGATATTACAGATGATTTACAGTAAAGCTGCTGTGTATCAGATGACTATCAAATACAAATTATTTGACTTGATTTGACTTTTATGTTACAATGTTTTTTTTCTACTTAGGCATCAAAATCTCAATGTTCTCTCTTTGCACAAAAAATAGTAATTGCCAGCATCATCCAATCACTGCCAACCATGTTAATGTATGTACTGATTATCATTGTCCCATGTCTGCCAAACATGTTGAGTGATCCAAACATAATCTGCAGCATGAAACTGAACTTTTGGTCTGATTTTAGTAGTGAATGCACTTAGCTGTATAGGAAAGCTATAGGACACTCCCTTGCTACCTGTTTAGTGAATGACTTTACCTCCTGTGTGTGTCTATCTGCACTGGTCTCAGAACAGTTTGAAATGCACCTTATTTTCCTAACTCCATATAAAGCCTCAGAAAAAGAAAAACTGAGATCAGTCAGTTTGAATGAAATGAAATTAGGCATAGCATATAGCAAAGACAAAACACACAATCCACTCAGGAGGACGCGGGTCGCACAAGGATATGCTCCAAATATAGAGTATTTTACTTACAACCCAGTTATTATTACATACAATTCAAATTAAGTATGTTAAAAGTAAGTAGTCAGTATGTATCTTACCTAGGTGGGTCTATATAATATCAGCCATTACTATAAAAACATAGAATGAACAACTTAGAATGTGGTTCTCTGAAAGCACACTACCTAAACTTTTCTTGGCACTCTTCAACTGACAGAAGGATGGAGAGATGTAATAAGAGCGATAAAAAAAGAATGCAGAATTGAGTAGAAGAGTGCTTAGCCTCTGACATCACCCAGCTGGGGATACCATGTCAATCAAATCTTCATAAAGAGCAGTGTGGGTGTGACTCTAATGTGTTTTTTTGTGGCGGGGTTGAGAGTGGGGGGGGGGGGGTCCACTGTCAATTAATATTTGATACATACTGTAATGACATTACAGCTGATTTTCTGAAATATTAAAAACAGATAATTCATTATTTAAGCAGTAACAAGTAAAGTAAAAGAATGCACTAGACCTGGTTCGAGGGGGTTGGGGTTGGGGTTTGGGGGGGTGTTCACGGTTAAATATGTTTAATAGGAGAGAGTGTCTCTCTCTCTCTTTGAAAAGAAAATGATGGAACCACAGATTAATATAGATGCCAAACAGGTTGATCCAAGACTGCATGTGTAGGTGTGCGTTTGAATAGTATGGAAAGTAAACCATTGATCAACCCCACATCCTTACTGTGAGCACCCCTGCGGTCTGTGTGGGTCCTAATGCCCCAGTATTGTGATGGGAAGATTATACTGTAAAAAGGCACCGTCCTTAAACTGAGGTCCTGACTCTCTGTGGTCATTACAAATCCTAGAGCACTTCTTGTAAAGAGTAGTGGTGTAACCCCGGTGTCCTGGTTAAATTCCCCCATTCACCCATCTCAATCATGGCCTCCTAATAATCCCCATCCACTAATTGGCTCTCTCCTCTCCACCAATAGCTGGTGTGTGGTGAGCGTACTGGGGCACTATGGCTGCCGTCACATTCTCCCTGCATAATATCATAACAGTATATGCGATTTCATAAGAAAGAAGACAATTTTTCTGATATAATTATATAGTAATGAGCTTAAAATGTCAACTTTTAAACACAAAAGGCTTAACATATAAATGACCATAAAACTTCTCGCCCTGTTATTTTCATTAGAGGGAAATTCAGGTGTGCTCTAAAAAAAGGTCAGGTAGAAGAAAACATGCTCTCAGCAGATTCAAATAAACCTGCCTTAATGAAAACCCAGGAAAACCAAAAGGAAAGGGGAAAAAGGTTGACACATTAAAAGAATAGAACCTCTCTTTTAAGCTTACCTCAGATAACTTCTGATCTGCTGGCTCACTGGTTTTTGTATTTGTCATAAAACAGTGATTGCATTTGCGGTGAGCCAGGCACACAGTAAGCAATAATATTTACAGCCCTCTGTAGTCTATTAAAGGAACAGCCTTGGAGGATGAGGGCACGCAAGCAATCAATAACCTGGATGAGGCTGGGATCTGATTGGCTGTAAAACAGGCTAAACAAAACATTAAACAAGAAGACAAATAAGCCTCATATGAGATATATACATTTCTTTCCTGGTTTTGAGATAATGCTGTAAAAACACAATATTGTCTTCCACAATGTATTCATATAGAACTCACATACCCCAAGTGCAAAATCTGCTGTAAATCATGAAATGAATTTAGCATTCAAATGTGACGACCCACTTAACTAATCGTGTCATCTAGTCATTTCACACAACCAGATGTCATCAATGATGAAAGATGGAATAGCATCTGTCTCTGTTATAATGAATGACCAGTGAGCATGCCTGAGATAACATCTTTTTCAGTTTGATGTCTTTTGAGAGCTCAGTGTTTTTTGGTTCAGGGATCCAGCATTCTGCACTGGAGCTTCAGGTTTTTGGCTGTTACTCCTAATGCACACTGATGGACTGTACATGTGGTTGTCATGTTGGAGAGCCAGTGTGCGTCAAGTCTTTATTGCAACTGTTTGCCCACCAAACAGATGGCACATACTCATGAGCGTGTGTAAGTTCTTCATTATGTGTTTTATTTGCCTGTGTGTGCGTTTTACCTTTGAGGGACAAATTTTAGGAATTGTCCTTTCAAACATGGGCGTAGGAACGCTCTGAAAAGTGGGAGGGACTCAATCTAAATCTAATCAGACTCTCTTCACAATATGACAGTTTTAAAGAATTTTTAAGAATATCTGATAAGAATATGTGATTTATTTTCTATTTTTATAATTTGTGTAAAAGCAGGAAACTGATGGAGTGCGTACTCCGGGTAGGGAAGGAGGTATTGCCCCCAAGTGAAGGAGTTCAAGTACCTTGGGGTCTTGTTCACGAGTGAGGGGACAATGGAGCGGGAGGTTGGCCGGAGAATCGGGGCAGCGGGGGCGGTATTGCACTCGCTCTATCGCACCGTTGTCACGAAAAGAGAGCTGAGCCGGAAGGCAAAGCTCTCGATCTACCGGTCAATTTTCGTTCCTACCCTCACCTATGGTCATGAAGGTTGGGTCATGACCAAAAGAACTAGGTCGCGAGTACAAGTGGCCGAAATGGGCTTCCTCAGAAGGGTGGCGGGCTTCTCCCTTAGAGATAGGGTGAGGAGCTCAGTCATCCGTGATGAGCTCAGGAGTAGAACCGCTGCTCCTTTGCGTCAAAAGGAGTCAGTTGAGGTGGTTTGGGCATCTGGTAAGGATGCCCCCTGGGCGTCCTCCCACCTCCCTAGGGAGGTGTTTCAGGCACGTCCAGCTGGGAGGAGGCCTCGGGGAAGACCCAGGACTAGGTGGAGAGATTACATCTCCACACTGGCCTGGGAATGTCTCGGGGTCCCCCAGTCAGAGCTGGTTAATGTGGCTCGGGATAGGGAAGTTTGGGGCCCCCTGTTAGAACTGCTGCCCCCGCGACCCGACTTCAGATAAGCGGTTGAAGATGGATGGATAATTTGTGATATCATTTGAAACCATAACAACTGAGCTTCAGTCAATCATCAGTCAATCAAGCATTTTTTATGATAGAAAATTGAATATAATGTCCAAAAAAAAAAAAACATGCAAAATCAAAGAACAATAGGATAGTTTATTAAATTAGATTTATGACATATTGTTGTCACACACATGACCATGAAAGAAGTCGCGAATATCTGTTCCCTTCAGTTTTTTGGATGATGTTTGTGCATTAGAAATGATTAGTCATTCAGTGTTTCTATGAAAAAGACAAACAATTAAAATTGTAAGAAAATTTGCTGCAATATACTGTAATTCATTAAAGCATTGTAGGCAACATTCATAACAGTATGGAAACAGTGAACTTGCAAGTGGAATCATGTATAAATTAATTTCTCTTTGCATCACAAAGAGATGCATTAACAAAAATAACATTCCTTATAACTTGATGCAATGTCTAAAAAATGATGCAGTCCTGCAAAAGAGGGCTTTCACAATGGGCACATATGCTGCGGTCTGATTTCGAGTGCGACTGTTCCCGGTGCCCCCCGCAGCATTGGTCTGGTTTCACACGCACTTGATTCCATCGAACCCCGGTCCATTTGCGTTCATCTTACATCATCACAAACATGCATGGTGAACTCAAAGCGACTCATCATACTTTTAGTTTTTTTGTTATTTTGGTACCATTATTCACAGCAGAGTAAACGACAACTGCGTACTCATCAGATGTCCAGGGGAAGGCGTCTTGCTGCTGCTCACAAACACCATTTTTTGAGACAGATTTGTCTCTTTTGCAACTTTGTTCACACTGACTTGCTTGCACGCAAGTTATCGCCACTGTCATCTCCTACTATACCCTATATTTATAACCTATAATAGTTTCTATATATAGTAATTATAAGGTTGAAAGATAGATAGATAGACAGACAGACAGACAGATGGACAGTATTTATAGTGTTGATTGTACTTGTATGTCAATGTGGTGTCATAAAATTTTTGGGACTTTCAGGAATGTGTGGATCCTTGTGTGTTGTCGAAACTAATGATGTCTTCATCGGCTAAAATGGACACGCAGGTTACTATACTTCCTGAACAAGTGCGTACCCGAGTCGCTTTCACATTCACACAAATCGTATAACAGTTCCATTGCGACAAAACCACCTCCAGCAGGTAGTCTCGGGTTCGGTACTACAGTGCACACACCGGTCTGCATGACAGCTTTCAGATTACCAATTTTTCATGTAAACCGTGATCTGTTTCGAACTAAACTGCCAGCGTGAAAGCATGATCAAAATATAGCGAGACACGGCACAATGGTTAAAGACGTCCATCCAAAGCATGTTTGAACAGTGCAAAAACAGCGCAGATGCACGCAAAAACACATTTGCCGTGAATATAGCCCATATGTGTGAACTCATCTGTTCACACGTATAATTTTTAATCATTTACAAACCCAAGCCCAGCCCAAACCTGAAGATATACTTGAAAAACTGAACCGAACCTGGCCCGAAACCTAACAGATTGTCAGTTCCGCCGGGCTCGGGACGGATAGCAGAGCTCTTATCACTAAAATGGACTGTGCTTCTAAGGATTGTGTGTGCGTGTTTGTGTTTGTATGTGTGTGTGTGTGTCTGTCTTTCAGTGTGTGTGTGTATTTAGTAGCCTGTCTGGTTGTCAGAGGCACTGCACTCCACAAACAGTGACATTAAACTATTGATCCTTCTGTCACATCAGGTCATAAATAAGGTGTGTGTGGTGTGTGTGTGTGTGTGTGTGTGTGTGTATGATGCTGTGTCTGTGAAGGAGTCAGCAGATTGTTCTAGTGTGTATATGTGTGAAATTAATGTTTGTTGTTGGAGGTGGAGGCTAAGACAGGAGCCACATTGGTCAAAAGAGAGGGGAGGGAACAAGGATGAAAAGATGGCCGCAGCTACTGAAATCTTATCAGCAATGACACACACACCCACACACACACACACACACACTCACATCTTTTAATGGTCAAAGCAACGTACTTACACTCACACAAACACACACACACACACCCGCACACACACACACACGTATAAACTCAACTAATACAAATATAAACACAAACCAGTGCCACCAAAGACAAAGAGTACATATCAAAAACAAACAAACAAGAGAGCCATAACCCCCAGTAAAACAAATGTGCCACGGAAACATGTTTATCTTCTGTAAACAACAGCTATGTCCTCCCTGTTCAAACTGCAAACAAGGAATGTCCTTCATCAGCACTATGCACCAATATGACATGGTCAAGTGAAAAAAAAAAAACCTCTCAGCAAAAACTGACTCTCATATACAGTATGTAGCCAAGTGGGGAAATTTTGTTGAATTTTATTGTTCAAACTGTTATACATGTAAAGCAAAATATTTTGAGTGATTTAAGCATGTGTTACATGCATATAAGCATGTATTAAGTACTGTATATTTTTGAAGCATATGGGTAGGCTACTGCCCTGTTTTTATTTTCATTTGACATTAGCCTCTACCGTATTTCATTTCCATATTCCATTTTTTGTATTTCATTACCGTATTTCATTTTTGTACTTCATTTTTGTATATAATTTCCTTTTTTTAATATATATCTGTAAAGGGATTAATGGAAAGGAGCAGGCTTGACAATATTAATAATATTTTAATAAGAAAATAAACAAAAAGACAAACGTACAAAGGTGTTGAACAGCTGTCCGTAAATCTCTCTCTCTGTCCAACTGCAGTCTTCTGTCGGCCTTTATCCCTCTCTGAGGCTTAAATAGATTAGGGGCCGGGTGTGTGGAATAACGACCGACCCCGCCCTCCACCCTGCCACATTCCTCTCTTGTTCTCTCAGGCCGGGGAGCCCCCCGGTATAACATACACCCCCCCCCCCACCCCTTTTCCCTGGGGAGGGGTGTGCTTTCAGCCCCGTCTGCCGGCAGGTCATCCCTGTCTTCCTGGATGAGGGAGGGAAACAAAAAAATAAAATGTGGCACCTACACACCGTAACTGCGATTGTGCCAAATTAACAAAACATTTTAAAAAAGACAGGGAAAGGCCAACATGGAGCGGCAGTGGAAGAGAGAGAGAGAGAGAGAGAGAGAGAGAAAAAAAAAAAGACTTACTCGCCGGTTCTCTGATATGCCGTAGCTGGGTCCCCAGCTACTCCTCCACCCTCTAGCGGACAACAGGCGTGTCTCCCAGGGTGGATCGGAGGCAGTCCTCTGGCCCCTGGCGGACGGAACACCCCGCCGTGTTTTGGTGGACATTAGGGGTCTCTCCCGCCCCTGGCAGCGGTAACCACTCCAGGCAGTTGGTTGGGAGCCCCTCCTCCCCTTGCGGTCGGCGGCCGTTCCTCCGATTCCAGGTGGCCGGGCTCCTCCGTCCTCCGGCAGATGGCCGCGGCTGCTCCTTTCGGGTGAATGGTATCGGCAAGAACTCCACCACGCCACATCCCTCCTCCTTCCCAGATTTTCACACCAGTGTAAAGGGATTGATGGAAAGGAGGAGGCGAGAACCAGCTTGACAATATAAATAATATTTTAATAAGAAACTTAAACAAAAAGACATACACACAAAGGTGTCGGACAGCTGTCCGTAAATCTCTCTCTCCGTCCCACTGCAGTCTCCAGCCGGCCTTTATCCCTCTCTGAGGCTTGATTAGCCTGATTACGGGCCGGGTATGTGGAATCACGACCCGTCCCCGCCCTCCGCCCTGCCACAACATCGACTGCTGTTTTTCTTCTACTTTGTTTAAAAGTGGTCAGAATAAATCCAGGATTTCCCCACCTCAGAAATCCCAATTTAACCCCTGGCAATGTCCACAGAGGAGCGCCAGAAGCGAGTTGTGAAGCAAGTTGATTTCAGTTGTACAGGCTATGACACAGTGAGGAGGAATGCATATTTTATAAACTGAACCCACGCAATCACCAAAAATAAACCTAACCATCACTTGGGCTGTCACAATCGCAAAATAATTCCCTAAAACTTCCCAGAATGCACTGTAAAAACAAAGGAGCGCTGTTGCTCACTATGTTCCCTTACCAGAAACTTTGTCATGTCTCTCAAGTTGTTAGAAGATGTGTAAAACTACCGTATAAAGTAAAAGCCTTCTCTTAAAAAGAGATGTTGTTTGTAATGTCTTTCATCCATAATAACCATGAAAGGGAAACAATATTTCAAATATTAGAGTTGTGAGAAGAATTTTGAAAATACACTCCATTATAGTTGTCTACATGTGTACAATGAAAATTTATACAGTGATGTTGTTAATTAATACCAGCTGTGTTCCTATGCTCAAGCTCGTAATCGTGTCACAGCTGATTAAGTCATAAGTGTCCCAATGCTCAGTGAAGGAACACCCTTGCCAGAATTCGTATTCACGATATATACTGATTCACGACTTAGGGAGTTAGGAAGCTGATTGCAACACACACAGTATATGTTGAAATTAAAGGTCCACTCCAGTAAGATTTTAGTTGGCTCTTACTTGTCCCATCGGTTCCAGTAGTGCTTGTGGTTTTGGACACTATACTGACACCCAGCATCCTGGATACTGGAAGTTTGTTTGCTGCCGCTTCACACCGAAATTGTATGTTTATCTTCTGTTTTGTTACTTTGAGTCTCAGTCTTATACTACACACATCCATATTATGGACATTCTCAGATTTAATCCAAACAAATTTATGGGCGTTGTTGCACGCTGGACTGTGACCGGGCAGCTGCGACTTGATTGTGAGCTCTCTGCCCAGTGTAGACTCGAGATTGCTGTTTGATGTCACCGTTTATCCGTGATGCGTGCTGTAAGAGTTGCAGGACATAGCGTTTTGTTTCACGACTCCTTGTTTGGACATTTTATCTTTTCACTTGCACTCATTCTGTTTGGACTGTCTGTTGGATCACACTCCTGCTGATTCCATCACACTGATTAGAGGTCTGAAACCCGACCAGGGCCCGAAGGAACCCGAGAACCCGACGGGTTACGGGCCGAGTTCGGGTCAGTTTTTCAATTAGGACTTCGGGTTTGGGTCGGGTTTGTAATGAATGAAAAATTAACAGGCTGAACTTATTACCGAAATTAACTATCGAACTTGTTTCGCACACGCACGCACGCACGCACGCACTCTCACTCACAGACACACCTGAATGGATGAGTTAGGGGCCGTATACACTAAATGTCTTGGTCTGTTTTCCCCTTGTTTTCCTATATAAACACATGCTGGACGAATGTCTATGTCTATTGTGTCATGTCTCGCTGTTCCTTCAGTGTCTCGAGCATGACCAGGACTTTTTAAACACAGTGTCATGTTAAAAAGAACTTCAAATGATCAAAAAAGCATGTTGAGACACCTGCGCTCTGTTTCATTCTTTGAAATGCATCTAGATTGTTTTTAGTGCAGGTGTCACAAAGATTCAACGTTCTGAACAAGTTCAGGCTGTAAAGAGGGGACTGTTGCATTGTTTCATATCATTCCAGATTGTGCTGCACCAAGCAAAGTTTCAGCGCATAAATGGTAAATCAATGCTTTTATGCCGTTCTGCTCTAGTGTACTGAGCCTTGTAAAAACTGTATGTTTACTGTGTCCATACTGTTACGAATGATGCCTATATGCTTACATAAAATATATCCTACTGCAACTGTACTTGCTAGGAGAACAAATGATAAAGATAGTGAGCGATTCTGGGTTCGGGCTTATAATCTGACGGTATCGTTTGGCTGGATAGGGTCAGGTTTCATTTTAAGGCCCGTGCACACCTCTACTGTGGATTATACTGTTGACTTGGATTCTGTTGTTGGGCTTGCATGTTTTGTTTAAATGTACTCTTATGTTTGAGCATTGGCTGAAAGTGCTATATAAAGTAGACATGTTATTATTATTATTATTAGTGTTAGTACCTCAGTCCATTGCATGACAGTGTCATGTGCTGTCAACATGGCAGTGCCCATGAGGGGGCGACCCATGGCTTTTATTTGGGTTTCTGATATGGCTGGTGTCCTCATCTCATGTGAATGTACATCATTTTCAACATATTTCTAAAAAAAATGCTAGTCTGGTCTTTATGTGTAAAACATTTTGAATGTGCAAATACTTGGTGCACTTTTAACCAAGATTAAGAAATGCTGTAATGTATTGTTCATTGTGAGTTCATGTTATTAAATGTGTTTCACTCGCCTGACAACTTTGCTGCTCTGTAAAACAGAATGAGTTTTGAGATTGAAAATGGTACACTGCTGTTTGGCTCTGTTGAAATCCTGGATTTGGATAATTTTTTGCAGGACAGTGCAGGATTGGAGCAATAACATTGTGTTTTGGGATTATGTTGGCAGTGTGGTACTGGGATTTCTTCCTTACAGGATTTGCAAACATCTGTTCCAGTGTTCCCACTTAAATGTAGGAAAATAGCAGCCTGCAAATCAAAAAACCTGCTGCCATTGTGCTTGTGAACAGATGTTTTTTTTTCCGTGTTTAACAAAGAAAAAAAGACAAACAGGGCAAGTGTTTGTATGTGCATATTTGGGATGGAATATTGTGTATGTGTTCACAACAGCATGAAATAGAGATAGAGTTAATAGTGTGTGTGTGTGTGTGTGTGTGTGTGTGTGTGTGTGTGTGTGTGTGCGTGCATGCGTGTGCATGTGTGCAGACACCCTCCCTTGCACCATAGGGACAAAAATGGGTGGATTAACCTAAATGGAAATTTTGTGTTCTGTGTGGCACTCAAGGCTGTGTACAGGGGGTCTTATCTAAATCAGGTTTTAGAGGGAGTAGATTCTTTTATTAAGGCCTTATTTCTGTCCCGCTATCGTTATTCCACAAATTCATGTCAGAACAGGTCTATTCAACCCTCTTCGTCTCGTGGGGCACAAGGATGACAGCAACACTCTGAGAAAGCCTCAGGAGTGGATTATTATTTTACAGAGTATTGTACAGGCTGAGGGAGCTTTTTAAAGATGCTCAACAGGGAGTAGAGTGGTCATGCTTGGAAGTTTAGATCAGAGTTAAATTAGCTTTAATGGAGAGAAGTTTCTGTGCTGCTTTGTGTGTGTATGTGCCTGCCTTTTTAATCATTTATTTCCTTAAAACAACTCAAATAATTACTTTTCCCCTTTTCAACACAGGAATAATAGTTCTTAATAAATGTGGACCCTGTGTAATTTAAGTTGAAATGTGTAATTTCTTCAATCTTAAAATATCTTAATCCTATAAAGCCTGCAGTAGGAAATGTTGTTACCAAATTTTTTTTTTTTATCAAATTTGATACATCAGTCTTTTAAGCGACATAGTAATAGCTTGTAATGTAAAACATTGAGATCTTTATAATGACAGAGCAGGCTGCATGAGTTAAAATACATACAGTGTTGTGAAAATGTATTTGCCCCATCCTAATTTCTTCTGTTATTTTGTGTATATCTCAAACTAAGTTGTTTAAAATATTCAAACAAAATCTAAAATTAAACAAAGGCAATCAGAGTAAACACAAAATAAAGTCCTTAAATGATAATGTTATTTATTGAAGCAAAAAAGTTATCCAATATCAACTGGGCCTGTATGAAAAAAGATATGGCCCCTTAGGTACTAAATCCCCAAAACTATGAAACTACATTCAAAATGGGGTTCAGCTGGACTAGAAACACTGAGACCAGATTACTGCCTGCCCTGTTCAATCAGATCAACATATAAATAGAACTTTTTCAGCAGCATGAAGTTGGCTAAAAGGTCTCCCCAGAAGCACACTATGCCAAGGTCGAAAGAAAATCAAGCAATTATGAGGAAAAAGGTGGTTGAAATACATCAGTCTGGGAAGGGTCACAGTGAACAAAGAACCGCAGTGAGAGCCATTATCTCCAAATGGAGAAAACTTTGCACAGTATTGAACCTTCCCAGAAGAAGCCGACCTTCCAAAATTCCTCCAAGATCACAGCAACAACTCAACCAGGAAGTCACAAAAAAGCCAAGAAACTGCAGGCCTCTCTCGAATCAATAAAGGTCACTGTTCATGATGCCACTATCAGAAAGTCACTGACCAAAAATGCCATCCATGGAAGAGTGGTGAGGCAAAAAACACTGCTAACCCAGAAGAACATTAAGGCTCATCAGAATTTTGCCAAAACACACCTTGATGATCCTCAAAGCTTTTGGGTGAATGTTCTGTGGACTGATGAGTCGAAAGTGGAACTGTTTGGTCCTGTTACATCTGGCGTAAAGTAAATACAGAGTTCCACTAAAAGAACATCATACCTACGTCAATCATGGTGTTGGTAGTGGAGATGGTTTGCTGCTTCAGGGTCAGGGCGCCTTGAAATAATTGAGGGGAAAATGAATTCTGCTCTCTACCAGAAAATCCTAAAGGAAAATGTCCGGTCTTCAGTCCATGAGTTGAACCTCAAGCACAAGAAGATTATGCATTAAGACAATAATCCAAAGCATAGGAGTAAATCCACCTCTGAAAGACTCAAAAGAAGCTAAATTAAAGTTCTGGAGTGGCCTGGACAAAGTCCTGACTTGAACAAGAACTATGCAGTGGCCAACAAATGTTACACAATTCAAAACTATCTTACATTTGACATTTTTCAAAACTGCCCTTTGCACACACTTGGCATTCGCTCAACATATATAATGAGGTAGACAGAAATGTATTTTTCAGCACAAATATTTAGAATTGACATATTCACAAGGCAGATTTATTAGTATTCCATGTAGTGTCAAGGAATTATATATTATTATTGTCAATAGGACATATAGGCCTATATTTATTATCAAAATTTAATTGAAACATTTGTCAATTAGCCGGTATGTTATGGTGTGGTGTGTTGTGGGCAGAGGTGGGTAAAACTGTACTCAAGTAAAAGTACAATTACTTTAAAAAACAATTACTCAAGTAGAAGTAAAAGTACTAACATAAATAATTACTATCACGCCACTGTCAGGCTCTCCACCTCCTACCATTCTCCACTCCCAATCACCAGATTTCAAAACAGTCTCACCTGCAATCAATAAACAGCTCATTTCTAACATTATATATACTTGCCTCAATCACATATCATTGTCAAGTCTCACCTTGGACTATTCACCACCACTCTGCTCCCATGCAATGTTTCTCTCGTCATCATACGGAACTTGCTTGTTTATTATCTACAATATATGTACTTAGCTACTTACCTTACTTACCTGTTGGAACATCATATAGTCATTCTCAGTTGTAATGCTGATATCCCTGTTTACCTGTGTCTGCGGTATCCATCTAACCTGTACATTGGTGTGAGTGCATTCCTAACAGAAGACTTGAACTCAACATGACTCCAGTGTGAGTCGATCTCTGTGAAAATACCTACGCTCTTGAAGAGTTTCGATGACATCTTCACAGATCTCTCACCACCTTGGCTGTTTCCACTTCTGACGCCACTGTTAATCAACCTCAGGATAGCTCACAAGAGATTACTACATCAGCCACCATACAAATGAGTACCCACTGCAATGACTTCCTCAACGCTCTTTAGCCATCATTCTAGCCATCTCGTTACTCCAGCGAAATACTCCGGTGCAGTGGAGAATTGCAGCGTTTTTTTTTTCTTCTTCTTTCTCTGTCCATGGAGATGCAGCCACACAGATTCACCACAGATCATTCCAAGATCGCCTTCATTATTTCACTCCTGTCTTCATTGGGAGGTCAAAGAGGTCTTCTCACTACGCAGGAGTTTCTGATGCATGGGAACAACTTCATTGCATCAGGCAGGGGATCATTTATATTTCTGATGCCATCTCATTTCGCACCCTCACAGCAGCCAGTGGATGCAGTTTATAATGACACCATGGGTCTGGAAAGATTCATACAACTTTCCATCAGAGTCATACATCAGCTACAGTCCTGTGGTACCGAAGTCCTGCCCTAAATGGAACCACTTTCATCCCCCTCTTATTCTGCCGCTTCCTTTGATGAACCCATGCAAATAGACTCCTCGCGTCTCAGTACAACAGAACATCAATGTCGTATTCAGAACAGGCTATGCATGTACTGTGGAGCTGATGACCATCTCTTAACTGCTCCATTTGTCCTCCTCGTATGCTAGTGTTTGCAAACCCACCATTCATTCTCCCTCGAGAACTTCAGTGATTATTACTGCCAACTCACTCTTCCTCACTGTAGAGGCCCTCATCGATTTAGGATTGGCGGGAAACTCCATCTCCAGATATCTCTGTAAAGAACTCAACATCCCAACCATCGCCTGCTTCACAGCACTCCCCATCCTCTCGATAGTAGGCAAACCACTGGGATAAGGTATCATTACTCATCGAACCAAACCCATTCTCCTATAAGTAGGTGTCTGTCATACTGAATACATTCCATTTCTCATTCTTGAGGGTTCCATGTCAGAAATTGTCCTTGGCAGACCTTGGCTGTTGCAACACTCTCCCACAGTGTCCTGGATATCCGGGGAGATCCTAACTCGGAGAGAACAATGTTTCCACGGATGCCTGGCCTTACCTTGTCCTCACTGTCCTCATCTTGATCCTCAAACTCATAGTGGTTGCTCTCCTCCTCGTATCACATCTCATCCACAGCCAGCTTTAGTGAATACCACATCTGTAGAAAGCCCTAACATCAATCCTTCTATCTCTATTCCATCAGTGTACAAGGACTTCTTAGATGTCTTCACCCCGCAGAAGGCTGCACAGCTACCTCCTCACTGCCAAAGTGATTGTGCTATTGACCTACTCCCCGGAGCTCCTCTGCCTCATCGTCGCATTTATCCTCATTCACTGCCTGAACATAATGCCATGGAAGAATATGTCAATGAGGCTCTGAAACAAGGATATATTTGCCTTTCCACTTCACCCATAGCCTCTAGCTTCATCTTTGTTGCTAAGAAGGATGGAGGACTAAGACCCTGCATCGACTATCGTGCCCACAATGATGTAACAGTTCAATTCTGTTACCCTCTTCCCCTGGTCCCTGCCCCCCTTGAGATGTTGAGGGGAACTACAATATTCACGAAGCTAAAACTGCACAGTGCCTACAACCTTATCCGGATTCATAAGGGTGACGAATGGAAGACCACTTTTGTGACTCCTACATTGCATTATGAATCTAGGGTGATGCCCTATGGACTGGCCAACTCACCTGCAGTCTTCCAGGGATTCATGAACGAGGTCTCCCATGAGTACCTCCGTGAATTTCTCATAATGTATGTCGACAAAACACTCTTTTCTCAGATGTAAAACTAGTCCTCCAAAGGCTCAGAAAGCACCACCTGTTCCTCAACGCAGAAAAATGCTCTTTTCGGTTTGGAATGAGGAGCTAATAAAAAAGCTTAGCAACAGCAAAACAATGCAAAAATAAACATTTCACAATGAACATTTTTCTGAGATATGATTCATACACTAAAAGTGGTTAATGTAAAATTATTGTATCATTAATAATGATTTATTTAACATCAAGGCAATTTATCCAGATATTATATTTAACTACATTGTAGCATTTGGTTACATTATCTTTTGTGTTCTCTCAGACCTGATTAAATATCTAACATCCATCCTTCCTGTACTTTTGGCTTCTAGCTATTGAGGAGGCTTTTCAAACATACAGATAGATACATAAGTGAAATGAGCCAATGGGCAAGGAAGTAGGCTATATCACAGGGAGTGACAGTGTTACTCACTAGGACAGTATGTTTTTAATGAAAGGACCGAATGGTCATGCAATTTAGCATGTGAGCACAACACCGAACTGATGCGGAGCGAGAGAGGCGGAGTAATTGTCTGTGCGTGTTTATGGCGTGAGCATCCGTCACTGACTCTGCAACATCTGCACAATAGAAGGCACAAAACAAATAATGTCCATTGAAGATCGCGATGCACAGTATGTATTTGGAACTATATAAGGTGGTATTAATAAAACAACAGGAACTCTTTGCAGGAGCAAAATTTTGCACCCATATTTTGAATTTAGGGGGCAGTTTTGCCCAGAGCCCGCATTCATTTTCAACCCTGAATGGAACACAAGATGGAGATGAGATGTAACAGGTGTTTTAGTTTCTCTCTTCACCATGCAGCTGGTACACAAAGCATTTTTGCTATTTCTGCCTTTCTTGTCAAATATGAATTATGATTAATGATGGCGTGCCAAGATATTAAAGGCATCAAAACTATAGAGCGCTCCAATGTCAAGCGCTTGCAATGTTAACAGCTTTTGTGTTTATAATTTGGAGCAATAGTTTTATCATGTTGCTCGCTTACAGAGATGCGGTGTGATGCCATTTGTATGTCAAATTAACAGGTTTAGAAAGGTTTATACATCAGTAAAAGTTCACTAACTGAGCTCCCTTAATGTGCACCCTAAATTCAACAAGCGTTCAAGGTGCTGCTGACAGCTATACGTGAGAGAAAGGGAGAGATGGAGCGGATTTACTTGTGCAGTTTCTGGAATTACAGTACGGCTATAGAATGAATTAGCTTATATCAAAATATATAGCTAAAATCTGAAAAAATTAAAATTTATAGATGCAAATAAAATCAGATATAAATTTTTTTTTTTCTTGATTCAAGGAATCAGAGAAAAGAAGACTTATGATTCTAGCCCTTACAGTTGCGAATGAGCAATTGATGTCTCTAGGACCCTAATAATAATAGCAGCAGCAGCACAAAAACTTTGTTATTACATCGAGGGACATGGCCCTTGACTTTGTTTTGTTGACAGAATTTGGCCCTTGGTGAAAACTAATCGGGCAACCCTGCTGTAAATCATAAGCCAACAAGTTTAGCTACTGATGGTTACATAAAGTTCTGATTTGAAGATCAGGCCATATTGTTATATATTGACATGCTGTGCAACCAGTGGTGTTCCCAAAAATTTACTTTTAGGTGGGCCAGTATAAAAACTTGTGGCCAGATTTTTGCAGTGCTATGCAAATGAAAACTGACTTGACTTGATTTTCCTTATGCTACCTTTGTTCCTTATCAGTTTATCTGTGCCTTTGAATTGAGATCCGTTGTTTTGTGCACAACATGACAATGTCCAGTACTAATTTGACTAATTCTGTTGTCCAATCGTCTTGAAAAAATGGCCCAGGCACACCCATGGCAATGCCCCTGTGAACAACCCTGTGAACAATATACCTCTGCTGTCCATGCAAATGATACTCCAGCCATGCTAAAGAAAGACTGATTGATATTTTCTCACCCCGCCAACTAAATCAATAGATGTAAGGACAAAGCTGAGAAGTGTTGTTAGCTACAGTGTCAACAACAACAAACTGTGATATCAGTGCATAGAGAATATTAATGAATCAATAACAGCGGAAGTCACATGACACCATGCAAGGTTTGGACGTGTGAACGGCGAGCTCTGCACTCTTTGCTAGTTTTAACCCTTTTAATGATATAAACCACTGAGATTCGATACACTCTGTTCCATAACTGTTCTAGGAGGACGGTATGTCAAAGAATTCAAAAGCCTCGGGCTCTGGAGACATTAAAAGACACTTACATGCTCAAGCTGACACCCCTCCGGAGGCCTCGAGCCAGGGAGCAGATCCGGCCAGGGAAGTGAGGGAAATTTTGTGAGAATTGTTGAACGTCGGCAATCTTGACAAAGGTCGTTGCTGACTTGGAAGATCTTGCTGTAATACATCAATCAATCACTGTCATTGTGACGAAATTCACTGATGTGGTCACAAGAGTGGGGTATGTCGAAAAACGGATCGATTATCTGGAGTCATCGGAGAGAGAACTAACTGCTAATCTGGTAGCGACCAAGGTGGATTTGGAGCAGGTATGGGAGTTTTTTGTTTTTGTTTGTTTTTTTGGTGCTGGTTCCGCCTAGCGGCTGGAGTTATAGAGAATATATATAATTAAAGAATAATGCACCTTCAGGACAGTTATGTGGACATGTTCTTTGTGTTTATTCTGCCCATTGGCTGGAGTTTGTTTTATAGATTATCTGTTGTTGTGTACCTCTTTCTCACAAAATGTGTATAGAAACACAGGACTTGATGGCAAAGTTGTCGCGAGGGATCTCGTAGGTGTGCATGGACTGTTTGAGTTTAGAGGGATGGACGGCAGTTGGTGCTGTTGTGCGTGGGGTTAATGAACACATTTTTCTTTTTTTCTGTTTGTTTGTTTCTGGGGAGGTTCAGGGTTTGATTGTTGCACTAATGTTGTAATGTTGTCTTTATAATTTAGTTTTTGACACACAATCAAATGTCAAAATGTCAAATGTTAATATGAGCGGATTGTCTCTGTCCACGTGGAATGTGAATGTGTTGGGGCACCCTATAAAAAGCATAATTTTTAAGAGTAAGAAATATGATATAGTGATTCTTCAGGAAATGCATCTTTCCCCACAGGAAGATATGGGGTAGAAAAAATTTGGGAAGATATGGGGTGGACATGTTTTCTTTAGTGCTGGCTCAAGTAAGATCAGGGGAGTCATAACACTGATAAGTAAGCATCTTAGATATCACTTGGCAACATTAGGTGTTTCATCAAGGCGTATCATGTGGTCAGTGGCCAATGATCAGACTCCAGTCGCTGCCAGCTCACTTGATGCTGAAAAGGTGTTTGACATGTTAGAGTGGGATTATCTTTTTAAGATTTTGGAAATGTACAGGTTCAGGAATAATTTTATTGGTTGGATTAAGTTACTTTATTGACAACCGGTAGCGGCAGTACAAACGAATGGATTAATTTCATATTATTTTACTCTGGATAGGTTCTGTCTCTGATTGTTCTGTCTTGCCCTGGAACCATTAGCAGCCACGATAAGAAAGGAGGATGATTTTCCAGGGGTGATGGTGGGAGGTGTTGCGCATAAGCTTTTGCCTTACGCAGATGATATTTTATTATTCGTCTCCAATCCTACTAGATCTATGCCTTGCCTCCACAGAATTATTAATTCCTTTTCTAATTTCTCGGGATACAGATTTAATTGGTCTAAATCCGAAGCTTTGGCTCTGACAGCGTACTGCCCAGTAACGGCTTATCAGCCAAGCGCATTCCATTGGCCCAAACAGGGCATTAAGTATTTGGGTATTTTATTCCCAGCAAATCTGTGTGATTTAGTTAGAGTTCATTTAGACCCTTTAATAAAAAGTTTTTCGAGCGATGTGGTTAGGTGGGCTTCATTACATTTATCTATGATTGGGAAGGTTAATGTTATTAAAATGAATTGTATTCCAAAATTCAACTACCTGCTACAGTCTCTCCCTATAGAAGTCCCCCTCGCTTATTTCAAGCAGTTTGATAGCATAGCGAAGTCCTTCATTTGGAATGGTTAACGTCCCAGATTACATTTCAGTAAGTTGCATAGGCTGACTGAAAAAGGTGGGCTACGCCTACCCAAGGTTTTATTATTATGCATTCGGTCTAAAACATTTGGCTCACTGGTCGCTTCCACCTGAGAAAGCCCTTCCCTGGTTTTGTATTGAACAGGACATTCTTGCCCATATTTTGCCATTGCAAACCCTTTCAATCAAACTAATCGGAGAAGTTCCGTTACATCCCGTTATCTTGCAGTCGCACTCGGTATGGACAAAAGTGTCCAGAGTGTATAATTCGTACATTTATTTAAATGTTGCCTCGAGCATACAAAATTATGTATTAAGTCCCCTTTCTGCTGGTTAATACACCCCCCTAAAATGGCAGATACTCTGGGTGTGGTGATTACTGCTTTTGGAAAAGGTCATGATGCATCAGTGTATTACTCCCTGCTAATTCAGTGTCTGGGGGATGGAGCTTTAACTTCTATAAAGAGATTATGGGAGAAAGATTTAAACTTGGTATTGGAGGAGGAAGTGTTGGATAGGATTCTGCATCTAGAGATGCAAGGGTGCGCCTTATGAAATTAAATTATTTTGGACTCCCTCTGTTTGTATAGGCTTGGTCTTCAAGACACACCCACCTGCTGGTGATGCCAATCAGAAGATGGAGACACAACCCATGTTTTTTGGTGGTGTGTTAAGATCCAAGAATTTTGGTTGAAGTGTTTTGTGTGTGATTGTATTGGGCACTCAAATTTCATTTTGCCCCAGATTCTGTATTTTAGGCAATGGGGTGGTCATCAATATTGGGACTAAACACATTAAAAATTGGGTTCTAACCAGTGTTATGATCGCCAGACAAGTCATTTTAAGGATGGAAGTACCCCCATTTCAGGAGTGGTACACGGAGATGGGGAGGGTGATGGCTTTCGAGGAAGCATCATCTAGAGGACTGGGGAACTTGGATGAGTATGTTGGGAAATGGGACAACTATGTAGTGTTCTTGCCGGCCTCTCGGTGAAGGGCAATGGAGAGAGAGAGATAGTTATAAATTTGTGTGGTTTATTATATATTTGTTCTTTCTTTTTCTTTTTCTTTTTGTGTATATACTCATGTGTGACCACAGTATTGTTTGTTGTGTGTAAGGGTGGGGTCAGGGATTGGGAGGGGAAGGGGTAGTGGTGGGGGTTCTTTGTTTATTGTATGAATCAATACAAATATTAATCACTTAAAAAACGTATCAATAATAGCTAATTAAGCTTCAAAAATAGGTCTTACGATATAGTGATTTGCTCCAAACACACAATTGTTTTCAAAGTTAAGTTGTGTTGGTCACAGTGGAAACTCTTTCACTAATTTTGAATTTTGTTTTATTCCAGTTTTTACAGGAGCTAATATATGCAGCCATAATGGCTCGATTTTCTGCATGGCTACCGGAGTCACTGTCGATGTTGTCGGTTAACGGAGAGCCAGGCCATTAATGCGGCAGGATGCAGAGGTTAAACACACTCATCTATTCACCTGCTGTCACAGGTTCTGTTCCGCTTCGACAAGCAGCAGTGCGGATAATTAGCCAGAGCACGGCACGAGCTTGCGCTAAATTAATTCTCTAAACAAACAATGGCAAAGCAGACACCCCCCACCCACAGGGAGGAAAGAATACTAATCTTGAAATGTGTGTGCGTTAGAGAGTGCATGTGAATGAATGCTCTTAACTTGTTTGTAAGAGTGTGTATATGAGTAAAGAAATAAACTTCCTTGATGTTTGGGAACCCACAATGGAATTCATTTTTAAGACATACACCACACACACATTATGCTCTGCGCCTCTCATTAACCACCTTTGACACTGCAGGAGACACAACAATATTATTTATTACCATAAAACGGATTAACTCCAGCTAAATTATTGTATTTGAAATTATAATAATGTAACACACACAGTAAAGCATGCCTAGATCTTTTTGCACAGTGGATCATAGAGGGAAACAAGGCAAGTGTTTGAGGTCTATGGAATTAGAAATATTTTTTTATGTTGATTGATCTTTACTTTAACAAAGGGAAGGGGGAAGGGGCGGGTTCTGTAAATGAACACCATTAACACAGCATTTGTACACTTTCTAGTTGTCAAACCTTAGTGGAACATGCCTATAGTTCATTTAATGAGCTACAACTGTGGTTATCCTGCAAGGACACCTGTGTGAACTTGAGGGCAACTGACTTCATATACATGTACACACCTAAAGGCCAGTTGGTTGAAAGTAATTGCAAAAAGAGCCACTTGGTTTGATTTTCTGTTATCTAATGCGATGATATCATATTAAGACATGGAAGAGGTCCTCCCCAGTCTAAAAAGATCATTTAAAGTTCCTATCTGTTTGAAACGTCTCGTTTTAGAAACTGTGTGTTTGTGACATCACACGACATTGCTCAGTTGTATTTACACGCCCCACGATATGTCTCATCTCACCCTTGGCCCCGCCCACTGGTGCTCATTTATTATGAGCATAAAACAAAGTAAACAGAGAGGGAAAGAGACAGGCTTTGTTTGAACAACTATTCCTTTTTATACTATTAACTGTTCCATATAACATGCATTACACAGACATCTTTGACGGTTGTCATGTTTATTGCGCCACTTTTAAATGACATGCTGTCAGTTACAACTCAGAAAAGGAGACTCCGTTCGGCTTCAGTCAGCTGCTCTGTGTCTTGCCATTCTTGCGCCCATCTAAACAAGCACTAGGACGTCTTTGACAATCTGGATGCGTTTCTGGCGATCTGCATCATGTTTCACCATGCTATGGACTGTGTATGTGCGGCTAATATCAGCGTTGACTGCTTGAGAACCAGTCATAATACAATTTAAGCTTTGCAAAGGAACTGTAATTGAAGAATGGAGCAGTTAAAAACACTTGGACTTACACTTGGAGAGTAAACAGTTTCATTCATGCATATTTCATGTGTCATGACTGTTTGATAGTTTATTGTGCTGAGTGTTAAAAATTGTGCTTGAGTGAAGTTTAATATATTCGGATGCAATGTGTTGGATGTGCGTTATGTGTAAACCCAACAATTTAGTTTTATAATGTTGTGGTGAGCTTGTTTATTCTCTTCTTGAGTTTCAAGCATGGCTGAATTTGAGGGGCTGTATGATGTTAGCTAATCAGAACAGTGGGTGCTTATGTTGAAGTTTAAAGGAGATACTGAGGCCAATCCAGAGCGTTTGAGACAGAGGTACAGAGACAGGGTGGAAAATGATAATTTATTACTAAACTATGCCAGTTTTGGTCAAAGAAACTTTACTGACATTATCAGTGGACCTCAGGGAAGATAATACAATTATAATTTTTTTCTATTTCTTGACCCTTTTAATGGTAAGATGACAAAGGATAGGAAAGAAGAGAGGAGGAGAGGCTGGTTAAAGCAGAAGTCAGATCCATCAGCAACCTGAATCTGGTGTCTCACACGAAGGGGGAAGTAAGGGTGTCAACTTATTACCAGGTGCTAGACAGAGACCATGAGAGAATGTTCCTGTGTGACAGAGTGTGTGTGTAGGGGAGGAAAAATGTAATGTTTAGGTTGAAGAATGTGCAGAAATCATGTTTAATTCCTTGAAAACTTCTTTAAACTTAAATCATTCATAATTTATCTTGTGCCAGACAGCATTCATACATTTTCTGAAATACATTTCTGAGATGTCCATTACATTTTGGGAGAGTGTCAAATATTTCTTGAAGATTTTTATCTGATTGAGATTCTTTACCTCAAAACTAGAAGCTCCTACACCACAAATGGCATGGGAAACATGGGATTCCTTTCTTGGCATGTGAATCAGAAATCTGAAGAAGTATACTTCTAATATTGTTTTGGAGTAATGTCCACAAAATCGGTTTGTGTTAGATTTACTAATTGTTCAATAATTTTGTCAATTGACAGCACAGTGACCCACAAAGCAAATCCAACAGCAACGGCAATTGAACAGACAATATAAATGGCGTAACATTTAGTAAAAACAAATAGTGTTACATTGTATGTAGTAGTAAAGCTCAAAGATTGTGATCTGTAAAAGTTCACATAGACTCACCCATCCTCACTGCAATAAAGTCATCATTTGATAACATGGCCTGGCTTTATATTCTTAGATGCTGGTTCTGACCTAGACGAACTGAAATGCTGTCAGGAGTGTGAAGAGAAGGAGACCGCAAGGGCAACTTAATTTCTGACACTATGACATTCGTGAACATTTGGTTTCCAAGAAAGGTGTTGGCAAGCTGGAGATTAAATTAAGAAATCCGAGAAAAATAGCATGAAGTCTGAATCACACCTGTTCACTGAATTATCACAAATATAAAATGCATTTTCAAAAAAGCATGTTTCTTGTGTGTCACATACAGTGTTCTGAATTATTATTATTAGATATTATGGGAACATTGAACACTAAATATATATGAATTTATTTCATTTATTTATTAACAAATATCAAACCAAGAGGCATTCTAAAAAAAAAATTAAAAAAAGTCAAAATACAATTTTTATATTATTTATGATTTTGTCATTATAAATTATTTTGCTTTTTATTATTGTTAAAAAAATATTTGGAAACATTCTAATCAAACTTTATATCCATAGTTAATGTGCTTCAATATTCTTAATGGGAACTAATTTTACACATCCACTGAAATGACCTTGGGCACAGCTGGTATAAAGTCAATACAAAAAAGGTTTGCTCTAAGAAAAGGTCAAGCGCAATTTACTTTAATTTTGGAAATATCATCAGAGGAGGAATGCCACTTCCACTTCCTTTGCTCATTTTTACATTTTAGCATAGGGAATATGTGAAACAAAACGACTGTAACCGAGTATTTGCACAGGGCTCTCATTGGATAATAAATAGTAATAAATAAAAAATGGGTGTGTGCATGTTGCAGGAGATTGAACTTTTTTCATCGTTTATTTAAAGCAGATCAATGATATAATAAATCAAATCTTTTAAATTCGCTGTCTGGCATTAGCATAATCATGGAAGTCAAACCGTTTTATTTGCATATTGTGTGAGAATTGAAGATCTGTTAGCTTGCAATGTAGCTAACCTCTTTTTTAAATGGTAGCTTGTCTGTAGTTAAGCTACTTTATATGAGTAACAGTTTCAACATTGGTCCTTTTCACTAGAGTCCTCTACCTAAGACCTTGTCCTTTCCTGCAAAAATCAGTATGGTGTATGAAATTTTCACCTTAAATGTGCAGTATGTAACAATTTTCATGTAATATTTACCTTTTTTGCCAATATGTGAACGGCTTGTAACACAACTTAAAAAATTTGCCCTTACCGGACTTACTAGGTTGCCTATTAAAGCCTGTAGACTGATTTTCATGTGAAGGGAGTGGGTTGGTTTTACTGGGAAAATCCAAAGGATGTGATATTCATGCGCGCTCCACAGATCCTTCTACTGAATCCCATCTGGCTAAGCGGGAACGTGATCATGGTCGAGAGAAAATTAGAGTGAACATCTGCAGGGTATTTGATTCCTGGAGGGACATTCATTCGGTTTTGGGGACCAAAACCAACCCTGAATTGGCGCTCTTCTTTTTGGACAGGTAATCTTACATAACTGCAAACCATGTGAAATATAGTGCCATAAGGATTGATCCATGTAATTTAAGTGAACTTGATCTTGCCTGCTAACGCTGACGAATTCTAGCTACTTTGCTTCATAACTTCCAAATAATTTAAACGACCTTCTCTTTATACTAAAAGTCAGGTATACAGGACACTTTTAAGAAAATACACTGGGTTCTTGATCGTAGTACAACATATAACATTGTTCAGTGCAATAGTAAACTGTCTGGTATTGTTTGGTAGTATGTAGTTGTATGTGTGTATCAGTATGCTATGTTAGCCAATAAGCAGTTTTAGTTTAGTCTCAAAGTTTGTAGTAAAACAGTCATAACTGTGAAATTTGAATTATGCTACCTCATCTGTCAGCATGATGCCTGTGGATCAGTGTAAAGGGATTAATGGGAAGGAGGAGGCAAGAACCGGCTTGGCGATATAAATAATAGTTTTATATAAAACTGAACCAAAAAGACAAACACATACAGGTGTTGGACAGCTGTCCGTAAATCTCTCTCTCTCTTGCACTGCCATCCACGGTTGGCCTTTATCCCTCTCGGGGGCTAATTAGCCTGAATTGGGGCCGGGTGTGCGGAATCACGACCCGGCCCCACCCTCCTCTCTGCCACAATCACGTTCAGTCTCTTTGTACATTACGTCATTGTTTTGGCCGATGCTCAATCGATCGTGTCCCTATGGAGTGTGTGCATGAGCACGAGCACAAGAAACAGGTAGCTTGCTGCAGTTCACTTAACGGCCACAGGTGTCATTAACAACAAGGGTTTCTGAATCTTAAATACTGCTCCTTTAAGCATGCATTATAATTCTAAAAAAGACCATTTATTTTCAATTGGTTACTAGCAATAACGTGATTAAAAATAACAAATAATGGTAATTTGCACTGATGTCATAGAATTCATGTTGAGTGATGTGTTAAGTTAACTGATTTTATACTTTTTTATAAAGTAATTATGATTGTCTTCCAACTGTTGCTGTTTTTCCACAGCTCAGTCCATCCTTTATCAGACCAGAAAGGCAGGGCTTTGAACCTTGGATCATGAGCTGATGTAATGTGAAGAGAGGCCTTCTCAAATTCATTTTGCTATCTTCTTTTGTAGATTTTTGCGTGTTGTTTTATCTCCCTTATGATGTTTGAGTTGCATGTAATCACAGAGCAACTGAGCATGTAATGGTGTGATAACAGACAGAGTTTAGCTGCTCTAACATGTGACTGAAATGACAGACTTAAAGTGATGACATCCTTCTCAATTGTTCTGACCTCAGGAGAAAGTAGCATCACAATAACCGTTGGTAGCTTTTCTGAAAAGGCTACAAAATATGAAGAGTACTGCTTCATCTCGTCGCAATATCTATCATCAATTTGTATTCAGGGAGCTGTAGTAGCCTCTATTGCAATGTGGCTGGCTGTTGTGCTGTGCTGATTTGTGACACATATCGGACTCTCTCCAACAAGTGTTACACACTGTAATTGCACTGCGAGGCCATATACAAAGTATGCACTTGTCATGCTAATGGCATTATCTGTTATGATTGTGGATACAGATATGGCTTTTAAACCCCAGCGGAACCAACCACAGGGTGCCCGGTGTGCCTGTCCGTGTGGTGGGATGAGCTCCCTGATGAAAATGCTTTTCAGACCCATTATGGGGCACAATAATGATGGCTATAACAGACGCTCCTGAGGTGGTCAGGAGCTGTCTGACATCCTAAAATTCTATAGGGATTTAGACTATTTAAAAATATAAATGTTTTATTCTATTTCATTACCCATCCCACCTGTGTTCTTGCTTTAAATGGAAAGCAAAAACACCTTAAATTCTTTAGTTTAAAGTTTGGTCGCCTAGAATTTGTATTATTAGGGTAGATTAGATTATTCCACCCCAAAAGACTATATTCCATCTATCTCATGAGATGAAAACACTTGCACTACAAAAAAGTTTGTTTTGCAATTTTAATGGCTAATGCACCAATTCAATTCCAAGTAAGTGAAGTCATAAATAGATTGCCCTGTCTCTTTGAATATTCTGCAGATTACACAGAGGGCCAGATTGAATCAGTCTATTGCATGGTTTTTAATAAGCATGACATCCAAATGAATCTGAAATTGAACATCAGAAAAAAAAATGTTTGGAGTGAGACGAAAAAGTATAAAGTCAGGGCAAGACAGATTATCAGAAATGAAAGGAAGGAGGGAAGGAGGATGAAAGGCGAGAGAGAGAGAGAGAGAGAGAGAGAGCTAACTGCTTGAGTGTTGCAGGGCGCAGGGCATGATACAGCATAGAAGTATGAAATATAGATTTCTACTAATTTTAAAGGCTGCGGCACAAATGAGTGGGTCGAAAATATCTAATTTGGAAAATAAGTTTGCATTAGAAGGAGAAGGCCTGAAGTGACACTCAAGTCCTCCTCTCAATGTAATGGGAGTTTTAAAAACATTTTCAAGCATAAAATATTTAAACCTGAGTCAGTTTACCTTGTCATTGATTTTCCAGACTGTTCTCTCCTCTGGGCTGATGGTTTGTGCTTCCAGGCAGTTGGAATCGTAAATTGTAAAAAGCTGTGCATTCCACCATCTTCATACGTCTAGTCTTTCCTCTATTGACAAGCTGCCAAACATGTCCGCCAAGACTGATGCAGTGTCACCTTGTAAGCAAATCACATGCAACACAGATGTCACTCCTGTTAAATGGGGTTATTTTGTGTGTGTGTGTGTGTGTGTCTGTGTATTTGGAAGGATGTCATACAGTATTTTTTATGTTCTCAAATCAAACTTGCTTTCTCTCTGCTGTGAAAATCTATGGGCTATCTGGGTCTATTCATGCTGAAGGAGGCTTGTTAAAACAGAGTTGGTTCTTTTTGTGCTCATTTACAATTGCTCCATTTGGAACACTCTCACTCACTGTAAACATGGGCAAAAAACAGGTTGTCATAACATGTCAGATTAACGTCTGCTGATGCGATGCCCAATTTAACCATCAACGTTAGGTCACACCCTGAAGGTCGACTCCACAAAAAAAAAAAAAGAGGTCAAACAAAAATACAATTCCAATTTTAGGACTAGTCTACAGTAGAAAGAAAATTCTAGAATAATTAAATGAAAGCATCACCAACATCTCCCGATCCACTGCCTCGTCATTATTTTCTTCTGTGTTTTCCCCCGTTGTGTGCAAATCAGTGCAATTATGGGTGGGAGCTCATCTTTCATGTTGTTTGTTGGCTTCTTATCACAAATAAACTCTCCCGTTGCTATGAGCGTGGGTTTGTGAAAGAATGTTGGGATTGTAGATTCACTCGTGCACAAATGGTCATGAGTTTGATACAGCTGGTAGGCTTGCAAAACTACTAGTGTGTGCGAAGCCGAAACTGCTTGGACTGAACCCAAATGGGCCATATTAGAAAGCAGTCATCCGGGATGGATGTTCCTCTAACTGAGTATCATCCGGCCAATACAAGTACAGCTTCTCCACTGCACGTGTAATAACCTCAAATAACTCCTTGTAGGTAACTGAGGGCCTGGAAATCTGTCTGCTGGGAGGCAAGGCCTCGGCCTTTCCTTCAGCGAAGTCTTTGTAATCCAAAGCCGCCATCCTCATCCTCAGCTGCGAAGGAAAGCACGGTGCGTGCCTCGGTGCTGGGACACAAATACCCGCTTTCAAATTCCACAGCAACAGAGAGAACCAAAGGTCGGCCTGCTGTTAACCTCCCATATCCAGAGCCTCCGCGCCGGATTCCCGCGTGTCGAGTGGCAGCATAGTGCTAGCGGAAATGAGGCCAGAGTGAACACATGGCTTGTCCGACTCATTGAAGGAAGTGAGTCTCGTAAGGAGCCTCTGGACATTCATCAAATCACACTGAGGGCAATCTTATCCCTCCAAGCAGCCTCCGTGTGGCGAAAACCAAGAAAGCTAGATAATATCACGGGCTGAGACAAATTTGTGCACTGAAGTAAAGAAAATTTGAGGGATCCCTCTATGGGCTGACATATATAAGAGGCACATGCTCTTAGGGGCGTCCCTTAAGTGCCAATGTATTTTCGAGCTTTGATAAGGGCTTCAGACCATGTGACCACTGATGCATTCCCATTGTGTCATCATGCAGCGCAGAGTTCCTATGAAAGGGAATGCATAAATCCCCTAACTGCACATGCGAAAAATCACCGTTCCGTGTACGGTCTGAAGCACAATTTAACTGGCGTTTCTCTGCCAGACAGCAATTCAGGGTGAATTTCCCATTGCTTTTGAAGGAACGCAATGTAAATGTGTTACAAAGTAACATTCATCATTAACAACACTCTCAAAGTATATAGCAGGCACATTAATACTTATACAATGTAAAAGATTTACATTTAAACAGTCAAGAACTCTTGTTTTTGTCATTTGGTCAACTGTTTGGCAAAGTTATGAATATTGTGTGGTTCAATAAGATTAGTGCATCTTGATCAGGTTGATTCTTTCAGTGAAGCTGAAAACGCTTATGTTTGCATAAGTGATTGGGCCTTTCTGAACTTTTGGAGGCCTGATTGATTTTTACGTTGGTAATTTTTACCCTTAAAGTAAAGTTTCTATTTTACTATATGAAGTGCCCTTTACCACTATAAAATGGATCAGAATGATTGGCTGAGCCACATTTAAAGCTGTTGTAAAATGACTGGTTATGCACATCTGTAGCCTAGTTCCCATCCACTTTTCGTGCTATTTTGTTATCGACAAAGTGAAAATGCATAAAACAAATTTAGCTAAATTTGCTGTTTATCGCTAATTCGCCTCCCAGATGTCCCAAATTGTTTTCCTCTAAAGTTTTGGTAAAATGGGGAGAGTATTGAGACAATTCATTGAAATTAGCCAGTTTACTGTCATCTTAATTTCACAAATAAAAGCAATCAGAAGAGGAGGAATTGCAATCAAAAGTGAGCAGTTGTTCTTCTAATAGGACTGTAATGTTGTTCCTGATGCAGGTTGCCACCGGTTCTGACCCGAAATCTGCATAATGTCCCGCATATTTGTCCAACAACTTTTAATGACCAACTGAACTTGATTTTCATCTCAAATTTATTTTAGCTTCATAATGCAATTTGTATTTTCTGAAGAACCTCAGCAAATGCGATCCATGGTAAAGAGGATTAGATATAAAATATTTAAACATATTAAAATGTTCAAAAGCTTTTTTCTGAAAATTAACTCGGCATTGGACAAATATTTCCGATAGTTTATAGTCTTGAAAAAAGTGCAGAACATTCTGATAATGTCATTCATTATCTTTTTTTGTCTACAGAACAGGGTAAGGCTAATTTAAGTTTGTGTAAATGATAGGCATACATAGGTCTAAAAATATATATATTTTTTTTTGTTTGGAAATAAATTTAAGGCTTTTTTTTCATTTGGTAATTTATTTAATTTCTTACAGGGGATTTTGCGGGCATTTTTTCAAAAGTAAAGTTAATAATAATTTTATAGAATTGTATGTATGAATATAGTATGTTAAGTGTTCCAAAAAAGCACACTTATGTTTTTCTCCTAGTATCAGAGGTGGGTAGAGCAGCCAAAAACTGTACTCAAGTAAAAGTACAATTACTTAAAAAAGTAATTACTCAAGTAGAAGTAAAAGTACTGACATAAATAATTACTTGCGTAAGAGTAAGAAAGTATCCAATTAAAAGATTACTCTAGTTGTGAGTAACTCGTTACTTTCACAAATGATATAATAGACGTTAACTCCCCTATATTCCATTACATAATACACATTGAACATGAAAAAACAGAATTATTATAATTAGTATTGGAAATTATGTCATCATTCACCATCATGTTGTTCCAAACCCATATGACTTTCTTTCTTCCATGCAACACAATTGATTTTGGACAAAGAGTCACTTAGCCTGAGTCACTATTTACTTTCAGTGAATGTTTGTTTATATATATATATATATATATATATATATATATTGAAATTGAATGGTGATTGTCAGTCCCTAAAATTCTGTATAACATATTTTGTGTTCCACATAATACAAAGCATCACACTGGTTTGGAACAACATGAGGGTAAAGAAATGATGACAGAATATTAAATTAAGGCTGAGCTATAACTTTAAAGAGATAGTTCACCCAAAAATGAAAATTCTTTCATCATTTATTCACCCTCATGCTATCCCAGATGTGTATGACTTCCTTTCTCCTGGAGAACACAAATTAAGATTTTTAGAAGAATATTTTAGGTCTGTAGGCCAAAATGTTTATGATCCAAAAAGCACATAAAGGCAGCATAAAAGTAATCCATAAATAGTTTAATCCATGCCTTCAGAAGTGATATGATAGGTGTGGGTGAGAAACAGATCAATATTTGTCATTTTTTGCTAGACATCAGGAGCGATATTCAGTGAAGAATGTGAATCAACAAAAACACAAGAAGAAGAATGTGAAAGTGATCTGTTTCTCTGTTTCTCATCCACACCTATCACATCGCTTCTGAAGATACTGATTTAACCACTAGAGTCTTATGGATTATTTTTATGCTGACGTTTAGCTTTGCACCCATTCACATGGACCAAAAGATCTGAGAAAATCTTCTAAAAATATTAATTTGGGTTCAGCAGATGAAAGAGTGTCATGCACATCTGGGGTTGCATGAGGGTGAGTAAATGATGAGAATTTAAATTTTTGGGTTAACTAACCTTTAAGGGCTTTTGTCAGATCTGGAAAAATTTTGTCAAAAAGATGAGCAGTTTGGAAACAGTTCTAGTAATTATTACAATGAAAATGTCCCACAAGGACATATAATGCAGAAATATAAACCAAAGCAAGATCATGCTTTATTACATTTACATTTATGCATTTGGCTGACGCTTTTGTCCAAAGCGACTTACAGTGCACTTATTACAGGGACAATCCCCCCGGAGCAACCTGGAGTTAAGTGCCTTGCTCAAGGACACAATGGTGGTGGCCGTGGGGTTCGAACCAGTGACCTTCTTTCACTATTTCATAGCTTTTAAAGTCCTGTGTGGATTCTTTTTTCAGTGTAGTTACAGTTCCCCATCTGTCGCTCACTTCGACGTTGTGTCACATGTTTATGGTATATTGTGGACTGTTGAGAAGGTTTAGAAAATGCACACACACATTTAGAGGCAATGCTTGGTCATTTCAAACTTGTTGCGCTACAAACCATGAGATTTATCATGAATCATTTTAATTTACTAACAACCCTCAAACATTTAAACAGTAATTTTACCCATTAATCTTTCAGGATAATGAAATGATAACGAAATTATTTACTTACCTTTCCCTGTTGTTTTTGAAATGTCTGATGAAATTCGAGGTTGTGGTGGTTGTATCGGATATTTTTGCATTGCATATTTTCATACTTTTTTTATTCACGCGGTCCAATTTGAAATCTTTATACCCAAAGGAGATTATTTTGGGAATTCGACAATCATCTGTCATTTTGGCGCGTTGTGCGCGCAGCGTTAACTGCGCAGTTGCAGATCAGTGGTGCTGTCGGGATTATGTTTTAGCATATGAATTAATTGATGACGCAATATTTTTTAAACACATTTCATTACTGCTATTTATTGAAAATGTGTTAATTAATTAAAGTAATTAATTGAGTTATTGAATATACTGTATATATATATAAAATTGAGGTTACAGTGAGGTACAATGGAAGTAAATGGGGGCCAAATATTGAACGTTTAAATACACACTGTTTCTAAAGTATAACCACAAGACATAAAATATATACATGTAAAATTATTTTAGTGTAATAAAATCACTTACCAACCTATCTATCTATATGAAGTTATAACCGATTTTACAAATTTGTTACCATGACGATATAATGTCAACAAACCCTAAAATGACTGTAAAATTATAGGGTTTTTTTTCAGGGTTTTTTTTTTTTTTTTTTGCTAATCAACATTGTGCCACAAATGCGGTCAATTGAGCTTAACTAAACATTCCTTTAATGAATCAAGGTTTGCAACCATAAACAATGTTGCTTGGTCCATAGGTAACATTGATGGGCAACCAAGAACAGTTGGGTTAATGAACTATGGAAGTTGGTGGATGAATCTTTTATTCTGGTTAATATTAATAATAAATGAAGCTCTTTAAGGAATATTTCTTAAATATTTGTATCATAGTCCTGTAGCCATTTTAACACAGTCCATGCATTAAAGTGATTTTACCATGGGTAAGGGGATTTTAGACACTCCACTTCAAATCGTACATACACTCATTTTTCCCTTGAGGAACTATTTCTACTTGATCTAATAACTTGTTTTAGTGGTGTAACCTGATGTAGATAGTTGCATTCAGATATGTTAAATACAATTTTGGACTTGAATCAAACTAATTAATTTGGATGTTACCACATGAAGCACATTTTTGGCTACCTTTTTCCCCATCTAAGGACACCCCTT